>CM069905.1:122379560-122979560 GCA_036172215.1 Camellia granthamiana
GAGATGGCGACGCCAACAGAATACCTCCGCAACTTGGGCACTGCAAGTATCTCCTCTGCAACTTAGTTGTGTCGGCTTTTTCTTTCCTTCAGTAACTTCAGATGGCGGCGGAACCGACATTACTTTGAATAGCGGCGGTGCTAAAGATACTTGAAATGGCAGCGTTAAGACACAGTGCCTCCACAACTTGGTCGTTGCAAGTGTTGCCTTCGCAACTTAGTTGCTTCGACTTTCTCTTTCCCTCAGTAACTTCGGACGGCGGCGGAACCGAAGATATTAGGAATGGCGGCGCTGAGACAAAGTGCCTCAGCAACTTTCCCGCTGCACATGCTCCCTCCGCAACTTTAGATGGTGGCGGGACCAAAGTTATTAGAAATGGCGGCACTGAGGCAAAGTGCCTCAGCAACTTTTCCACTGCAAATGTTCCCTCAGCAACTTCACCACTGCAGGTGTTGCCTTTGCAACTTGACTTGGGCATTTTGCTTTGTAGAGTCTATTTGGAGCCTTGACGTGTCGGACCTGCCTCGGCCCACTTGTTGAACCACTTCCCTTGGGCTTTGGCCCATGCTCCTTTTTATCTTTGGTTGCCTTTTTAGGGCGATCTTAGTTTTTGGGTCCATACTTAGTTTAGTGCTTAATTTCTGACCCTCTACATTTTGCCCCTTGCGCGCGTGGAAGATAAGCTCCCTGTTTCCCATGCATGCATGACGTCAACGAACAACCCAAGGGTTGTGTCGGTTGGGTCAGAAGTTGCGTCGGCTTTGAAAATGTATCATTTTGACTGCCAGGTCATAATGACCCAGGGCTGCGTACCGGCGCTCTTTGCTTATTTTTTTTATAAATAATGCCCTTGGGTCTACTGCTCCCCCACTTCTTCCCAACACACCTTGTTGTCTCATTTGTCTCCTTCTCTCCCTTGTCCCCATTTTCTAAAGCCTTCTTGCCTTTTCTTTATTCCTTTCCATGGCCAGCACGAGATTTCTTCCCGACAAGGCTGCCTCACCCCCTATTGAGTGGAGGCGGGCTCCTTACTTCGAAGGGCTGGCTGATCCCTTCTGAAAGGCGGTTGACTCCTTTATTCCTGACGCCCCTCCTCTAGAGGAGCCCCTGCTTCCTTTTGGGGAGGCCACTTTGGATGACGCGAACATAGTGAACTCGGTCTCTGTGCTGCAGTTTTGTGTGAAGCGCGACGACTTTCCACATTCTTACATCTACTATCGCACTCATTCGGGCCCTGCAGTAGATTGGTCCTTTTGGGTCGATGGCATCATTATGGATGGCAGCTTCGAGCAGCGTCTGCGTGATGTCCGCCTTTTCAATGCCATTTTGATCTCGAGGGAGTTATTAGTGTGTAAGGTGCAGACCAACACTAATATGATCGCCTCCCGTTGGAGTCGTGACACCCACACTTTTGCCTTGGCATTGGAGGAGATAACCCCGACCCTGGAAGATGTTGTTGTCCTCTTACGCCTCAGCATCCGTGGAGATCACCCTTTTAACCCAGCGTCTTTGACCCCTGCAGAGCAAGTCGCCGTCACTGCTCTTCAAACTGCCTTTCAGGAGGCGCGGAAGTTTGGTTCCTGGTATATTTTGAGAACTGAGGAACTGCTCCAGGAAAGGCCTAAAAGAGATAAGACTACTTATCTTTCTTGGTTGAAGCATTTCTTTAAGGACTTGCAACCGGTTGTAGGGGACATCACTAAGGAGAGACGTGACTCCGTAGTTGGTCCGGGCTACCGAGGTGACTTGTACTTGGCGGCGTTCATCAGTTATTTCATCTCATTCTTTGTTCTACCTAGTAACCCTACAAAAAGCATCAATTCCTTGGTATTTCCCTTAGTTGTAAAGCTTTGCAGCGGTAATCAAATTCCTTTGGCTTCCCTCTTTTTGGGCAACTTATATTTCCGTCTTAACCTCATCCATTTGGATATGGAGCGATCTATGGGTCACTATGACGTGTGAAGCTTTGTGCATACCCAGTTCCTGACTACTTTTTTCTATGAGAGATTTCTTACCATGGGCCCCATCCCTAAAGAACACGAGCCCTTCTTTACTGATGAAGTCTTTGATGCAGAGGGCCACCATGTTCTAGATGCAAAGGGTCGGCCTGTCACGAGACAAGTGCGTCAATCCCTCCCTCGCATCTCTCGGTGGTCTGGCCTTGGCACCAACAGGCCCTTTTCAGACTATGTTGACCGTATGGAGAAGTGCATGTTCCGCCCTTTCACCTAGCCTCTCCTAGGCATTTCTGTTGTCCCTTTTTATTTTTTAGAGGCTCGTCACGTCGATTTTTCTCTTGACAGTGTCCAGGCTAATTCTCTCCTTATTGCTGCCATGATTTGCCTCGGATTTCTGCCTATGTGGAATGAAGAAGGCATGTCCAACGTCGTTTACCGGCCAGACAAGGTCCTTATGCAATTCGGGATGGATCAAGGCATCCCATATGCTCCCTCGCCTCAAATTGATCTCCACCAGAGTTTTCAACGATTTACCCGTGACTATACCGCTCTACTTGTGGAGGGCTTAAGATTTATAGAGCTTCCCTCACTTGGGAGAGAGGGTGCTTGTACTCTTGACAATAGGCTATTCTGGCACCACAATCTCAATTCTTTTTTCAATTCTTACAATAGTGCTCCGGTCGTCCCTACAATGGAACCTATCCCGCAGCCCGACTTATCCCTTCGTCTGCCTTCTGGCCGAGGGAAACAATCCAGCATATTCTTCGCTTTAAGCTTCTATCCCTGCCCACTGTGGAGGAGCCTCACCCATCTGGGGAAATGTCTGTTCAACCCTTGCAGATTACTCCCGTCGAAGTAAGTGCAACAGTACGCATGACTCGTTCCAGGCTGAAGGCAGCCCAAGCAGTAGCGACGTCAATTCCTGAGGCACATGCCTCGCCCAGTAAGAAGAGACTTCGAAAGGTATCCATACTTAGAAAAATATTTTGTATTATTTCCTTATACTTATTATGTTTACTATAATAACCACATGATCTTCTTCCTCCTTTTAGGGACCACGGACCATACTACCCTCTGGTCCAGGGGGTACTTCTACTGCCATTGGCATTTCTTCAGACTCAGACAACGATGACAACCTCACCATTGCTACTAGGGTGAAAAGATTCAAGACTCGCAGGGCAGTTCTTCCAGACGTTGAAGAGGAACCAAGTGTGAGAGGCGAACCGACCGTTGAGGCCGAGCCAGTTGCCGAGGCTGAGCCAGTTGTGGAGGCCGCAGGCAATGTGCAAGTTCCCCCTGCTGTGGAAGTTGCAGCGGGTGATATAGCTGCTGAGGGTTTAGAGCATCCGCATCCTTCTGACTCTGTGCACTCCGGCCGTTCCTCTGTTGGCAAAGATGATTTCGTACCTAAGACCCCTAGTGAAGATCACGGCATGAGAGAGTCGTTGGAAGTTGCACCACCTCCCCTTTGAGCTACATCTGGCGGTTCCTCCCAATCTACTGAGTTTCCATTAATTTAGTAGGCTTCACTTCCAGACGTTCAAGTGGTTGAGGGAAGTGCAGGTGTAGCGGCTGCTGCCACTGTTCTTGCTATGACCCCTTTAAATTTGGACCGACTTGCAGAAGTAGTTGTCACCTTAGCCGCCCACACTATTACTACTGCTGCTGGGGCCTCTGATCCAGTTGCTTCGGCAACCTCTGAATAGCTCGCAGACTTGTACCCCACTCACTTTCCAGAGGTGCCTGTTGACCTTGGGTTGTCTCGAGATTTTTATACTGTGATAGATACCACTGTTGTCCCAGATCTAAACATTGGAGATTACCAGATGGATGACCTCTTTTCAGAGTGACATAATGGTGCAGGTAGTTTTGGTCTTTCTCGCGAAGCCAGTTCACCGGGTCGCCAGCCAACGTCTACCCACTCCACTGTTGTTGGGCAGTCATCTTCAGGGGAAGTGCGCCGTCCTCAGACCTTTAGTCGCTCCATCAATCTCCTGCCAGTGACTGAAGCTGGCGGTGGTATGAAAGAGTCCCCCTAGTCTTAAAAGAAAGTTTTCTTCCTGAGTTACTAGATTTCCTCCGAAGCTGCTTCCACCCTTACCTGTATCCAAGCACAGCATCCAGACACCTTTACTGTCTTTAATGTCCCCGGATCTATAGTACAAACAGCGCTGCTGGAGTCACTTACTGGCTTTATTCGTGACCTTGCCACCAGACAGATCCTGACGACTCCTAGCAAGTTCGTAGAGAGTGCCGAGGCCAATCTGAGCTGCTTTGAGAGGAATGGTTTGAACCTATCATGGATGAGAAACAGGCTTCAGGCGGTTAATGGTTTCCTTGAGCACGCCGAGAATGTTACGATGATTGCATCCTTGGAGGAGACTATTAAGGAGTGTGAGGGTACCCTGGAGCAGCACCGGCAAAACCTGGCTCGGTTCAAAGAGAAGGACTTTGCATTGGTTGCCTAGTTGCCTCAAGATGTGACTCTGATGGATTCCCTCTTGAAGGGTTTGATTTGATTTGATGTAACTCTGTGACTTTGTTATGATTTCTTCCGTTTTTTCTTACATTATTTTGTTGTTGCATCGCGCTTGGTGCGCCTTTTCTTTTCTTTTTCTCTATTATAACTTCTTTTCAAACATTGTAATCATGTTCTGGAAGTTTGACTTTAATGGAAAGCATGGACGTTTGGTAGTACTTTTGGACTTCATTTCATCGCTTTTCTTTACATTACTTCTCACATAACTTCTAAAGATAAGCAAAAGTTTTACAGTGAACAAAACTTCATCATGACTAAGCTTTTACAAGGATAAACTTTCACTAAGTATGGAAAACTTTCCTTACACTAAGTGTATATAAGAGTAACCGGTTTATTAAGTGTATGACCCTTTCTTTAACACTTTACTTTGGAAGTATTAACAAAGAAACTTACAACTCTTTTCAAAAGAAATAAAGGAAAATATTCTTTGACATACGTGGCGTTGACAGGGCCAGTTCTGAACCCATCATCTACTCTTGTCAACTTGTAACACCCGCTACTGCTTGCCTCAGCAACTTTGTAGGGGTCTTCCCATCTGGGTGAGAACTTGGGAATTGGCTGCCCCCGCATGATTGCATCCACTGTTTTTCATACTAAGTCCCCTTCCTTGAACTTTCTGTGTTGAACAGATTGATTGTAGGCACGGGCTATGGATTGATGATACTTTTCCATTGCCCGTGAGGCCCGATCTCTTCTTTCTTCAGCTGTTTCTATGTCATTCTTCCTGCTGTCTGGAACTAAGTGTGCTGACATAGCCATTCTTGCTGAGGGTACTGCCAATTCAACTGGTAACACAACTTTGAACCTATACACTAGGGAAAATAGGGTTGCCTGAGTTGGCTTTCTCTTTGACGTTCTATAAGCCCAGAGTGCTATGGGAAGTTGTTCAGACCATGTGCCCCTTGCTTCATCCATCATTTTACTCAGTACTTGGATAAGGGTTTTGCTAGTCACCTCAGCTTGTCTATTCCCTTGAGGGTAGTATGGACTAGACTTGTGGTGCTTGATCTGGTAGGTATCCCGCAGCCTTCCAACATAGCGATTTACAAAAGGAGTTCTGTTGTCAGACAACATCACTTTGGGTATGCCAAACCTGCAGATTATGTTCTCTCTGATGAAGTTGGCTACTCCTGCCCCATCTGCCTTCCTCATTGGTATAGCCTGTACCCACTTGGTGCTAACTTCGGTTGCTGCAAGTATCAATCTGTAGCCTTTGGACTACTATGCTATAGGACCTACCAAGTCAAATGCCCAAGTATGGAACGGATAAGGAGTCTTGATGTTGTGCAGTTCAACTGCCGATGCATGTATCAAATTCCAAAACTTCTGACATGATTGGCATCTCCTTACAAAGTTTTTAGCATCTTCTTCAATTGTTGGCTAGTAGTAGTCGAGATGAATGAGATGTCCATATAATCACTGCCCTCCTTACTGCTCTATCTTGTGGGCTTCCCTCAGCACCTTATTTGCCTCATCTTTTGATAAGCACGCTAAAGGTTCCCCCTCGAAGCTTCTTCGATACAGCTTGCCTTGATCAAGGAAGAAGTGGAGGGCTCGCCTCTTGACTCTGATTGCGTTGGCTTTGTTCTTAGGTAGTGTGTTGTTTCCAAGGTAGTCGACATATGGCTGCCTCCATTCCTCACTGCTTAAGAAATGGGCTTCCTCTTCCTTAGGATGGGACTGACACTTTGCACATTGCCTCTGCAACTCAGTACTTTCCTTTTTCATTTCTGGCTAGTAGTACCCTTGCCTCTGTATCCGTCGGTATAAACTGATATCTTCATCTCCACAGGACTTAGCATGGATCTGCTTAAGTATGTAAGTTGCTTCTTGTCTACTGACGCACCTTACCAGCAGGTTATTGGGACCGCGAAAATACAACTCTCCTCTGAGGAGCAGAAATGATGCACGTTTTGCTGGTCTGATTGTTCCCTGGCCAGTTTTTAGCTGCTGGATTATATCTGCTCTCCACCCCTCAGCATCTTGCTCTGCATGTTCTTCAGTTAGCACCGCTGGTGTTGTTCTTTTCTCGATGACGATGGCTATACTATCATCTAGTATCTCCACCTTTGCCCCCAGTGTAGCCAAGGCATCGAGGAAAAAGTTATGTGTTCGAGGGGTATGCTAGATTTGGACATCATCAAACTGAGTGAGTAACCTTTGAACTATAGTGCGATATGGGGCCAACAGGGGCTCCTTCAAGGTGAAATCACCCATCGTTCGCTTGACAACTAACTTGGAGTCGCCCCAGATTTTCAACTTGTGGAGGCCCTTCTTTTGGGCAACTATCAGGCCCAATATCAACGCTTTATATTCCGCCTCATTGTTTGAACACTCAAAGTCAAGCTTATATGATAGATGGAACTTCTCTCCTTCTTGATTGGTTAGTGTTACACCAGCTCCACCTTTCCCAGCTCCGGAAGCTCCATCAAACTTTAAGTCTTAATTGCAGCTGCTGAGACATGGACTTCACCCGGTAGGGGTACCTCTGCAGGTTCATGTTCACCAGATGGGAACTGGGCCAGTAAGTCTGCAAGTGCTTGGCTCTTAATAGCCTTAGGAGTGACACAAGTGATGTCATATTCCGCTAGAGCCAAGAGCCATCTTGCCATTCTCCCAGTCATAGTGGGCTTGCTCAGCAAGTAGTGAACTGGATCACTCCGGGTCACAACCTAGATCGGGTGTGCCAAAAAGTAGTGGTGCAACTTCTGTACTGTGAAGATTAAGGCGAAACAATGCCTCTCAATTGGAGTATATCGCGACTCGGCACCATTAACTTTGCGACTGATGTAATAAACTGGCTTCTCAATTCTATCTATGTCTTGGACAAGTAGAGCTCCAATAAACCGAGTAGAGGTCAGGTACAGTAGCAGAGGCTTTTCAGGCTGTGGGGCAATCATTGTAAGTGGGGAGGTAAGTGCTTTCTTCACCATATCAAATGCCTGTTGGTGTTCTTGCAACCATTCAAACATGCGATTCCCTTTCAGCAATGTCCCAAAGGAAAAGGTTATCCCTTTGCCTAGGAGTTTCTTCAAAGTTTTTGAGAGTGTGGCGGTGGCATCTCCATGATTGACTTGATCTTATCCCCATCTACTTCAATCCTGCTGGTGTACAAGGAAGCCAAGGAACTTGCCAGTGGTAACTTCAAAGGCACACTTGAGAGGGTTCATCTTGAGACAGAATTTGCGGCAACGCTGAAAAACGTTTTCCAAGTCGCAGAGGTGGCGGTTTGCCTTAGTAGACTTGACCACCAGATCATCCACATATACTTCCACTTCATGATGCAACATGTCATGGAATACTGTAGTCATAGCCCGTTGGTAGGTTGCCCCTACATTTTTCAAACCGAAAGGCATCACCGTATAGAAAAAATTTTCCAAGGGCATTCTGAAAGCTGTCTTTTCTTCATCTTCTGGTGCCATTTTGATCTCGTTATAACCACTAAACCCATCCATGAAAGAGAACATTTGATGGCCCGCAATTGAATCAACAAGTGTATCAACATGGGGCAATGGAAACTCATCTTTCGGGCAGGCCTTATTCAGGTCGTGAAAGTCTACGTAGACCTTGATCTGACCATTCTTCTTCTATACAGGAACAATATTTGCAAGCCAAGTTGGGTACTGTATCGGCTCAATGAACTTGGCCCTCTGCAACTTTTCTACCTCTGCTTTAATCTTTGCTTCAAGATCAAGGTGATACTCTGCTTGATTGGTTTAGAGTTAGGAAAAGTGTCCAGATGATGAGTGACGAGGGATGGGTCAAGACCAGGCATCTCATCATATGTCCAAGCAAAGACATCATTGTATTGCTTTAGTAGTGTTATCAATTCTGTCTTAGCTACTGGAGCCATTATATCATTGACAAACACCGGCTTGCTCTGCCCAAGTAAGTCACTGAGGTTGACCTCAGCAAGTACCTCCTGCGGGGGTTTGGGTCTATCTTGCATGCATTCAGGGGCGGGCTCAGGCGTCTCCACCAACCCTTCTTGGGACTCATTACTGTCACATTTATTTGTCTCGGGGCCATCCTCCCAAGGTATGAAGTCTGGCCCCCAAGACCGTCATAAGTATTAAGTTGTCTTGCCGCCCTCGCGCACTTTGACAATCTTGGGCGGAGGACTTGTGAATTTGCTGCTCATTTTCTATCCACTGCTTTCTGGAGCAACCTCTACATCTCGAATGTCTTCCCACTTCGGCAATTTTACCCTTGCAATTTTACCAGTCCTTGGAGTTTCATCCGTTGACAACTCAGTAAAGAAAATTGTATCCGAATAGTGTGCCTCTTCCACTCCGAATGGCTTTTCAAACGTGTTTATGGTAACTGTGCGCTTTCCCAACTTTGCCTTCACATATTGGTGATAACTGGACGGGATAGCCCCATATCGGTGCATCCAAGCTCTGCCAAGTATCATATGGTAATTTGTATCTGCTTCAATCACATGGAACTTAGTCGCAGAACGAATCTCACAACTGCTAAGTCCACTACAACATGGCCCTTAGTGACCTTTTTCTCACCACCAAAACCCGTTACAATAATGGGTTGGCGAACCATTCTGGGCTCTGGGATACCAGCCTTTGCAAAGGTGTCAGTGGTAATAATGTTTACGGATGCCCCACCATCGAGGAAAGCACGCTTGAACTCTATATCATTGATGTAAGCTGTGACAAAAATAGGGTAATTATGAGGAAATGGATATGCTCTGTCTGCTTCTAAAAAAGTAATAGCCCCATAATCTTTCTGGATGTGCCGAGGCACATCCTTAGCCTCAGCAACTTCAGCATGGTGCACTTCAAAGATGTCGATGAGGGCCTTTGTTGCTTCCATCATAGCGGCTTGGCTCAACCCCAGTTGGTCAAAGAATGTGCAAAACTTAATAGAATTTTGCAAGGCTTGAGCATGAGTATCCTCTACGAATTTTGCCTCTGTAGGCACTGTTTCAGGGAGCTGGCTAGTTGCGATTTCTTCTAACTCATCATAGTAGGATGCCATGTGCACTTGATCGCGCACAGGCCCAAGATAGCCAATCATGTCTACATTCTTCCCCTTCTCCTTGTGGTTAGGATAAGGGTCCTTCCGTACGTCACGATTACCGGCATCTTTGAACTTCAACTCGTTTGCGTCAACTTTCTTCTTGAAGATACTTTTCAACGTCCAACAGTCCCTAGTAGGGCATCTGGTGGTTCTGTGATAGACACAATAATCTGGGCTTTCTTTGTCCTTCTTGGTTGGAGTAACATCAACGGGAGGCAAAGTAAGTTCACCATCAGCGACCCATTCTTTAACCAAGGCCTTAACATTCTCAAGGCTGCAAGGATATGGATTCCTGTCCTCATAACTCTTCCTCTTTCGAGAGGACAAGGCCTCTGCTTGTGAGCGGCTCCCTCCTATAGAGGTTACCACAGCAACTTTGCTACTGCGAGAGTAGTGGTGGCTGTCACGAGATTTGTGTAAAGGACCAAGGGTGCTGAGGTTTCTAGCTACCTCAATCAAGGTTGAAAAGGTAGGCAAATTATGGTTCACCAAGAAAATTTTGTAGTAGCGTATGGCACCCTCCACACATATGCTAACTAAGTGAGCTTCATCCACTGGTTCATGACAGTCAATAGCCTTGTCTTGGAACTGCTTAACATAGTCCAATATATCTTCGTCGTCTTTTTGGACATCTCGCCCAAGTGTTAGGGTTGTGACTTTCTCTTGGACTCAGAAGAACTTCGTGTAGAACTTGTTCACCATCTCCTCCCAACTCTAGATCGAATTGGGAGCCAAGTTCACATACCAACTATAAGCCCTTTTGGTGAGTGATTTGGAGAACTCCCAAAGGCACAGAGAGTGGTCACTGCCATGGACACCAAGAGTTTCAATGAACCTCACCACATGTTTTCTGGTATTGCCTTGTCTTCCATCAAACTTAATAAACTTGGGTAATGTATACCCAGTTGGATACGGCATGGTTAATATCTCTTGAGAGTATGGGGGCTTCACATCTGGGTTTGGGAAAGATGGCAGTTACTTCTTGCTACACTCTTGCTCGAGCATAGCTTGTACATCAGCTAGAGTAACAAAGTGAGTGGGCTGGAATGGTCCAGCCTGCTCCTGGGTAGCTAAACCAGCAGCCGTATCGTTCACCTAAGGTACCACCAGAGGCACCTGGATCGGAGCCTGAACCTCAGAGAACAAGTTAGGTGCTGGGTTTGGGACTTCTACAGGCAGAGGTGCTTGCACTAGAGCTAGTTTAGAAGCCATGGCCATAATAGCCTCAGTGAGAGTTTGCAAAGCTGGCAGGATCTCCCTCTACGTATCCTGGAGTGACTGAATTGCCTCAATCACAACACTGTGGTTACGGTCCTTCGCATGTGCTACTCCGCCATTGGAAGAGCCTTGCTGTCGTGGGGGTTGCTGAACTTCATCCTTTGCCATCTTTTCCAGTGAAGTATGTAAGCCACTGCGGGTATGAACCATCAACAAAGCAGCCTCCCCAGCAGAGTCGCCAGAAATGTAGGGGGTTCAAGGTTAAAGAGGTGATTAGAGAGGCAAAACTATGTTAATGGTCCAATAATAGTGGAAGTGGCTGGAGAATGAGCAGCAGTAGCTATCTGGGAGTTAGAGAGTGTATAGCTGGGTGAGGGTAAAGCAAATGGCTCAAGGAAAAGTGTATGGTAGTACCAAATTGGGCAGCATCTCCCCAAATCTCAAAAATTTCTCTTGTTGAACCTTGGGAAATAGGTCATATTTATAGGCTTTTCCTTGGTGCCAAGAGGACACCAAGTGGCCAAATAGAGAGAAGACATATGTCCCAGAGGATCACATGGAATATTCTACCTTGAGCCACCAGGCTGAAGGTGCCATGTGTCCCACTGCATATACTATGTACTATCTGTTTGCCTCCGCAACTACCTTTTTGAACCCCAGCAAGTGTAGTTGCGACGAGAGCGTTTGGCGCTGCAACTTCCTTTTGAGCCTCAGCAAGTGCAGTTGCAGTGGGAATGCTTGCCTCTGCACTTGCCCTCTGAGTTTGAACCTCAGCAAGTGCACTTGTAACGGTGAACCTTGCCGTCGCACTTGCCTTCTTAGTTCTATTTAGCCAGTATATGCATTCTCAGGACTCCATTAGTCTGCTATCGACTACGTTCGCGTTCACCTTAGCAAAGCCTCCACCCTTAGCCACCTAACCACAAACTCCCCAGCTTTCCAGGGGCGAAGGCCACAGCCAAGCCTGCTATCAACCATGCTATGCCTTAGTAAGGTAGGTCCATGACCTGAGTAATGGAAAGGGAGTCCCTTATGTTCGGGCTACCCTACTCCCATCTTCACGGGATTGCTGCGGTAAACTAGTATCTCTAGGGTTGCTATCAGCTCCAACCAGTAAGTCTTGGGGCCTGCTATCAGCACCAAGTTAAATGAACTGTAGGGCCTACTATCAGCCCTAGGCTAGTAATGCCTTGGGGTCTGCTGTCAGCGCCAAGCATTAGCCTCTACTTGTAGAGGAAAACCTCTCTCAAAGACTGTTATCGCCTTGGCAGGATATTCCCTTTGCAACTTAGTTGCTACGGTAGTAGTTGCTGCGGTAGTCATTTCCTGTGGCAAGTTCAGACGGCAGGACCGAAGATATTGGAGATGACGGCGCCAATAGAATGCCTCCGCAACTTGGGCGCTGCAAGTATCGCCTCTGCAACTTAGTTGCGACGGCTTTCTCTTTCCCTTAGCAACTTCAGATGACGGCGGAACCGACATTACTTGGAATGGCGGCAGAACCGAAGATACTTTGAATGGCGGCGCTGAGACAAAATGCCTCCACAACTTGGTCGTTGCAAGTGTTGCCTCCGCAACTTAGTTGCTTCGGCTTTCTCTTTCCCTCAGCAACTTCGGACAGCAGCGGAACCGAAGATATTAGGAATGGTGGGGCGCTGAGGCAAAGTGCCTCAACAACTTTCCCGCTGCAGATGCTCTCTCCGCAACTTCAGATGGCGGCGGGACCGAAGTTATAAGAAATGGCAGCGCTAAGGCAAAGTGCCTCAGCAACTTTGCCACTGCACATGTTCCCTCGGCAACTTCACTGCTGCAAGTGTTGCCTCTGCAACTTGACTTGGGCATTTTGCTTTGCGAAGTCTATCTGAAGCCCTGGTGGGTCAGACCTGCCTAGCCCACTTGTTGGCCCACTTCCCTTGGGCTTTGGCCTATGCTCCTTTTTATCCCTGGTCACCTTTTTAGGGCGATCTTAGTGCTTGGGTCCATACTTAGTTTGGGGCTTTATTTCTGACCCTCTACACAAACAAAAACTTAATATTCTAATGTAACATTCTAATAGCATAATACTTCAATGTAACACATTAAAAAATTCCTTGATATGTTTTTTACAAACGTAACAACGTAACACTCCGAAAAAAACTTCTTAGTGTACTTTTCCCAAACGTAATAACATAACACTCCAAAAAGACTCTCCAAATGTAATAATGTGACACTCCAAAAAACACTTCTTAGTATACTTTTTCCAAATGTAACAAAAAAATGCTCCAAAAAAAACTCTTTAGTGTACTTTTTCCTCCTTATTGTATTTTTTTCAAGCATAACACTCCAATGTAGCACACAAAAAATACTCTTTAGTGTACTTTTCCCAAATGTAACATTCCAATCAATATAATCTCAAAACATAACACTCCAATATAACACATAAAAAAATACTAAAAACTATTTAATATACTTTTTCCAAACATAACACTCACAATTTAAAAATTATACATTTATCCAAAGCTTACTAACAAATTTTTGTACTCTTTTTGGAATGGTTTGAAGAATCTCACATCTTTTTTAGAGTGTTACATTAGAATATTACGTTTGGGAACACTAATGAATTTTTTTGTGCGTTATATTGGAGTGTTACACTAAAGAGTTTTTTTTTAGTGTTACATTTGATAAAAGTATACTAATGATTTTTTTTTTTTTGAAGTGTTACATTGGAGTGTTACAGTTTAAAATTATACATTTGCCCAAAGTTTACTAATGAGTTTTTGTGCTCCTTTTGAAACATTTGAAGAATCCCACATCCTTTTAGAATGTTTGAAAGATCACATATTTTAAGTCATTTTAATACTCAGGTTGAAATATTTTCCAAATAAAAATATTCTCATATAAAAATTAATCCTAAATTTAATTCCCATAAAATTGTGTACCTTACCTTTCTAGCACAAAAGAAAAAAGAAAGAAACATAATAGAAATAAGGTATAACCGTAGATCCAATTTCTAAATAATATATTAAATCTATATTTTCAAAATCAATAGGACTATCTGGTCTATAAGAAAATTCTTGGGACTAAATGAATTATCATTCCTCAAGATAGGATTTATAGGTAAATTTTCCTAATAAAATTTTGTTTTGAAATTATAAAAAATAAAATTGTTAGTCCTAGATTCTAATTAATAATGAGAATTTTATTTTGTATTTTTAACTCACCTAAACTTTTTATTTGAAAATGTAAAAATATTTAATTAACCTGTTAATTTTGAGAATGGATGCGTTGGTAGAGGGTTGAAAATTTCACAAATTTTCAAATTGACCACAATAATTTAAATTTTAAGAGAGTATAGTATAATTATGTTAATTTTGTGTAGCCATTATATTTTAGGCAAATTACACTTTACTTCCTCAACTATTACTTTTTTTTTTTTATCCCCTCAAATTAAAAATTAAAAATTAAAACAATGTACCACTGATCTTCTAAAAATTTACAATCTAACCCTTATGTTTCAATTTTGTTAACAAAATAGACGAAAAATGTGCATGTAATGTACATATATCATATTTATGACAGATCTTTAACGAAGATTTTTGTCATAAATATTGATACTGATGGGCACCCTAGAAGGCCCAACTCACGATAGGGTCCAACCTACAGCCCAGATATTGAAAGCCTAATAGTTCTGAGAAGCCAATGCTGGGTCAGGACCATTTGCATTTAAACACCTATCAGGTAAGGAATTAGCCACGTAAGCAGACAAAGATCCTACAAAATTATTGCACCCGCATCAGCCATTTAATAAGGCCACCATAGTATTAAATGCGGCAAGACCCCTCGCGTCGGAGTGCGTAGAATCACTATGAACGATGTCAATTAAGCTATAGACTTTCGGCAGACAAGACAGTTTGGAGTGGATAAGAAAATAATGAGCGAAGGATATAAGGAAACTTTGGAGACACGCTAAAGGTTAAGTTTTCTGATCATCACTTGTTTTCTCTCTCCCTTTCCAATCAATCCGCCCTAATCTAACTTGGTCGTCGGAGTGCCCGTCGGGGGACTACCTCCCCTTTTGGACTGTTTTACAGGTATGCTTTGTGGACGTCAAGGCCAGCAGATCCGTTAGAAGCGTGGACCAGCTCGACCCATCCCTCTTTTTTGTCCCAATACTAACAAATATAATATGTGCACATTATATGCACATTTTCTGTCTGTTTTATTAACAAAATTGAGACATAAGAATTAGATTAAAAAAATTTAAAAGATGAGGGTATGTTGTTCTAATTTTTAGTTTGAGGGGTAGTAAAAAATGATAATAGTTGAGGGTAAAGTGTAATTTGCCTTACTAACTTTTTTTTTAAAAATCGTAAATGAAGTTAGTGTAAATCAATATTAAAAAAAATAATAATAATAAAAAGGAAAAAACCAAATTATTTATTAAAAAAATTAAAAAAAAAAACAAAATAGTAAGGAGGGGTCAGTCAACAATTTATATCTTATCCGAATTTAATGGGTAAATAAAAGGGATTGGATGTCTTTCGTTTTTAATCGGATTGGGCAGTTTAGTTTGATCTAATGAACTTATTTTTTAATTTTATTTTAATAATTTGAACCATTCACATTTTAAAATTTGTGAAGTATATAATTCTTGCAAAACATTAAATCGATCTAATAACAGAAATCATATGTTCAAATTAATTTTGTATAAACTGTTTATTTTCTTATCGTCTATTTTTTTCATGTAAAACTAATTCAAATACATGACTTTCTTTACCCGATCGACTTAATTTTTTTTAAAAATAATATATTTAATAAATTTTAAAATATAAATAATTTAAATTATTAAAAAAAAAAAAAGCCTAAAAATGAGATTACAAAATCCAACAACACCTCTCCCGTCCATAAAAAACTGGGGAAAAACCCTGGCCTAAATAAAATGATGGGAAAACGTGTGTGCGGTCGCTTTCTTAATTAATAGCTCACTTCATAGTTTGTTTGTATCCATTTAAATATTTTTGCTGAAATGCTAGACATTGGTTTACATTTAATTTTTTGGGTGAACAATATTTTTTAAATAAAAGTTTTTTTTTATTTTTAATATTACGTATGAATAAGTTTAAAACATGTTGAAATTAATAAAAAAATATCTGCCTTTACCTATTTATTTGTGTGTGTGTGTCCATGATGATTTGTCAGCAATAAACTAAAGTGGTTGATAGAAGAGTAAATCCCCGTAGCTCGAATGCTACGGGGCTCGAATGGCTCGAGGGAGAGGGAGAGAAGGAGAAAAGAGAGGGAGAGGGAGAGAAGCAGAGGCCATCGTCGTCGTCCTCGTCGTCGTCCGTCGTCGTCCTCGTCGAAGAAGCAGAAGCTCGCCGTCGCCGTCGCCGTCGTCCACCGCCCCGCCTCCTCCTCCCCCTCCCTCCTCCTCCTCCTCCTCCTCCTCCTCCCTTCTCCAGCCGATTTTATGGCCCCCTCCCCTCCCTCCTCCTCCTCCCCCTCCCCCCTCCTCCTCCCTTTCCCTTCTCTTCTTCTCCCTTCTCCCTTCTTCGATCTGCAGAAAAACCAGGAAAAAAGAAAAAAAAAAAAAGGGGTCAAAACGACGTCGTTTTGACCCCTCGAACCACAATTCGAGCCAATCTTTCGAGCTACCAATCACTACTCTTGATAGAATTATGATGATGAGGTGCTACACAACCTTTGATTATTTTGGCTATACAAAACTTTTTCGAAAAAGGAGTCCGACCCGACCATAAAAGTGAAAACTAATTATGCGGGATGAAGGGTTGCTGCTGTGTACCTACCAAAGCAATAACTTTTGTGTTTTGATTTGAGATTTATTATGAATTTATTTTTATAATTTAAATTATTTATTTTTTAAGATTTATTGAGTATTTTAAATATGTTAAAAATTATATAATCAGATATTGATAATTATATAATCAAATTATATTTATCATAAAAAAAAAATAATAAGCTTTTTTTTGAGAAATAGTATAAAAAATATATAATTCGATCATCTAACTATTGATATTCGATTAATATAATTTTTGATACACATAAATTACTCGACGAATCTTATAAAATGAATAATTTAAATTATAAAAATAAATTTATAATAAATCTCAAATTAAAATACTAACAGTTATTATTGCGCAAAGACAGTAGCAATCCCATATCCAGTTATGCGCTTGTTTGAGATAATTTTTTTTAAGGGTTATGCTAGGGGCACCAAATTTTCTACCAAACAAATGACCAAATGTCTCACATGGGTGTGGGGTCCGCAATTTTGTGGACCCCACACCCATGTGAGACATTTGGTCATTTATTTGGTAAAAAATTTAGCACCTCTAGCATTTTCCTTTTTTTAATTTGTAGTATGTTTTCGAAATTAAAAACAGGACATGGAAAAGGTATGCACGAGGCGGCTTGAATTGGATGCTTTGTGCTATGTACTTTTAGTGTGGGGTCAATTTTGATTGCTCAAATGAGTCATCTTTTTCTGAAGTAATCAGAAGCGTCTTTAAGCTTTTAGGTGCATGGCGTTCTTTGGCAAGTTGCTGTGTTAAATTAAAAGTTGGTATAAGTTGTTATATTATTTTTTTATTTTTTTTATAAAAAATTAAAAATTTATTAAAATAAAATATTCTCAAACAAGATTCATTAAAACCGATCGATTCGATTTAATTTATATTTTTTAGTGATTTTAAAATCAATCGATTCGATTTAATTTATATATTTTTCAGTGATTTTAACAGTATAGGCTGACAGACACGAACGAATTTTTTTTAATTTGTTTACATTCGGGTAAATAGCAAATGAAAAGTCATCTAATCTAACCCCCATTCGCCAATCATTTTTAAAAAAATGATATTATATTTTTACACTTTGTATTAAAAAAAAGACATTTTATTTAATAATAATATTAATTACTTATGAAATATAAAAGTTTGATCTTTATTTTAATTATAAATAGTGAAAAATAAAAATTTTGGACTCAAATAAGGCCAAAAATAGTAAAGAACTACTATAAAATAATTCAAAAGAGAGAGAGCATAAAATAGTAAAATTCAAATTGCCAAATCGATCTGTATCCATCTACCAACTCACATAGTTTGTTCAATTTGTATCTGCTAACTAAGCGAATGAGGATTAATTTTTTTCCAATCCGCCTAAATTTGGACAGACGGCGAATGAGAGGCCATCCGACACAATCTGATTCGCTAGCACTCCTAATTTTTCTTCAAATAGATTATATCAAATCAAAAGGGTGTTGGTATTTTTTCATAATAATACTAAAAAATATATAAAATAAAATTAAATAGAAATGACAAAATAAATTTTTTTAAAAGAATGAAATACAAAATAAAACTACAAAGCTAAAAATACAAGAATAAATTAGATTACATCATGAAACTCGCATAAACAAAATCACTAATAGAACAAATTATTAACATAGATAACTAAATATTGGAACTCGTCAAGGTAAAATTAATTCTGAAAAATTAAAGAATAAATGACAATAAATGAAGAAAATCAAAACCTATGGTATACATAGTTGCCTTAAAATATATTCGCCACCTCACCAATGGTTGCAGGAAGAACGTCAGCGTCTTTCTTTCAGGATACGACAGTTGAAACCAACTACTGCAGGAGCACATCCTAGATAGTTTCGGTGAACTGACTAAAGGCAGTACTCTCTCTCTCTAACAAGAACCAAATAAGGGGTTAGAAAAAAAAAAAAAAAAAAAAGACCTTGAAATTTTTCCTTTGGTGTAAACACATCTCCAACTTTTTCACCAAAAAAAAAAAAAAAAAAATCACAAATTTTTGCTTTGGTGTAAACGCATCTCTAACTCTTTTATTTTTTATTTTTTATTTTTTTTTATTTTTTAAATTGGAGGGGCCAGACCTCTATTTATACTTGTAAGGGAGAGCCTTAGCCATGAAATCTAACATCAATAAAGTTATTAAATTGCCATCAAATGTCATCTACTCTAGCCATTAGGGCTAAAGTTACAAAGATTAAAAACTTATGACTACTAATATGGTCATCAACTCTATCATCAAAAGATGAGAGTTATAAAAGTCCAAAACTCTCATGTGATTAATATATACATATATATATATATATATAATGATGTTTGAATAATTCAAACAGATGTATCGCAAAACGGATACGGATGTTGGGTCACAACTCGATCCAAGCTCAATCTCAAACATATATACAAGCTAAGCCCAATACAGCACAACTTAGTCCATGCTCAAGATTAGGGCCAAGTCTAAGTCCAAGACCAAACCCTACACATGCACAAGCACAAGTCTAGACTCAGTCGAAATCTAGACTAAGTCCAAATCTAAGTCTAACTTTTATTGATACCTACTTTATGAGACAATTTTTATTTATAACCTAATGATTTTGGCTAATTATTTTTGTGTTATAACGTTCTCACTTAATAGTATACAAAATCACTTAGACCTACCTCAACTGACTATTGTATCCCACTTTTCATATTAAAATTTTCAAAAAACTATTATTTTTCAACAAAAACTACTTTGAAAAAATAATAATGAATAAGTATAGTTAAAATTCAATTGGTGTATTGTGAGTCATGTATAAAGATGTTTTTGATTAAGATAATTGGTGAGTCATGCATAAATGTTTTAAAACAAAAATAAAGATAAGAGTTGAGAATTCTAGGTAGATCACTAGAAAGATTTTCCACGTAGGTTAGAACATTTTCAATCGGAGAGATGTTTAGAATATTTTAGATATTTTATCTAGCTTCATTATAAAATAAAATTCTAAATAAATAAGTATCGCTATAAATATTTTGACTCATCTTTTATTGACCAATTTTACTTTAATAGTCTTAGAAATTATTGATATTTTAGCTTTCAAAAGTTAGTATTGTAATTTTAAGTGTGCCAGCAAGGATCAATCAGTCCTTACAAAAGATTAATTGTCAACCAATTATTAGACGATTGTGTTTTAGTTCTTTCAGCCTTAATGAAGAGGACTTTTACTGGTGGCTTTTTTAGGAGAATTTAGTAAATAACAATTAAATGAAGAACAATTGTAGCATTTCACTAAATAAAAATGAAAAACTTACAATGATTTGACCAAGCCTCATAAAGGTTTATAGCAACAAGTTATTCGAAACTACTCCTATGAATAAAGTGCAATATAAGAATTTGAAGTGCAAAAATGTAAAAAAAAAATGTAAAAACTGGAAGGAAAATAAAGTAGATAAAAATTGGTTTCTGAATCTAAGTCTAGATCCTTTTTTCTAGGGCCTTCTCTGCTATTTATATTTCTCAATGATAACTGTCGAAATGGGCTTCTAACCGTCAAAACATCCCTCCATGATCGCTGATCATCCTTTCTCACAGTTAGCTCCACTACGCCATGTTTGCAGTTAGGTTTCCCTCATGATTTTGAATTTGAACCTTGTAAGTAACTGTTAGGCCACATCACTTTATATCCCTTGATCATTCCAGTGCTACACCGACCCATTACTACCAGTATGGGTTGACACGTGTCTGACTATGGTTGGCGATTTATATTACCTTCCCAAATTGCTCTTCTCATGCCACGTGTTGAATCGTGATTGGCTTATACAATTTATACAGTCAACATTACCCCCAGCACTAATATACCCAATACTTGGTGATATTAGTGGATCAAAACACTTCACCCACATCTTAGGATGTTCATGGGTTTCACATCTTCTTAGAACTGCAACCGACTGCATTAAATTCTTTTCTACACCTTGAACATTTCCCACTATCTAAGTATTTGAAAGGACTGATACAACTCACATGGCCAAACAAACTTTCTTTGACATAGATCGAGCATACGAGGAGTTATTAGATAATGAAGTTTGCCCTTGAAAGAATTTTCATGCATTTATTAGCCACACATATCCATCTCCCTATATTCAAGTCATGGAAGCTTTTGCAAACTATCGACCTTTGGATTACGAACCTATTGTTCATAATTCTTTAGCCCAAAACTTTGCAAACATGGATATTAGAAGCTCTTCTTCTAACCAAAAACCTTCTGCGTGGGATGAGGCTGCAGCTTCTTCTTCTTCTTCTAAGACTTCTGGTTGGGGAGGCTAGCCAGAACCTGAGGAATCCAAGCTAAGAAAGCGCACTAATCATCACTTTATCGAATTCGCTGATCTTCCATCTTTCCCTTCTTTCGCTCGGAGCTCGGTGGTTTACCCATATGTATCCATCGATTGCCGACGTAGTTTGGAAGACAACTTACTTATAGCATGGTACACATCCTCCATGCCTACGAAGATTGTGCAAGCCACTCGTCGTCCAGAGGAAGCACAAGAGTACATCCCGTCATTCTTAGCCCAGAGGGCAAAATTTTGCTCTTCTGACTGGCTTGAATGCGTAAACAACCCTTAGTTCCCTCCTTCTTTTGAGATGGATCCTCCTGCACCTCTTCTTCTGCAAAACCCTCATTGGGTGAAAGAACTGAGACTTACTCTCTTTGAGAATCAGTTTCTTCCTTCCTATAAATCTCCAACTCCCCTCACTATATTTAAGCGATGTCACGCTCAGCTTCTGCTTGCGGCCTTTTCTTACTTGCCATTTAATGTTCTTGAGGGTGATATTCCTCTTAAGAACTTTCGATGGGCTTGTGACGTTATGAACCGGAGTCATATCCTCAATCCTATTGCCCAAGCAGAGTTTCAAATGTTTTTGGATCAACTCTCACTGCTTCTTCATTGGCACCAAACTTCTGTGGCCACCACTCAATCTTTGAACAAAATCTCTGCCTGTGACACCCCTGTTCCGTAGTATGCTAATTGGTCCTTAATTTAAGTATGATTATGTGTTTAGCATGATTTTATGTGTCATTATGTGAATGTATGTGATTTTGAGTTTTTATCTGTTCACCGTAGGAATATCTATTTGATAACCCGCTTTGAAAATTAAATTGAGGGCCTTATCGGCCACAGAACCCGAAATTGATTACGCCATTGTGATTAGCATAATTTTTAGAGCATACGGTGAAATTTAATTAGAAATTGACTCTGGTCAGATTAAATGGATTAAATTGATGAATTAGAGCCCAACTACTTTATTATTATTAAAATGGCCTTAGTGGGTTTTGTTGTCAAGGCTTTATACACCCAACTCCCCTCTTTAATTCATTTGGACTGAATGTAACTCAAGAAGAGAGAGAGAGAGAGAGAGAGAGAGAGAGAGAGAGAGCCGGCTATTGAGAGAGGAAGGGAGAGACTTGTGTAATTTGGGCTCTAGACTTGGACATTTTGGAGATTTAGCTCAAGAATTGGCTAGAGCTTAGAAGATTAAAGCTTCTAGGTGAGTAATTCTTGGATTATAGTTGTAATTTTGTCTGTTCAAGCTAATTTGGTGATCAAGAGTAAGATTGAAAAGAAATTTGTGTTGGATTTGTTGAATTGAAACTCAATATGAGCATGCATGTATGAAATTGCCATGATTCTCCATGTTTGAGTTTAATGTATGTAATCTATGTTGAAGTTGAATGAAATCCATGTGTATGACCATTTCTTCACCAAATAAGTTGTGATTAATGTGCATTTCTTACATGCAAGAGTAGATCATGAAAGAATGAGCTTTGCATGTTGGAATTTGATATGTTGGTGATGAATTTGGATTGATTTGAGACGTGCATGTAAATAATATAAGAAATGAAGCTTCCTAATGTTGTAATCTTGTATTGGTAGCATGTTAGCATGTGTAAATATGAATTTTGAGCCATAACATGCTTGAATTGTGGGTTAAAAGTCAAAATGAAGCTCAAGAACTCAATCTGGGATTTCCAGAATTTAGACTCCCGCTCGAGCGGGGGAAGTGCCGCTCGAGCGGAGAATTCGAGCTCCCAGCACTTTTGGCAAACATGGCTCCCGCTCGAGCGGGGGAGTTGACGCTCGAGCGGGGAGCTATGTAGGCAGGCAGTCCGCTCGAGCGGTAGAGTTCACGCTCGAGCGGAAATTTGGGGTAACTCGTACTTTTGCAGGCTTAAGGGTCCGCTCGAGCGGAGAAGTCCACGCTCGAGCGGGGACCCTGTTTTCTGAAATTCTAAAAATGCATTCTATGTTATATTTTTCCGTTCTCTTTCACTTGTAAGCACTCTTAGGCATATGTTAAGCATTGTAAATGAGTTAATGAGATAAGAATAAAGCCTAAATAGGAATATGTGAATTAAAGAACGGATTGAACTGTTAGTGACCCTTTTGTGTTCATGAAATATGTAGGGTCAAGCTCCAGGGCAAATCCACAAGCCGATCACTGTGAGTAATATCGATATTTGAATGCTTGTGAATGTCCAATTGTTTATTCCCTTATAAGCTTTATGAATTGCTAATTGGGATTGTGGACGTAAGTCTGACATGAATAAATGAATGGACCCAAGGTCGTTTTGAAATAAATGAATGGACCAAAGGTCGTTTTGATAAACATAAATGGACCCAAGGTCGTTTTGTTAAACATGAATGGACCAAAGGTCGTTTTGATAAACATAAATGGACCCAAGGTCGTTTTGACATGAATGAGTGGGCCGAAGGCCGTTTTGAAATGAATGAATGGGTCGAAGGCCGTTTTGACATAAATGAATGGGCCGAACGCCGTTTTGACATAAATGAATGGGCCGAACGCCGTTTTGACATAAATGAATGGGCCGAAGGCCGTTTTGATATTAATGAATGGGCTGAAGGCCGTTTTGACATAAATGAATGGGCCGAAGGCCGTTTTGATATTAATGAATGGGCCGAAGGCCGTTTTGACATACATGAATAGGCCGAAGGCCGTTTTGACATAATCGAATGGGCCGAAGGCCATTTTGACAAGGATGGAAATCTGAATGGGCCAAAGGCCAGAATGTTTGGAATTACAACCACTTGAGTTGTATTTCGTATAGTTATATATATCTGTTTAACAGAAATATGAATTGGGCCCAAGGCCGTTCGGAACATGTTGTTCTACATTGTTAAGTAATTTCTGTATTTGATATTATTCACTGGGCTATCGCTCACGCTCATTCATTTGTTTGTAGGTGAGCCAAGAGAAGTCCAAACCCAGCCCCAGTGAAGTTTGCCAGGAACAACATGAGTTTTGGAGAGTCAGCCTTGTGTCTCACGCACGAGACCCAACCTTGCCATTTTGTTATATATTTACATTTTGTCTGGTTGGCAAGGACCCTGTGTATATCGGTATGTAGTTTTGATATGGGTTGACTCAGTTTAGATGATCCTGTCTGTAATGGGATTTTATGGTACTGTATTTTGTTGTGAGTTATTAACGTATATGCGCATGGTTTGTTTCAAAGTGCATATAAGCACGGCTCTATGGACAAAGTTTTTAATTATTGCTTCCGATTTGGCCCCTTTACTCTGTTGAGTTACGTCTGTTTTGGTTTGAGGCCGTAGGTAATCTCAGGATTACTGGCTGGTTATGTCCTTAACCCATAGGGGCGGGTTCGGGTCATGACAGAGTGGTATCAGAACACGAGTTAATAACTCACACACTTGTCCAAAAGAGCAATAAGCGTCTAGAAAAGATCTAGGATGCATTCATGTGGTAAATATGAATTTGGAGGCATTGATAATATGCTCAACTGTTTTGATATGAACTTTGAAAGCACCAAGAATATGCTTAAGTGTTTTGATTTGAGTAATTATGTGCTATAAGTCATGATTTACTTGCGTCGCAATTATCGGAATATGTATGCTTTCTGGTATATGCATACTTGTGAATTTTTGTACAGCATATAATGCAGGTTTAATTGGATGGTGAATAAGAACTCTATAAGGTTATGTTTAGCCTTAATTATTTTCTAAAGATATGAAATGACAAGTCCCCTGAAATGCTATGTCTTGTATGAATTAATGATTGTTCAAAATTTTCCTTGAACATAATTGTGGTATTCGTAGCAGAGGCCCTCGCCCAGAGGGTATAATACTGTGGCTTATGGTCATGAGGCCCTAGCCCGGGGGAAATAATACTGTGGCACAGGCCCTCGCCCGGGGGAAATAATACCGTGGCCTATGTATGAGATATGTTGATATGCTTGACCAACATGATCACGCTAAAGGAAGTACCACACATGATTCGACTATGAGATATGAATTGTTACACTAATGTGTACAACAAGTTTGTTTTGTTATAATGCACATACATGAATATATGAACTATGAAAAGTTGTTTATGTGCATTCAATTCTGCCTACAGGTGTCTATGTGAAGTATGAACATGATTTGAGTATACAATTACTTAGTAAATATTCAGCATGCGATATCTGATAAGTATGCAATTATCTGTTACGTATGTGATTAATTGCGTACGATATGTGAAATGAGAATATAAAGACGTGCCTATGTACGAATGTGATTTTGTGATTAATTTCGTATTGGGCATCCCAGTATTTGGTAAAGTTTGATAAGAATTTGTGTAGAGTATGGGCAAATTAAGGGCATACGGGTTGGAAGGTTCTTCCACAGCCCGACTTGATAGTCCGGAAAGAGTAGTACGAGAATTGGCAGAGATCTTGAGACAACAGCATCAGTTGCCGCTACGGTAAGAACCTTTCCCACCACCAGTGTAAGAAACAACGAGGAGTTTGTTATCAGATTTCTGGGGCTCGTTATAGATGTGGTAAAATGGACCATACGGTAAGGAACTGTCCCCGGATTGAACGAAATGTGAATGAATCCTCTGCCTCGGCTAAATCCGTACCAGTGGTGGGAATTGCTACTCAGGATGGAGTAATCACACTCATCCCAGAAAGCACTCAGAATGTTGTAACCATTATCCCAGGTATCTATACTGTTTACAAATGAATGCTTATGTGTTGATTGATTCTGAATTAGTACGTTTGTACATCTTCGCTTGGGATATGATTTGATTCGGATCGGCATATTTTTTTTCATATTTGCTGCATGTGTATCTAGATTGGTTAGACCCACATGATCGAGACTATATTCATTGGAGGTATATGCCCCGTTTGGGAAATTTGTGAAATACGTTTTGGGATATTGATTGACTCTGCACATGCACATGTATGTCTACACCTATGCTCAGGGTGATTTATTATGTTACCGTCTTCAATGACTAAACCACTGGAATTATGACTCTATGATTGTGTGACCGAGTTGAGCACCCCAAATGATGAACTCTATAATTGTGAGACCATATATTTTGATTGGTAGAAAGTTGACTGGATGATGTGACTATACTGGGCTCGACTCATAAACCTATGCTTTTGTGGCTAATTTGGAACTCTTATATAACAATCCTATACCATGCGTACCTGAGGAATTCTGTTTAATATGTTACTGTGCACCATGTTCTTGCATATAAGACTTATTTGGGAACTGCCATACTGATAATGATACGTACCTCCTGATACGGATAACTGCATGCCTATGCAACTACACCCGAATTTATGTAGACAATACCGTATTGTACATGATTCAAAACATTTTGATATGAATTGTTGTGATGAATGAGTCTGATATGACTTTGAGAACTGATGAACTTAGGACAACTGAGAAACTATCAACCATGTACCTAAGCAAACGAAGTATGCCTTACAGAACTGAATGTACCCTATTTGAGAAACTTTTTATTTGATTCGATCCGATAGAACCTTTGCCTGACATTGTCTTGATAGAACTCTCATTTGATATAATTTGATGGAACCCTTGTTAGATTTGATTTGGCAAGACCTGTGTCGGAATTGGTTCGATGAGACCCCCTATCTGATTTAATTTTGTAAAAAGGGGATTAAGAATTTCTTGTAAGTAAATAGTCAGATTATTCTTGGCAGAAAACTGATAGACCCAAAACTTGAATCCGATTGGAATACTTGACTTATGTGAGAAACCTTTTGTGGGCCATCAACAGATTAATTTGACTATAAGCAGTACTGAACATTCGTCTTTGACTGATCAGAATATGTTGTGTAAGGGAGAGTAGTTGCTTCAGTGTTATCGGATTTTGGGAAATCAGGTTACGGTGAGTGGTATTATGTTTGTTTTGATGACATTCTTGGGGCGTCCTTTCGTGCTAGGGGACGTTAAGCCTATGTTGCACCTTTGATTGAGATACCTTTTGCCACCGACGGTTTCGTACGGGTGGGTTTGACTAATCGATCTCGAGTCGGCCATCGACGGTCGTGAACGGGTGTGCTTGATTCTGAGACGGTTATTCCTTTGTTTTGTCCGGAATGTCATCCTTCAGTATTATGCAGATGTTATAAACATCCAAGAAGCTTTGAAAAATCCTGATTGTCCGTAAGTGTGCGAATTCAATACACCTTGTGAATACCTGCCCAGCGCCATTATATTCTGTAATTGTGGCCCTGAGGATGTGTAAATTATGCTTAACATGTGATTGACTCCTTTGATACTGCCTTTGCCATTATAGAGGTTTATATATGAATTGCATTATGCTTTTGATGACTATCAGATAATGTGGAAAGACTCGATAGAACAGGGAATTGAATATTGAACTGAATTATGAACTGTAAACTGTTGAATGAATTGAGAACACGTGTATTATGTCAGAAATTGCCTGCTTCGATGTTATTGTACTTTACAATCAGTATTATGGGGATGTCTGGACTATGTGTATTGTGTGGGTAATTACTTCGATGTTACCTTTATTAATTCGGAAGTCAGTATCTGGATCCACTGTATATTCTCGAAGACTTCTGATTGACTTCGGATAATTGTGATGAATCGCTGAACTAAAGACCGAATCGGATTGTAAACTGTGGAATTATTGAAGAATGAATTGAACTTTTGTAACAAAGGAATAGACCGAACTGCTATGGTAAAATGAGTCGGCATTTGAAACAATATGTTGGTGAGGTTGTGTCTGAATGTTTTCGGTGCCAACAGATCAAAGTCAAGTATCGAATAGTGGCAGAACTACTTCAGCCTCTCTCTGTTTCGGAATGGGAATAGGGATATGTGGCTACGAACTTCATTGTGGGGCTACCTGAAGCACCCAAGGTAAAAGTCCTGTTTGGGTTATTGTATGTAAAATTTTCGTATGGTGTTCGTAGACTAGCCACTGTGTACATCGATAAGATTGCTTGTTGCATGGGGTCCCAGTATCTATTGTTTAGACAGAAATTCTAAAATGTGTTTGAATTCTGAAAAGCCTTCAAGAGGCAATGTGGGCTCAGCTTCTGTTTTGTTATGTTACCCGGATCCGGTGGTTCCTTTAAGGAACTGGTTATTCGTAACCTCACGTGTATATGTTCTGTTCTGTTCTGTTAATGCTAATGGATGTATCACGTAAACTTAATCATGACTTATGATTTCTGCATATGATCTTGACAAATTATGAATTGATACGAAACTGAATTATGATTCGGTGCCGCTTTCCATCCGCAAATTGATGTATGATCAGAAAGAACTTTTTAGATTTTTTGGAGGAATGCTCCAAAGATATGCATTAGATTTTTCAGGGAAGTTGGAAAGATCTATCCATCGTTGGCAAACCTTGCTTGCAACAACAGCTCACACTCCAGTTTTGGCATGGCACCACACAAACCTTGTATGGCGGAAAAAGGTAAGTCTCTGACTGATTGAGAGTAGAGCGTTGCTTGATTTTGAGACTAAGTGAATGACTATTAAGAAGAATTGGGACCGTTGAATGAAAAGTGTTCCGAATTGTTTTGACTAAAGGTAAATTAAGTTTGGAGGACCAAACTTCTTAAAGGGGGGAAGACTGTGACACCCCTGTTCCGTAGTATGCTAATTGGTCCTTAATTTAAGTATGATTATGTGTTTAGCATGATTTTATGTGTCATTATGTGAATGTATGTGATTTTGAGTTTTTATCTGTTCACCGTAGGAATATCTATTTGATAACCCGCTTCAAAAATTAAATTGAGGGCCTTATCGGCCACAGAACCCGAAATTGATTACGCTATTGTGATTAGCATAATTTTTAGAGCCTACGGTGAAATTTAATTAGAAATTGACTCTGGTCAGATTAAATGGATTAAATTGATGAATTAGAGCCCAACTACTTTATTATTATTAAAATGGCCTTAGTGGGTTTTGTTGTCAAGGCTTTATACACCCAACTCCCCTCTTTAATTCATTTGGACTGAATGTAACTCAAGAAGAGAGAGAGAGAGAGAGAGAGAGAGAGCCAGCTATTGAGAGAGGAAGGGAGAGACTTGTGTAATTTGGGCTCTAGACTTGGACATTTTGGAGATTTAGCTCAAGAATTGGCTAGAGCTTTGAAGATTAAAGCTTCTAGGTGAGTAATTCTTGGATTATAGTTGTAATTTTGTGTGTTCAAGCTAATTTGGTGATCAAGAGTAAGATTGAAAAGAAATTTGTGTTGGATTTGTTGAATTGAAACTCAATATGAGCATGCATGTATGAAATTGCCATGATTCTCCATGTTTGAGTTTAATGTATGTAATCTATGTTGAAGTTGAATGAAATCCATGTGTATGACCATTTCTTCACCAAATAAGTTGTGATTAATGTGCATTTCTTACATGCAAGAGTAGATCATGAAAGAATGAGCTTTGCATGTTGGAATTTGATATGTTGGTGATGAATTTGGATTGATTTGAGACATGCATGTAAATAATATAAGAAATGAAGCTTCCTAATGTTGTAATCTTGTATTGGTAGCATGTTAGCATGTGTAAATATGAATTTTGAGCCATAACATGCTTGAATTGTGGGTTAAAAGTCGAAATGAAGCTCAAGAACTCAATCTAGGATTTCCAGAATTTAGACTCCCGCTCGAGCGGGGGAAGTGCCGCTCGAGCGGAGAATTCGAGCTCCCAGCACTTTTGGCAAACATGGCTCCCGCTCGAGCGGGGGAGTTGACGCTCGAGCGGGGAGCTATGTAGGCAGGCAGTCCGCTCGAGCGGTAGAGTTCACGCTCGAGCGGAAATTTGGGGTAACCCGTACTTTTGCAGGCTTAAGGGTCCGCTCGAACGGAGAAGTCCACGCTCGAGCGGGGACCTTGTTTTCTGAAATTCTAAAAATGCATTCTGTGTTATATTTTTCCGTTCTCTTTCACTTGTAAGCACTCTTAGGCATATGTTAAGCATTGTAAATGAGTTAATGAGATAAGAATAAAGCCTAAATAGGAATATGTGAATTAAAGAACGGATTGAACTGTTAGTGACCCTTTTGTGTTCATGAAATATGTAGGGTCAAGCTCCAGGGCAAATCCACAAGCCGATCACTGTGAGTAATATCGATATTTGAATGCTTGTGAATGTCCAATTGTTTATTCCCTTATAAGCTTTATGAATTGCTAATTGGGATTGTGGACGTAAGTCTGACATGAATAAATGAATGGACCCAAGGTCGTTTTGAAATAAATGAATGGACCAAAGGTCGTTTTGATAAACATAAATGGACCCAAGGTCGTTTTGTTAAACATGAATGGACCAAAGGTCGTTTTGATAAACATAAATGGACCCAAGGTCGTTTTGACATGAATGAGTGGGCCGAAGGCCGTTTTGAAATGAATGAATGGGCCGAAGGCCGTTTTGACATAAATGAATGGGCCGAACGCCGTTTTGACATAAATGAATGGGCCGAACGCCGTTTTGATATTAATGAATGGGCCGAAGGCCGTTTTGACATAAATGAATGGGCCGAAGGCCGTTTTGATATTAATGAATGGGCCGAAGGCCGTTTTGACAAGGATGGAAATCTGAATGGGCCAAAGGCCAGAATGTTTGGAATTACAATCACTTGAGTTGTATTTCGTATAGTTATATATATCTGTTTAACAGAAATATGAATTGGGCCCAAGGCCGTTCGGAACATGTTGTTCTACATTGTTAAGTAATTTCTGTATTTGATATTATTCACTGGGCTATCGCTCACGCTCATTCATGTGTTTGTAGGTGAGCCAAGAGAAGTCCAAACCCAGCCCCAGTGAAGTCTGCCAGGAACAACATGAGTTTTGGAGAGTCAGCCTTGTGTCTCACGCACGAGACCCAACCTTGCCATTTTGTTATATATTTACATTTTGTCTGGTTGGCAAGGACCCTGTGTATATCGGTATGTAGTTTTGATATGGGTTGACTCAGTTTAGATGATCCTGTCTGTAATGGGATTTTATGATACTGTATTTTGTTGTGGGTTATTAACGTATATGCGCATGGTTTGTTTCAAAGTGCATATAAGCACGGCTCTATGGACAAAGTTTTTAATTATTGCTTCCGATTTGGCCCCTTTACTCTGTTGAGTTACGTCTGTTTTGGTTTGAGGCCGTAGGTAATCTCAGGATTACTGGCTGGTTATGTCCTTAACCCATAGGGGCGGGTTCGGGTCATGACACAGCCCGTCGAATTCATACCTAGTATGAAGCAGAGAACCTTATCGACGAATATGATAATTTCAAGAATAAAGATTCTACATACTATGATGACTTGGATATAGATGAGATGGAATAAGGATTAAAGGAAACAGAGTTTGAAGTAAAGCCAAAAAACTTTTTTATCAAATAAGAGCATATCAGCTTCAACACCCTAGCCTGGAGAAGATAGAAGACAGAATAAAAAGGAACAAAAATTCATTGACCACGGTTGGAACAAATTCCATGACCTTGTCATTTTCTCTATTCCTTATTTTTATGAAATTGAATATGTAGCCAAAAAGGGCTTCTGATGTAATTACTTTCATCTTAATAGAGCTAAGTTTTCCTTTCTTTACTTGGCGTGGTCTGATTTTACTCTATTTGTCCAAAACAAACAAAATCAGAGCTTTGAATTCACCAATTTTGTCCTTCGAAACCTAATTTGAACATATCCAATGGAATATTGGAAACTAAATTTGAACTTCCTCAACATATAGACTGTGGACAACCTTTGCCTTAGGTCTCCTCTTTTTAATCACGTGGTTAACATAATCAACAGTTTCGAATCAACTATTCTTGCTTCGAATAAACGATCTACATTTTTCGAAGTATAGAAACTCCCTTTAATGATTGCACTGTTTTATTCTAAAAAAGTGAGTCCCTTTTTATATCCTTCACTGCTCAACCAAATCTTGGCTTTATGTCACTTCCAAGTCTAGAACAAAAAAAATTCTAACTACACAAAATTTCAAATTTTACTTTGAAGGATTTTACTTTCAACAAGAAACCTAAAAACAGGTCTTTAACCCTCTTGAAGCAAACAAACACCTGAGCATTCTTGTTTTCTTAGGTGTGAAATGTGCTTTGAAGTCAGCTTCCTGCTTTCGAAGCCCTAACTGGATGTTTATCACCTAGCTTTGGAGCCTAAGCTTGGCTTCAAAGCCAAATACTTGATTTCGAAGCCAATATAAGTGTTTGAGATACATTTCCCTCCCAAATCATCCATCTTGAGGGAAACTTTTCACATCCGTACCTTCAACACTTTTTTATGAATTCTACCCATTTAAAATGATTGAGTGCTTTTTCAAACAAAAAAGTTTAAAAACCCTTTCATTTCATGCTCTTAATTTACTTTGCTCGCTCAGCACACAAACCCTTCATCTCCATTGACCTTTCTTCTTCTTTACCCTTTTTCTCAACTTCGTCTTCTGAAACTTCTACCAATGGCTTCTTCCTCCTTAAAGATACCAGTTGTGGAGCGCGTGAGTCCATCCGTAGCCTTAAAAAGGATCATCGCTGAAGAGTGTGAGAAATACAAAGATGGTGAGAAGAGTGCTATTGATGGGCGCATATTCATTCCCTGTCGCCATAAACAACAGGAATATGTACTTGGGCCTATTTTTAAAGAGGCCCCCACTAAGCTCCCAGCTTTGCATCTGCGTTTGGAGGATCATTGCCTCCTTTATGAATATGATCTTGACTGGGGGAGCTGGAGAATGAACCAACCCCATTGTTGTTGGCCCACTGTAAGACCAGAGTGGGAGAAATGGTATGATCGGGTCGTCCCTGCTAGTACACTGGATCTTCAGGAGCTTTGCCTCTTCGACGCCCTTCAATTGTCCAGGTTCACCATTTCAGAGGACCCATTTTTAATACCTACTGCTCTTTATTTTTGGAATTCTGCTTTCAATTTCTTCCAATTTGGATGTGGGATGATGGCTCCTACTGTCTTTGACATCTGCCATCTGTAAGGATTATCCCCTATTGGTACCCCCATCGGTCCAGACTATCCTGACCTCAAAATCCCTTTTTCTCTCCCTCATCTGAACTCATCCTATAGTGACTTTGTCAAGATTAAGAACAAAAGAGAAGGCCCTATGACTAATAGGGAATTTTTCTCTTTTTTATTGTATTAGCTTTATAAATTCTTTTTCTGTACTTCTTCTTAGAGGATCATGCATGAGTTTGCCTCTCTTGCCAAAGCCTTTGTTTTACAGAGAAAGGTGGCCTTAGCTCCATATGTTTTGGGTCATGTTTATAGAGCTTGTTCGCTCTTTTGTGAAAAACCCATAGATGCTAATCAAGGAGGCCCATTTTGGATACTCCAACTTTGATTTTTTGCATACTTCACTGATTTGCAGTCTAAATGCTTAAAGTTCTTGGTGCCAAACCCTACCACTTATGGTATGAAGTTAGCCAATGTTTCACTTTATCCTTCCAACTTCGCCTTCTACTTTTATTTCTTTCACTAACTTCCAGCTTCTCCTTCTTCTCTCACCTTCTGCCCCTTCGAAGCCACCAATATTGGCCCAGCCTGGCTGAGGACCTTTTTGAGTGATAGGTCATTCTCTATGCCTCAGCATAAAAAACATGTGGGCTTCTATTTTGATCCCCAGGGAACTATTCATTGGTACTATAAACCACAGAGCTTATAAGTGCATCTCTGAGCCCTATTGTCCTACTCAATTTGCTAGGCAATTTCCAATCTCACAGGGGGTCCATATCCCTCTCTACAGTCAGTCCAATTTAAACCTTGCCAGCAGAGATTTGAAGGTTTTAAGATTTAGATTGGAAGAAGCAACTTCTAAATTTATCCAAGATCTAATTGATTTTGAGTACCTACCCTTCATACCTTAAAGCAATACACTGAAAAGGTACCAGAACTGGTAGATGGCCAATATGGAGGTGCACTTGGCCATTTTTCCTCAAGATCTATTAATGGTACTAGATGTGCCTTGCCACGCCCCACTTTTTATTACTCAAAGTTATTACCAAGTTCATTAACTTAATTCAATTCCAGAGATAACATGCGAAAATAAACTCAAATGTTCAACTAGAAGGAATGAACAACAACTCTCTCTTTCGAATGCTAACTAAATACAACATGAGCATTCTAAATAAATTACCCTCAGGCTTACAACATTAAATAATCAAATGAAGGGTGCAACCCTTTTACATATATGGCATTCCGCCTACAACAAAGAGGCCCCGTGGCCAACAAATAAGAAGATCCAAATCTTGTAGCACATCCTGCTAAACACCTGAAAAAGATTCAACAACGTGGGATGAACATATAGTCCAGTAGGGGTCTCAACATGATCCTTAACAATAACAACTTACAGATAGCTATGATCATGAACGCTCATTCTCGTACTAGAATAGTAATGTGACAGTTTATACAAAATATATATATATGAACTTTTCTCGAAAACAACCATTTCATTCAACGCTATAAGCGATTCATCTTTCTTTTCCTTTCATTAACTCCCGTTCCCAATCTTTCATAACATTAACAATCACTTAGGAAATAAATTCACTAAGCCTACTACTCTCTTCTATTTTCCACACATACAACAAATGTGCCTTTTCAAAACATATTTCTAAAATATTCAATTTTCTTCACACTTCCAAAAGACAAAAGGGCATTTCGGTTCAATCCCAATTCTATCATAGTTGCACGTGCATACCTTTATAGACGGGAGATAACAACTCAACTACATGCATAATATAAACCAATGAGGCAACTCGGCCCTCCAAAACTGTAACCAACACAATCCACAATGTTCCCAGATACACTGAAACAATAACAACAAAACTTTGCTCTACTAGCTATGTGCGTAGTAAGCCAAAGATACACTTCTCACAACAATCTACCAGTTTACCAGGCGCTAGCTGGAAGGGTATGGTGCCTTCGATTCTCAGCGCGGTCAGTTCTCCAGGTGCTAGCTGGAAGGTAACGGTACCTCTGATTCTCAGCGCAGTGTATAACACCAACAGCCACAATACAACAAGGCATAACCAACATGTGTACTACATACACATAAACCATCAAGATACCAGCAATGTGTTAAAGTAGATGAACACACAGGTGTAATGCATACACGACAATTCAACACAACCGTGTCATCCTCCACCGATGACCAAGGACAAAACCTCTAGATGCATGTATTTAGTACATCTATTAAAAGACTCAATAATCATGAGATCACAAACCCAATAATGACACTAACATGGTAGTTAAGGATACAACCTTCACATATGTGTGTTCAACACTCAAAATACAACAACCCAATTCTTATACTTATTTCAAAAATACTTTTCCCATTTCACAAAACGAATTCCACTTCCTTTTGTTTTCACAAAACCAACTCCATCCCTTTTGTTTCCACAAAACCGATTCCATTCCTTTTTTTTTCACAAAACCAATTTCAAAGACAATAAAGCCATAACTCATTTTAATCCACTACATTCTTTTCAAAGCCATTCCAAATTAATTATGCAAATTAAGTCATAATCATTAAATTAGGGTTTTCCTCCCTCTTTCTCAATATTGATCAAAAAGGCTCAATCATCTACAACAAACAACAATGACCTCATTTAAGACCCAAAATGCATAAGTATTTGCCCAAAGATCAAAACCCCTCTATTAATTTATTAAATCAAATAAAGGTTAGGGTTTCCTCTCCTTTCAACAACAACATTGCTAATTAACACACCAATTAGCCCAAACCACAACTAATGATAATAAACCCATATTCAAACAACCAACCCAAGGTTCAATCTCATGATTTTCAACAAATCCAACATGATATAATTTTCATGTAATACAAAAACTACCACATGTCTATCTATAGACGAAGTATTGAAAAAGAACAAGGAGAATCCCTACCTCAAATGGAGAACTCAAATGGAGAAGATGACCCGAAATCAAAGTGCTCCAAATCCACTATTTTTCAGATTAGAACGAAGCCCAAGCCACCCTCTATCTTTCTTACAAAGAGCCTAGGATGGATTTACACTAGAAGGAGATGAAAACCTAGAGAGAAGATGAGTTTAGAGAGAGAGAGTCTCGGATCTAGGGTTTTAAAACGAAAAGGAGATGAAAAAGTGATATTTTCCCCGCTGCTACCTACTGATATAAAACAGGCTTGCTCGAGCGAAGACTTGGTCGCTCGAGCGACCAGACACAGAAAACTCTCGCTCGAGCCAACAACCCAGAAGCACGCTCGAGCGACAGAATGCTCGCTCGAGCCAACAACTCAAACCCTCAGGTCTGCAACCAGACGCACGCTCGAGCGACGGACTGCTCGTTCGAGCGAAAAACAAACCAGATCGCTCGAGCGAAGAAAAGCTCACTCGAACCAAGAAATGCAACTCTCAGGTCCAGAACCAGACGCAATCGCTCGCTCGAGCGAAGCCATTCTGGCTCGATCCACCAGGCTCAAGACTCCACTCTCGCTCGAGCGACCAAACCCTGGCTCGAGCGAAGGACCAAAACAAAGAGCTCGCTTGAGCGACCAACTTTTCGCTCGAGCGAAGGTCCAAAATTCTGGGCAGTAACCCAAGGCTCCCAAACACAACCAACCTGTGACAAACCTGCCCAACACATCCTATAACTCAAATATGAAGTATGAAAGGATGTAAACGAGATACAAACAATTGCTAACATCTACGGGACCAAGTCCGAATCATTGTACAACAAGGGAAAAACCCGGGATCGCTATAACCTCCCCCCCTTAAAGAATTTCGTCCCCGAAATTAAGGAAACGCCTAAACACAAGGCCAACAGATCACAAAGCACTCAGCGCCCGAGTCCCAAAGGACGAAATTAATCTCACAACAAACCTTTGATTCACTCTTGCCAAGGAAGAGACTAACCAAGGGAACACTTTCTCAAAGACAACATTTAGGCACGAAAGCCTCAACCAAACCAAACCTTCCCCGAAACAATTCACCAACAACCAACTAGCGCTTCAAGCTAAGCCACTACTCAACAACATAACTCCCAAAATGCAACCAAAGCAAATCTTCTGAGAAAATAATAAGAAAACATTTTCTTGTTCAAGAGACATTTCTCAAAGATAGTCAAACTTTCAATGTTGACATTTCGAAATAAATCTTTGATTTTCCATGCGAAACTCAAAAGTTTTGTAAATATTTTTCACAAACACGGTGTTATCCAAAATACATAATCATCCACAGTTTATTTGCCAAAAAGATTCATTTGGAATTCCTCAGAACCCTTGAATTAAATCAATATCTCAACAACACCTTTAGGTGGTCCAAACACGAGGAAAAAGTTTTGTTTTCCACTTCTTTCCAAAATAACACTATCAACAACCATCACGCACACAGTGATGCTACAAGCAACATAGAACATAACATTTCTATAATGATAGTTAATAGAAATAACAACAGTACTGTCAACACATAAGGCATAAGAAATTCATGATTTTGCAATTTCATCCCGTCTCCCTTTACTTAACCAATTTAATAACATACACCTGGCTTAGAACCTGGCCAAACAATTAAATGAGATAGTAATTCATATAAAACATTTTTCACTTCACAATAGATAAGCATATGAGCTATATCAATCTTTCAATAGATACACATTTTGGTGCTGTATCATCGGAGTCCATCCCCTATCTCCTCCCAAACAATATGCATACATAATGTATAAAAAAAAAAATCCAATCATTCACAATGATTATTCAATACACATATTTGCTGTATTATTATAATCGTCATATTCAATGACACAACAAGGATGATTAGTTTCAGTTTTCCCTAATCAACACACAAAGTCTACAACAAACGAGACTAACCTCAAGGTGACCAATGTCAACCCAAAACCCAATACCAACGAGCCGACTAATCAACTCAATAATCACCACACTCAGTAATCCACACACTGATGTGCCATTTAAACCACCAACCCCAAACACGGAGTTCCCTACACAAAACCCCAAATTTTGGAATCTCACCGGATCTCCTAAAATTGAACCGCATAAACACTGCGTCTGAGGGTATCACCATTTCCCTCCCCCGGGCTATATAACAAGCCTGCTCATCTCCTCGACCGAAGACCGATATGGTCAACCTCAATTACAACTACCCAATCACGAAGGATAATTTGACCAACGCTAATCTCATTACTCTAGAACACAAACTGTTCTTCCTCTAAAGAATGCTGCCTGCATCCACTCACAAACCATACCCCACAATTGATAACCAATCACAATACAAACACTACCCCTATACAACCGATGGGGTCACCACGGACTCACTAACTAGCAAAGCCCAAAACACGAACCAACATACAGGTACCATTCCCGTTAACCCGAGATACAAATCTCACATAACCCTGCCAATACCACGCAACTCTCAAAACCATCACATCAATCACATCCACCCGCGGATTCCCGTTCTCAACAAATAATCTCTAAAAGTGAACAAGGCCCACAGACCGTCACAAGACTATCTTAATACACAGTGCCCAACAAGCAACAACACTAGGATCATTGATCCCATTAACAACTTCTCAATATATATAGAATAAAGAGTTCGAAATTGCGTACCCCTAATACATGAGGATTAAACAAACAACACTATGCATACCTATGTAATACATAAACATGGTGCCTCAGCATCCAACAGTACACCGGTCAACAACAAAATGATTCACATAATACATTACCGGTCAACAACACAAAAGTCCCCCCTCCAGGGTAATACTACAGGGCTATCTAATAAGTCGCCCCTCGCAAGGCTCCCGAAGCCTGGCCTGCCCGTTTCTGGTACCGATAGCGTCCCCGACTAGACGGGTACGACTAAGTCTGACTAGGTTTTGAAACACTCACAGAATTCACACGCAAAGGGCAAAAACGTCTACCATGGCCCAACTGGCCACAAACGAAACAACCACCAAACCCCCTACTCTGAGACTGGTCTGAAACCTGCACCTCCCCGGACCTCCCAACCGAAGTGTCTGAAACGCCTGGCGAAGAAAAGGAACCAGCCCCTGACTGAGCATGTTTTCGCCTCCACCCCTTACTGAGCCTAGAGCGCTTAGGGACTGTAGGACTTACCGAGATGGTCCCCTCCTTAACCCCATCATCACTCGCAACCATGGCCTCCACATGGGTTGCTGCCTTGACTAAATTATAATAATCCTTCAAAAAGGATCCAGCTACCTTCTCCCAAATATCGAAACACAACCGTTTCTCAAACTCAAAACAACGACGCTCCTCTGTTGCCACCAACTCTGGAGCGAACCTCGACAAACTAGCAAACCGCATCTCAAACTGTGCCACAGGAGTATCATCCTGACGCAACTCCAAAAACTGATCTCTCAACCTTTCCCAAGCAGAAAGAGGGAAATACTTGGCCCAAAAGGCCTCGGTAAAAGCAACCCACGTGCTACCTATAGTATTCTTAGCATACTTCCACCAATAACTCGCATCACCCTTCAACTGAAAAGTCGCCAAAGAGACCCTCAACTCCTCATCTTTGACTCTGAGCATATCAAGAGTCTTGGTAATCTGCTCTAACCAACTCTCTGCCTCCAGTGGTTTAGCCTCCCCCACAAACTCTGGTGGGCCAGAGCGAAAGAACTCCTTAGTAAGTTTAAGAGCATGCCCGCTGCCGCCCTCAGTGCGAGCTAGGGCATCTTGCACTGCTCTCACAATCTCACGTGCGACATCTTCGCCGACAGCCAATACTGCAACGGCAGGTGCTAAAGGAACCGTTGTGCCTCTACCGACACTCCTACTATTCAACCGTCCTCTACTCCCTCGTGTAGCCATCCTATAAAGCACAAAAGCAAAACACACTTAGTGCAAAATGCAATAGCCTTCTCCGAGGCACACTCTACCACCAATAGGTCACAAGACACACTTAGTCTCAAAATTTACATCTCTATTGCATAGAAACATCTAAACATGTAATCACATAATCGAATCAAGTCCACAAGGATAGCCACTCATCCCGGAACTCTCAAGGAATTCCTATCAGAAACCACGTTGATCAGGCGTGTTTCCAAAAGGACCTCAAAGCAAGTTCACGGGCTATGAATACCTTGGGCTCGTGGGAAGTGGTTTTTACCATGGGATGGGAGTGGTTACTTCCTCCACTGCTCATGCTACCCCAGTTCTCACCCCTGCTACTACAGAGTCTACTCCTGCTGCCTCACCTCCTCTTAGAGTTACTTGAGCTGCTTCGAAGAAAAGTATGCACTGCTGCTTCTTTTATTTTCTCTTTTTTAATGATGCTTTTGCCTTTTACTTATAGTCCTTTCTTTGGTGCAGGTGGCGTAGGCACCTCACAGGGAGACTCTCCTCAAAGAGCTCAAGCTTTAAATCTTCTTAAGAACAAGCAGAAGCAACAAAGGAAAAGAAAGCTCTTGCTTGATCTTGAAGAGAAGGTACCTGAGGCTCACGTGGAGGAGGAGGAGGAAGTAAAAAAAGAGCAAGAGACCATTAAAAAGGAAGAAGAAAATGACAGTATCTTTCTCTGATTTCACTGGGGACCCCATTCACAAAGTATCTGTTAAAGCAGTGGAAGCGGAACACTCTAAAGAAATCATTGTGTTCTAGAGGACTAAGAAGAGGAGACAACAACAAATGCTTAGGGATGAAGCTGCTATTGCTAATGAACTCCAAAGAGAAACTGCAAGGAAACAACAAACTGCTGAACATTATACCCTTCACAGCTCTTCAACCATTGTTACCACTTCTGAACCTAGTAATTTCCTTTTGTATCTCTAAGTTCCTTTCTCAAGTTCTTGATATTGACTCCAATTTCTTTTCTCAAGTTCTTGATACTGAAACTTAACATTGCTTTATATTTCTTTTTTTGCAGCAACAACTACTCTGCCTTCTCCTTCAATAAGGACTTCTTCAGTTTTATTTGAAGCTGAAAGACTATCAGAAGCAATACGTCAAAATGTGGAGCCTATTCAAGCCATACTCCCACTCCCTGGTTCTACACTTTTCATACCCTTTTTGAGGCAAAGCATTCATGTATCCTTATCCTTTAGCTTAACTCCATACCTTCATCTTCTATCCTTTAACTCAGCCCAATTTATTCTCCCTTCGAACCTTGCTGCTCTTTCCCCTCCTGAGAAAATACCGATAATTACTTTATCTCCAGTGATAGTTGATTCCCTTAGAGAAGACACTGGTAGCTCACCAGTTCCTTGTCCATTATCCCTATCTGGCTCCAGTCCCTCTTCTCTTGATCTACTAGTAGCCAGGACTATGAAAACTGCTAGGGATACTTCATCTTCCTCCCTTATCCTTGTGCAGCCATCTCTTCCTTCTACCAGAGCCCTTTCTACACCAACCATGTCAACGGAAGAGGTGGACATTTTCGAAGCTAGACTAGCTAGCCTTTTTGACATGCCTTCTACCATTCCAACAGCAAGCAATGAAACTGAGCCATTGGTTCTGGCTGATTCTCTTTTGGAAATTTTTTAGAGCTCTTCCACCACCGGTAGGACTTCCTCTCCTTCATTGGCTTTGGACAGCTGTCTGGAGTTGCTGACATTGTTCTTGAGGATCCCCTTCGAAGCCTTGCAAAGACCTATTATCAAGAATGGTTTCCTCTAGTGCTGCAAGGTTATTGAGCAATCCAGCATGGCTATTTCAAGCCATTTATCTCAAGCAGTAGCTACCATTGACTTTTATATCAACATCTGCCATGTTGCCAAAGCTGTAAAGGAGAAATTGTTGAGAGACCAGAAATTTGTTTCCCAGATACATGCTGAAGTGTCTGAATTAAAAGAACAACATCCTTTGTCTCCCAATTTCGAGCTCAACTCTTGGAGAAGAAAGCTCAACTAGAAGAAAAGTTATCAGTAGTCAACCTGGCTTTGGATCGAACTGCCACCAAGCTACAAATAACCAACCAAGGACTGGCTGATTGGAAGCAGGAGATGACTACGGCTATTTAGTTGTTCCCATCTCTTAAGAGTAGAGAGTCTATTGTAAAGGAACAACTAAAACATTATACTGACTTTTGGGCCAATCTATGGCTGCATGTATTCAACTCCTTATGAAATAAAATCTTTATTTATTATTTGAGTGTTTTCATACTTCTTTTGTTTAGCACTTACTATACTCCTTGTGTTTCCCACACAGTTGGATAATAAGGCTTTAAATACCTACCATTAATTTTCTTGGGGTGTACATATCCATTCAAATTTCTCAAATGATATGTTCCCCAAAGCAAGACTCTATGAACTTGATATGGTCCTTCCCAATTAGGTGACCATTTACCAAATTTATGCCTTTTAATCCCTATTGGGAGTATTGTCTTCCATACCAAATCCCCTTCATCAAAGCTAATGTGCTTGACTTTCTTATTATAGTTTTTGACTGCTTTCTTCTTTTGGAAAAGAATGCTATTTAATGCCAAAATTCTAGCTTCATCCATATTCTCTAATTCCAAGCACATACTCTGATGGTACTGCTCAGGAACTAACTAATCCTGGCATCTCACCCTCAAGGACTTGATGTTAATTTCTACAAGTAACACTGCATCATGCCCATATACTAAGGCATAAGGAGTAACTCATGTACTTGATCTTGGAGAAGTCCTATAAGCCCATAATACATTCAACAGTAAGTTATGCCAATCCCTGGGATTGTTTTCCACAACTCTCTGTGTTCATTTTTTCAAGGATTTATTGGATGATTCTGTCTGACCATTTGCCTGTGCATAATAGGGATTAGAATTAATAAGGCTAATTCCAAACTCTGCCACAAAAGACTTTACCATCTTCCCATCAAACACAGTCCTATTATCAACAGTTATGGTCTGTGGGATGCCAAATCTGTGGATCAGATCTTTAATGAATCCAATAACTTCAGTCTGGTCTACAGCCTTATATGGTTTAGCTTTGACCCACTTAGTGAAATAATCTGTGGCCACTAAGATGAAACAATGATGCTTCGAAGATGGTGGATGTATTTTTCCTATCATATCTATAGCCCATCCTCTAAATGGCCAAGGCTTCACAACTGCATACAAATCAGTTATTGGTACATGTCTTATCGTGCCATGTTTTTGGCATTCCTGACAACCTCTAGCATATTCTATACAATCTTTAAAGATGGTTGGCCAATAGCAGGAATGTCTTCGAAGCTGCCATCTCATCTTCACACCAGGCTGATGAGCACCACAGATGCCTTCATGAATCTCAGCCATGGTTGTCAATGCCTCCTTTGGCCCTAAATGTTTCAATAATAATCCATCTGCTCCCATTTTGTAAAGAGCATTATCATACACTATGTATTGCATAGATTGTAATTTGATTTTTCTGCCAGCTTTTGAAGATGGGCCAGTTAGGTACCGCATTATTGAATACCTCCAATCTTGTTTTTGCAAGTCATTATGATTGACTTCTAACACCACATTCCTTTTGGTTAAGGGTGGTATTACTTTTTGATATGTCGTTTGACTTATGTTCATTTGAGTGTTATCTTTTCTCCTGAAATTCGAAACTTTCTGAGCCACATCATTGACTTTGTTATTTATGAATCTTGGGACATAAGTCACATTTACTATCTGAAATTGAGAAAGCAAATGTAATGCAACGACATAGTATGGTAACATGCTTGCACTTTGACATTTGAAAATTCCTTTCACTTGGTTAACCACCAATTGAGAATCCCTAAATATATCAAATACATGAGCTTGTAACCCAATAAGTATTTCCAGTCCCATTATTAAAGCTTCATATTCAGCTTGATTATTGGAACAAGTAATTTCATCTACTCTGAAATCGTGTGTGGTTTCTACCCCTTGTGGTGACTTAATCACCACACCAATTCCAATTAGACCGTTGTCTTTTGATCCATCTAACCACATTTGCCATGGTTCAATATTAACCATACCAAGATCTATTATCTCTTGGCTTTCTGTCTGACATAGATGATCTGCCAAGAAATTAGCTAAAACTTGTCCTTTTACTATTTTTTGGGGGACATATTCTAGATGAAATTCTGATAAAGCTAGTACCCATTTGCCAATTCTTCCTCTCAACATAGGTCTAGACAACATATACTTAACCAAATCTATGGTTGCAATTACCAAGACAGTTATAGGCAAAAGATAATATCTTAGTTTCATTGCAGCAAAATACAATGTAAGGTACAGTTTTTCTACAGCTGAATATTTAAGGTAATAAACTGCTTGCTCTTTGCCTTCTTCATTATTCTGGGCTAAGAAAACTCCCAGTGAATCTTCTGCTGCAGCAATGTACAACTTCAAGCGCTTATCACTCTTTGGTGGCATCAGGACTGGAGGCTTGGCCAAGTAGGCTTTGATTCCTTCGAAAGCAGTTTGATGCTCTACTGTCCACACAAACCCCTCTTCATCTTTCAACCTTAATAAGGAAGAAAATACTTTAGTTTTTCCTACAGTATTAGAAATAAATCTTCGAAGAAACTTAATCTATCGAAGGAGTTTTTGTACTTCTTTCTTACTTGATGGAGACTTGGCTTCAATGATGGCTTTGGCTTTATTTTGATCAATCTATATTCCCTTCTTGTGTACTACATAGCCTAAGAAGTTTCCAGCTGATACACCGAAAGCACATTTGAGGAGATTAAGCTTCAACTTAAACTTTCTCATTCTTTCGAAAGCTGCTTCCAAGTGAAACAAATGTTCCTCCATGGATTGGGACTTCACTACAATATCATCAATGTAACACTCTAAATATCCTCCAATGAGATCATGAAAGATAGTGTTCATAGCCCTTTGATATGTAGCCCCAGCATTCTTCAGGCCAAATGGCATCTTAACCCATTCGAATGTGTCAATGTTCCCAGGACATCTGAATGTTGTCTTATGGATATCCTCTCTTGCAATGCAGATTTGGTTATAACCAGAGTGCCCATCCATCATTGATAAAATCTTATGCCCTATTGAACCATCCACCAATAAATCTACTATGGGCATGGGGTACTAATCTTTTGGAGTTGCTAAATTCAGGTTTCTAAAATCGATGCATACCCTCATTTTACCATTTTTCTTAACTACAGGCACAATATTTGATAGCCATTCAACATATCTGATTGTTCTAATAAAGTCTGCCTTAAGGAGCCTAAGAATTCCCTCATTAACCTTCTGGATCACTTCAGGACTTATCCTTCTTGGTTTTTGCTTGTATGGCTTCAAATTAGGCTGCATAGGGAGCCTATGTTCCACTAATGATCTATCCAATCCTGGCAGTTCATTATAAGACCATGCAAAAAATATTTATATCTCTTTAAGACCATCAACAACTGGTCCTTGTCAAGAGCACTTAACCAGGCACTGATATAGGTGGGATGCTGTGTAGAACCTTCCCCTAAATTAACCTTTTCCAAGGGGTCTTGTATCTAAGAACTCACTAATTCTTCTTTTTTGATTTCTTTTGTCTGCGAAGCAATTTCTTTGCTTTGTTCTGCTCCCAGTTTCTCTTATTCAACATCTTTGCCCTCCTCCTTATAGAAAAAGTCTATCCATAAGGCTACTTCCTCCTGTATTTCCTAGACTTTTGTTTCGATGTCCAATGCACAATACTTATCAAAAGTCAAAGGTCTGACATGTTGTTATTTATGCTTACAGCCAACTACCATGGCTTCCTTCTCTTATTCCTGAACCTTTTGGACTATTGCTTTTAAGTCCAATGCTGTGAATTTGACTAAAGCCAAAGGTCTGGCTTCTTAGGTTTTATCTTCTTGCCTACAACCAGGCATCATTATCATCTTTGACGACGAATTCTTCATCAGCACTCTCTTGTACCAAATGCTTCAGGTGTGCTACTTCCTCATTAGCCGTCACTTCGGCTGAACCATCAGGTCTTCTCAATATACTGAGTGGTGTTACTCCTTCAGTATACAACTTGGCCTCCACAAAATCAGCACAAGCGACAAAGGGTTGTGGGTCTGCATTGATCTCCTCTGTCTCTCCATTGTACAAGGCCATCATTATCTTCTTATGTAGAGAGGAAGGTACACATTTGTTGGTTTGAATCCAATCCCTACCAAATAGAGCATTATACTTAGCATTGCTGTCAATAACAAAGAATGTCGTCATGCAATCTCTGGTTCCTACACTCAGGTTGATGGGCAAAATACCTGAGCCATCTGTTTATCTCCAACAAAACCAGCAATGGTTATGCTAGTTGGGATTAATCTGGTGTTCCTTTTCCCTAATTTCTTCAAAGAAGATTTCGGAAGCAGGTTCAACGTTACTTCATTATCCACCAATACCCTATTCATCTATATCTTATCGAAAAAAGCCTTGATATACAAGGGCTTGACATGCTGTGTCATGGATGTTGTAGGATACTCAAAATGATATGAGAGATTAATACTCACCTCTTCCTCACTCTCGTCCTCAGTTTCCATTGGTGTGGCCACTTCAGATTCATCCTGAATCATACTAACCTGTGAATCTTCACTAGAAACTGGAATAGGGTCAATCTCCTGACCTTCTTATTTTTTATTTTCAACCTGGAACTCCTGTGGTAGTATATGCACTATATTCACTGACACTGAAAGAAATGAACCAAATTAAACGACTGGCTATACTTGTTTCTTTTCTAAGCCAACTTGTTCAATTACTTCAGAAACATCTTCCATGCTGCATTCTGGCACTTCAGTACTAGCGACTTCCTTCGAATGGTCTGTTCCAGCTAGTTTTTTGACCAAAAATGTCTGTTCAGCCATGAAGGCTTCAAACATCTCCTCCTCAACCATCTCTTTCCTTTGGCCTAGGTCAACTTCTCCCTCTGTTTCACTGTCACTTTCTATCAAAGCCTTTTCAAGAGCTGCTAAACTGGATCTTTCTTTGGCTTTCAGTTCAGAGTGAACTTTAGCCAACTACTCTTTGCTGAAACTCTTTCTGTCCTGAGAAGTCAATTTTGGACTATGATCCAATTTTGGACTTTTTTTTCCCTCTGTCTGGTCATTTGGCTGGGCCAATGAAGAACTTTCCCCACTTTCTTTCAGATCTTTTTGGTACTGAGTGTACCTTCGCTGGATTTTCCTCCTTTGGGACCTAGAAATTACTGGGACCATAATTGGTTCCTTTGTTTTTGGATGTTTTAGTAACACCCAATTATTTGGAGTTACCAATGGAGGTTTAACCATCCTACCCTGGTCTCCAACAACACTTCTCTGGGTAGGTACTTCCTTAGGCTTGTTTTGCATGACAAATCAATCTAAAACCCCAGGTACCCATGAACCCACTAGCTTAGTTGTTGAACTGTCTCTTTCTGCCTTCGAAGCCAGTTTCGAAGCTGCCTGTGGAGACCACTGCTTGGCCTGACCCCCTGTCTTGGGCCTAATTCAAGCCTTCCATGAGGGTGGCAACTTTCCACTTTGTGTGAGGTTGGTCTAGGAGGTCAGTCTTTGGCTTTGATCCCATAACTTAAGCCCACTTCAAACCTCCTCTCAGGATGATTGCCCTCCATCCTGTAGTAGTTGGGTGGTCTGAACTCATGTAAAGGTCTCTTACCCTTGGAATGCACTCTAGTAGCTGTTGGTCCAGCCAAGAATGGCTGCTGCTTGGGACCAGTTGGGTATGGCCTTTTGTTGTAAGCACTAGTTGGTTTAGGGTGTCTCTGTGCATCCTTGTAATACTGTTTCCCATCAATCGGGAGCCCTTTCAACCATTTGTAACTTAACCTGCATCTGGGACACATTTTTTGCATGACAGCTGTCTCTAAAGAGTCATCATCCAGTGCCTCCTCACTAAAGTCTTCCCTTTGGTCTGCAAAGCCCTGCCTATTCGCTGGTGAACTTCTGGCATCTTTCTTAACAGTAGTCTGATTGGCAACATGCATCTGCACATTAACCTCTTCCAATTCCTTCAAGGATAAATTCTGGAAGTCTGGCACAATAACATTGACTGTAACTTCTCCAATTTCTGGGAATGGATTAGTGTCAATCCCTATAGCTTTCTTTGCTTGAGCTGGGAATTTTAAACTCCCCTTTCGAATCTATTCTTGAATTCTGTCTTGAAAAATAATACAGTTTTTAGTTGAATGTGACCAAGAATTGTGTCATTTACAATACATTTTTTCTTTAAGTTCTTCTGGAGAAGGAATTTTGACTCCTTTTGGTAACTTTAGGAAATTTGCTGCAAGTAAATGATCAAAAATGTCATCCGCCTTTATTAAATTGAAAGAATATTTCCTATGAAGATCTTTCTTTTTAAACTACTAATCTATCGTAGTGTATTTATGAATTAACGCCTCACAGATCACAGGTTCTTTCACTACGATCTCTGCTACATCGATCTCGTAATTAGGATCTCTATAATATGTCTTGTATGATGCATTACTTCGATCTTGTTCTTCCTCAAGTAATGATTCATATCTAGACACCTTATAGGTTAATTCCACTAAGTCTCAAAACTCAGTTGAGTCAAACTTCTTTCGAAGCCTAAACTCTAAACCATTTTGAGTCAATCTCACAAATTCAGGCTCTAGTAGAATGATCCTGCACTTCTTTCGTGCTCTTTTGAATTTGGCAATAAATTGAACAGCCTTCTCATCAGGCCTTTGACTTAACTTTGCCAAATCTGCCATAGAAATTTCTAGTTCCGTTTGGAAGAATTGGGCATGAAATGCCTCCTCCATTTGTTGCCAAGTTTGGATAGAGCCAGGCGTAAGGTTAATGTACCATACAAAAGTTGCCCTAGTTAGAGAATTTGGAAAAAGTCTTAACTTCATGTAATCATTATTGGTAAATTCACCACATTGGACAGCGAACCTAGCAATATGTTCTACTATTAACTGGTTTCCATTCCCATAAAAAAGAGCAAAGTCTGGTATTCTAAACCCTCTTGAGTATTCATGTACTCTATCCACCCATTCTGGATATGGTTTCCTGTTCATAGGAGTTTGAACCCCCTGAGCCATAGGTCCACACATTTATCTAACAATATCAGCAATTTGGTCCTTAGGAACCATATTTTGTACTTGTTGAACCACTACCAGAGGAACAAACACAGGATTTGATGAAAAACCTTGTGCCTAAGGTCCTCTTGGTCCATAGGGAGGTATATTTGGGATTGGCTGTCCCTGTGGTGCTGGCTGCTGTTGAGGGTATGGTTGACCTCTTTGAGTCTTTCCTGCGAAAGGACCTGCAAAAGGTACTGTAATAGGAGGAACAGGTGTTGTGTCTCTTCTAGCCGCAAGAAACCCTTCCAACCCTCTAGGTACAAATTCAAACAAAGGATTAGTGAACCCCCTCGTGCCAGGTATGGCTTCGAACATGGGATTTGGAAATATCCTCATGCTATTTTCTTGTGTTGGCCCAAATCCGCCAATTTGTATGGCTTTACTGTTAAGTAATGACGTATTTTCATTTATCATAGGCCTCGAAAGAGGCTCATACCAAGACTGAGGTGATAGTCTTTCATAATTTTGATTACTAGTTTGACCATTAGTATGTCCATTACTTTGCATAAGTTGTTTATCTCTAGCCAATCTTTGCTGAGGGACATTTGAAATTTCCTCTATATGCCTTGTGTTAGTTGGTTGATGGGTATTCATTCAATCCATAAAGGATATTGTCCATCTTTCCATTGTGTTAATTAACTGTTGTCCCATGCCATCTACTAGGCCTCCCTACGGATTCATTGGCTGAGTAAATGGAATGGTGGATAGTCCAATTCCATGGTCTCGTCCACTATTCTGGACACGTGGTGCATGTTCTGCATTACTGGTTTGTTCAACCATAGGTTCTGATGAGATAGATGCTTCCATAGGATATATTATCACATTATCCTCTAGATCAAGTACCTCTACCTCTCCTTTCACACCTTCTTCTAGGCGTTCATTTTCTCCTTACCTTTTACGTCTAGCCATTTCAATTAGTCCCACTGGGCGTGCCAAAAATATATGTTGGTTTTTTTGGCTTTCGAAGGTTAGTATTGTAATTTTAAGCATGCCAGTAACAATCAATTAGTCCTTACAGAAGATTAATTACCAACCAATTATCAGACGATTGTGTTTTAGTTCTTTCAGCCTCAATGAAGATTACTTTTACTGGTGATTTTTTTAGGAGAATTTAGTAAATAACAATTACATGAAAAACAAATGCAGCATTTCATTAAGTAAAAATGAAAAATTTACAATGATTTGACCCAGTCTCGTAGAGGTTTACAGCAACAAGCTATTCGAAACTACTCCTATGAATAAAGTGTAATACAGGAATTTGAAGTGTAGAAATGTAAAGAAATGTAAAAACTAGAAGAAAAATAAAGTAGATAAAAACTGGTTTCTAGATCTGAGTCTGGATCCTTCTTTCTAGGGCCTTCTCTGCTATTTATACTTCTCAATGATAACCGTCGAAATGAGCTTCTAACCGTCGAAACATCCCTCCATGATCGCTGATCATGCTCTCTCATAGTTAGCTCCACTACGCCATATTTACAGTTAGGCTTCCCTCCTGATTTTGAATTTGAACCTTGTGAGTAACTGTTAGGCCACATCACCTTATATTCGTCGATCATTCTGGTACTATGCAGACCCATTATTATCAATATGGGTTAACACGTGTCTGACTATAGTTGGCGATTTATATTACATTTTCAAATTGCCCTTCTCATACTACGTGTTGAATTGTGATTGGCTTATACAATTTATACAGCCAATAGAAATTAAATAAATTAATTTTAGAAGTAAAAAATTAATGCTAATAATATGTAAGGTGATTAAGTAAAATATAAAATAAATATTTTTAATAAGCATAATAATGCCTATGAGGGTTAGAGTAGCTCTTATAAGTGAGAAAATAGCAATTGGGCAGCACATAGATGAACAAATATATACTAATAAAATGATTAAGGAATTTAAATTACTCCCTACATGAGTATTTGATAAATTTTTTAATAAAAAATTTGATGTCTTTAATGTTGTTAAATGTAAAAGGTGAATTATATGTAAGTGGAAGGGTGAAAAAATAATAATAACAAATGTATAAAAGTGCGCAAGTACCCCTACAATCTTTGATTTATACCCTACCATAAACATACTTACACTCCTTATATATTAATAATTTTTTCTCCCTTCTCCCAACTATATAAAATTCTCCCTATTTAAAATACAGCACTCATGAGAATAGTGTAGTTTAAAAAGAAGTAATAAGCAAGGGACGTTGCTAGCACTACTAGTCATTATGGTGGTAGCTAGTACATAATGGAGTACTTGGATGCTCTACTTTATTCTTCAATGGAATGATTTCTTTTGAAAAATGGTTTTCTAGAAGAAGTGACTAATATTTTCAAGTGAATTGTCTCTAGTCAATAATGGAGTGAAATATCTCTATTACCGACATTTTCGTATCTAAAGTGAATTTTTAGAGATTGTTTAGAATGATTTAAATAAATATATTTTTTAATTTTTTATAAAAAAAATATGTAAAAAAATAAAAAAAAATGATGTAATCTAAAAATGATTAAAAAAATAATAATAATAAAGTGTGCTTATATAGTACACTCCAAACAAACTCTTAATTTAAAATCTTTCTTACATTTAAAAAAAAAAAAATTGTAATCAAAAGAATAAATATTTATTTTTAAATATTTTTTACAGTACTTCCGAAAAGATTATTTTTATATATAATTTTTAAAATTTATTTAAATATATAATAAAACTTATAATAAAAAAAAATGTTCAAACTACTAGTGTAATATGAAATAAAAAGTGAATAAATTTTAACAAAATATCATTTTAATATCACTATTATTGTAATTTTAACTGCAAAATTATTAATTCATTTAATTTGACAGTTGATTGAAAAAAATGGTTTTCTAGTAGAAGTGATTAATATTTTCAAGTGAATTGTGTCCAGTCAATAATAGAGTGGAGTATCTCTATCACCGACATTTTCGTATCTGAAGTCAACTTATAATTTGGGAGGATTTAAATAAGTATATTTTTCAAATTTTTTATAAAAAGAGGTATAAAAAGTAAAGAAGTAATGTGATACAAAAAATATAAAAAAATAAAAAGTGTGCTTATATAGCATATCCCGAACAATACAAAAAATAAAAATAAAAATAAAAATAATTGTTATCAAAAGAATATATATTTATTTTTTAAATATTATTTTTACAGTACTTCCGAAAAGATTATTTTTATATATAATTTTTAAAATATATTTAAATATATAATAAAACTTATAATAAAAAAATGATCAAAATAATCTGAGTTTAAGAGTGTAAAAATGGCTCTGCAGTCCATGGGGGGCCCGAAGTCCGCCCATGCCCTGTGTGAGTCCATCCCGTTTAGGCCCATTTCGGCCTGGGCCTGAGCCCAGCTCGAGCCCAAGCCCCTAGGACTGGGGCATCATTTTGAAGCTTGGCCCGGCCCCGTAGGCCCGACCCATGGCTCAGTCCATCGGTCAATTTAAGGCCCACTCAAGGCCCAGCCAGAGGCCCAATGTCTTTTTTAATGGAAACTAATAAAATTTTGGTAGAAAAAATTTTAAAAAACAAAAAAAAATGATCAGGCCTGCCCAAACCCGGCCCATTAGCCCACCCAAGGCCCGAATATTCCTAAGCCTATGCTTGTGCCTAATTTACAGGCCCGAATTTTGGCAGGAGCCTGCGAGGCCCAACATAGGCCGGGCCAGACCAAATTTACACCCATATCCGAGTTCAAGTATTAGATAAAAAGTGAATAAATCTTAACAAAATTTCATTTTAATATCACCATTATTGCAATTTTAACTACAAAATTATTAATTCATTTAATCTTTTTTTTTAACAGTTGATCGAAGGTAATAGTTAATCAACTTTAAATTCGAAAAGTTTCTTCCCACAAGATATAATTAATCATACTCAATATATAATTCATGCATTTGAGAAACAATCCTCCCTTTCAAATAATTATTCATTAGTTTTAAATAATTCACCACATCAACCATCTATTAGTTTTAATTTTTTATCGAACTTTGTCGAGACTTTTAAATTCAGGTGGATTTTTTTTGTCAACTAGTATAATAGTTTAAAAAAACATTGAGTCCATTTCTTTTAAGGGCAAGGCTTTTTTTCAGTCCAAATCAAACTGAAGGGTGCTATTGGGCATCTGTGGGCCCACCACGGAGCCCGCATCAATAATCCGAACCAGTTAATATATAGGATTCGTCAAGTATTTCATCCTTGTAAAAATCATGTTGATCAGATATTAATAGCCACTTGATCCTATCATATTTGTGTCAACGGTATGTATGAGTTTTAAAATAATTTGTTGGGCAAATTACAAAAAAAAACTCCAGGGTTTTTGCATGTTTTTCAATTTAAACATCAGAGTTTCAATTTCGACAAATTAAACCTTGTAGTTTTATCTGTGTTTCACTATGAACCCTCTGTCCATATCCGTCTGATTAAACTAACGGAATTTGGGTAAAATTTTCAGATTCAAACACATATGTTCAAACACTTATATCTCCCTCGTCGTCACTCCGTTTTGCCTCATTTTTGCATCGTTGATTTACCTCATGGCCAAGTTTTCATTCCATTCCTCATATGCCTTGTTCCATCTCTTCTTAAATGTTGTTGGAGCTCCAAAAGTTGGTAAAAAATAAGAATTTTCTCTCTTTGGGCAAAATTTTTAAATTCAAACCCATATGTTCAAACCTGTATCTCCCTCATCGTAATTCCATTTAGATTCATTTTCACGTCATTGAATTCTCTTTATGGCTTAGTTTTTATTTCATCCCTCATATGCTTTGTTCCACTTCGTTTTGGGTGCCGTTGGGGCTCCAAAATTTGGCTAGAAATAAGATCTCTCTCTCTCTCTCTCACTCTCTCTCTTTCCTTTCTTGCGCCTATCTTCTATCTCCATGCTTCTTCCTTCCTCATTCATTTCTACAGTTATTCTCTCTTTTCCTCTCGATGGCACCACCACCGTTGGAGGTTTGGTGGCCATCACAAGCTCGATGGAAGGGCCATGAAGGAAAAGGAAAAGGAAAAGGGAAAAGAGAGAGAGAGAGAGAGAGAGAGAGAGAGAGAGAGAGAATAATTGTGAAAAGGAATAAGGAATGAAGAAGTATGGAGATAGGAAAAAAAAAAAAAGGAGAAATCTTATTTTTGACCAACTTTTGGAGCTTTGACGACGTGCAAAAAGAGGTGGAACAAAACACATGAGGGATGAAATGAAAATTAGGCCATGAAGCAAATCCAACAATGCAAAAATGAGGTGAAACGGAATTACGATGAAGAAGATACAAAGGTTTGAACATGTAGGTTTGAATATAAAATCTTGTCCAAAAAGAGGAAAATCTTATTTTTGACAAACTTTCGAATCTCAAATAGCATACAAAAAGAGGTGAAACAAGGCATATGAGGGGTGGAGTGAAAATTAGGTCATGGGATGAATCCAATGATGCAAAAATGAAGCGAAACGAAGTTACGATAAGGGAGACACAAGGGCTTCAATATGTGGGTTTGAATATGAAAATTTTGTCTCAAGAGAGAGTTTTTATTTTTGGCTATCTTTTAGAGCTCCGGTGGCATGCAAAAAAAAGGTGAAACAGGGCGTATGAGGGTTGAAATAAAAATTAAGCCATGAGGTAAATCTAATGACTCAAAAAAGAGGCGAAACGGAGTTATGACAAGGGAAATACAAGTACTTAAACATATGTGTTTGAATCTGAAAATGTTGCCTAGATTCCGTTAGTTCAATCAAACAATATGGACGAAGGGTTTATATTGAAACACGAATAAAATTTCAAAGTTTAATTTGTCGAAATTAAAACTTTGTGGTTTAAATTGAAAAACATGTGAAATCCTTTTTTTTTTTTTTGTAATTTGTCCTAATTTGTTTATTGAAATGTGATCTGATCAAGTAACTATCGATATCAGATCAATATGATTTTTTATAAAGATGGAGTACTCAACGAACCCTATATATTGAACGCTTTGGATCATCAATATAGATTCCATCGTGGATCCACGGAGATCCAACAGCACCCTTCAGTACCCAACTAAAGAGAAGCCTCTCTTTTTTTAAAACATTTTTCGGGGTTTAAAAGCGGCAGCTTTGCCAACTTTGAGCCAAAACTAGCCCTCATCTCTATTGATGCCATTTACTTTTAATTCTTAAATTGTGCTTGAATTATGATTATAAAAAAAGTAAAGAATTTCAAAAAATATTTAACTTCTAAACTGAACATCAACATGAAGTGCTGGACCTCAATAATACATGTCAACCACATAAGTGATATTTTTTCCATTTTTAATGCAAGAAGAAAATAAGATATAAATGTGTTTTTGATGGTTGTTAAATCAGTTTGGCAAGCAATGCAAAACTTGGGAGCTAATCTGGGATGAGGAAGAAAGGTATTCTTGTGACCCAGGTGAGAAATACTTGTTGGTCTATTTTCACTGTTATATATTTATTTGTTGAACCATTTCGATACAAACTTTTAAGTTGAAGAAAAAAAAAAAAAAAGAGGTTAAAATCACTCTTCTTTTAATTTGATAATCAATTACAATACACATTCTTATTTTGAGCTTACTATATACAAATTATGATATTTTATATTCTTTCTGTCCCAAAATAATAGTTCCTTTTAAAAAATCTAACTTTTTTTGAAAGTATAATTATTGCACTTTAAAAATATTAATTTTTCAAAATTACCCTTTAATAGTACAATTTTTTAGGGAAATATTAATTGTCATAATTGTACTTTTTGTATTATTAATGAATTTAAAATAGGAAATTCATATTATTTTAGTTCTTGATTTTGAAAATAAACTAATATTTTAAGACAATGAAAAATAAAATAAGAGACTAATATTTTAAAACATAAAGAGTAATTTTGATATCAATTTATATTATAATAATCAAAATGATGAGAATACATCATAAACACTACTTGATCCATAATTAAAAGCATGTTTTATAATTGAAATAACAAACAATCACAACCAAACATTTTTTAAGTATAACTAACTATTTTTGTTATCAACAATACTTGATGGTCCAAACTTTTATGACTCAAATGGCTGGAATGTCTCAAACGACGTTGTTTGATTTGAGATTTTCGAGCCATTCAGATTATACAAATTTGAACTACAAGCATTTTTCTTTTGTTATAATGAAAACAATAAGTACAATAAATCATAACTATAAATCATATAATTAGTATTATAGTGAGTTATAATTAATTTATAATTAACCTAAAAAATTCTAATAAAAAATCACAAAAATAGTGGGTATTATATAATTTTTTATCAATACATTAATTTAACCAACCATATATTGGGGGTGTTTGTTTGAATTTTTTTGAACCAAATTATAACTTATAACTTTCGAAAAGTTATTTTAGACTGTTTGGTTAAACTTGTTTCAAACAGTTTTTGATTTTAAGAGCATCTCCAATGGAGCTCTCAAAACACTTGTCAAAGTTATAATTTAGCAATAGTGATAAAAAGTGGGTCTCCAATGGCTTGTTACTTTACTTGCTAAAGATGACATATGCCATATCTGTTCTCAAATTTGGTAAGTAAAATAATAACTGTCAAACATGCCACATCAGCAAATATGAACATATTTGTGGCTCCAAATTCAATTGAAAAAATAAAATTGAAATAGTAAAAAACCAAGTAATTTTTCAAATTTAATTTTTCTATTTAATTTTTCAAATTGAATTATATTTAATTTTTTTCTAATTTTTCTAATTTTTTTCATTTTTTATATTTGTTTAGTCGGGAATAATATATATATATATATATAATTTTTTTTTACAAATACTTAAAAAAATGTCATAAAAGACAAAAAATAAAAAAAAATAAAATCACAAAAAAACTATATTCAAACAACACCTACAAACTAGGAGGGAAAGTTGGTTGAGAATTGCTAAAATAGCAAGTGACCATTGAAGCACCATTGCTATAATTTGGTAAAATAATACTATTCATTGCTAAATTATAGCAATAGCAATGGTATTATAGCAACAACCATTGGAGATCCTCTAACAACTTATTTTAACTCAAAAAAGCTAATTTTAAGAAACTGCTCACCCCTTATTTCTAATTATCAGCTTCTAGTGTGAACATGTTAATTTACAGTTATACTCTTAAATTTTTTTATTTTTTTTTTTTTAAATAGAAAAAGATCCAAATGGATTATAGACTATTATTATTATTTTTTATGAGAAATATAAACAAGTAAAGAATAACAAAAAAATAAAAGTTAATTGAAAAAGTTATTTCATATTTTATTTAACAAATACTACTCATCAATTTAAATTTATAATTTAACAATTACACTAAATAAATTAATAAAATATAATTAAAATTATAGTTTATAATCTGCCGGCCATTACTTAGTGAGGCTGTGACGACCACGTGGTGTCCTGGAAATTCCTAGGCTGAGGAAGGAAAGAGACTATTGAAATATTTTTATAAAAAAAATAAATTTAAAAAAACAAAAGAAGGGAAAAAAGTTGAGAACCCACATGAAAAATCTTAAAGGGGTATCAGACGGGGCATTATTACGTAGTGAGGATGTGACGACCACGTGGTGTCCTGGAAATTCCCAGGCTGAAGAAGGAAAGGCACTATTGAAATAATTTCATAAAAAAAAATTTTAAAAAAAAAAGAGAAAAAGAAAAAAAAGTTGAGAACCCACATGAAAAATCTTAAAGGGGTAAAAATCTTAAAGGAATATATACTATACGCATCTCACCGTAAAAATGTATAATTTTATCATAAAATTTTATAATATTAATTATAAAATATATAATTTTATCATAAATTAATATAATAAAATATTTAAAATTTTATGATTAATAAAATAAGTAATCTCGTCACCAATTAATGTAAAAATTTGTGACTTTTCTCTTAAACAAAAAATTTATACCAATTTATGACCATTGTGACAAAATTACGCTTTTTACAAGAGGATAGGATTTTTCCCAACCCACATGACTTCTTTATAGTTTATATCTGCCTATAAATATCTTGTCGCATGTTGCCTTTGGACAATCACAAAATCAAGCATACAATCAAACCAAACCAAACCAAACCAAACCAAACCAAGCATGGCCTTCAATAATGCAGTTTCTTTAACCAGCTCTATGCTAGTAGTGATCTTCTCTTCAGTCTTGCTGAGTTCTTGTTACTTTGATATTTCAGAGGCTGGTGATGAGCCACCTATAGTGAAGGGACTATCATGGACATTCTATGAATCAAGCTGTCCTAAATTGGAATCCATTATCAGAAAACAGCTCAAGAAGGTCTTCAAAGATGATATTGGCCAAGCTGCTGGCTTGCTTCGCCTTCACTTCCATGACTGCTTTGTTCAGGTTCATACAATTTCACGTTTCATATATAGCATTCTCATTCTTTAAAAGCTTTTTAGCTTTTCAGTTAGTCATCTTTACTAGTCTTTCCGTACAGGCAAGTTTTAATGAGATTGTGTTTAGATGATGAAGTTGTATAAGAATTTGAAAGAAGAACCCAAAAAAAAAAAAAGAAAATGTGAGGGCAAATCTAGGATCTAAACATAGCGGAAAAAGAAAAGAAAAGAAAAGAAAAAATGGCGTAAAAATTCACTTTCTAAACTTACTAATGTTAAAGGAGATGGTTGGTTAATAATTAGAGAGATACAGGTCCCTTTGAGAAGGGAAAAGTTAGAAATCATGAAAATTTTGTCATGAAAATGATCATGAAAAATTTATGATCCTTGGATTACCTTGATTAGTGTGCGGTGCTTTATTCTAAGTGTAATCCAAGAGTCACAAAGTTTTCATGATTATTTTCATGAAAGGTTTTTCATGATAACTAGTATTGCTGCTTTGAGAAATGTTTTGATAAAACTACTCACTGGCTGAAGAGATTGATAGCACACTATAGATGAAAGACCTTGTCATTTGAGATCAGACCCTATGAAGGATCTGTTTTAAGATTTTTTAAAAAAAAAAAAAAAATCCAGAACAAATTATTTGTAAACAATTAAGAAATAAGAGGGATCGAGGCTTTTCATTTATCACAGAGAGCAAGAGATGGATCTTGAGTGATCTTTAATATATATAATTATTCCATTTTAGCATATATATGTGATGGTGGTGGTAGGGATGTGATGGTTCAGTACTGCTCGATGGATCAGCTAGTGGGCCAAGCGAGCAAGAGGCACCTCCAAACCTGAGTCTGAGAGCAGAGGCATTCGAGATCATCAATGACTTGCGTCGACGAGTTCACAAGAAGTGCGGGAGGATCGTCTCCTGTGCCGACATCACTGCAGTTGCCGCTCGCGATGCTGTTTTTCTGGTAAACTTATTATGCTCTCTAATGAGTCCTCTCCAATTTTTAATCAGATAGGTGGTTTTAAAAATACACTAACAAATGTTTGAGTTCTTTGCAATTGCAGTCAGGTGGCCCTGACTATGATGTCCCATTGGGAAGGCGAGACGGACTCACCTTCGCAACAACAAACGTAACACTGGCCAACCTCCCCGCACCATCATCAAACACCACCACCCTCCTCTCCTCTCTTGCGACAAAAAAATTCGATGCCACCGACGTCGTGGCACTCTCGGGTGGTCACACCATCGGTATCAGCCACTGCTCCTCCTTCACTGACCGCCTCTACCCTCAAGACACAACAATGGACAAAACATTTGCCAACAACCTCAAAGTCACATGTCCAGCACTAGATACTGACAACACTACAGTTTTAGATATTCGGAGTCCCAACAAATTTGATAACAAGTACTATGTTGATCTCATGAATCGGCAGGGGCTGTTTACCTCGGACCAAGATTTGTACACAGATAAAAGGACTCGGGACATTGTGAAGAGCTTTGCTGTGAATGAGACTCTGTTTTTTGAGAAGTTTGTGTTGGCGATGACAAAGATGGGCCAGTTGACGGTGTTGACGGGGACGGAAGGGGAGATTCGGGCGAATTGTTCTGTGAGGAATTCGGATAATTCGTACCTGGCATCTGTGGTGGGACAGGAGCAAGCAGTGGTGACCTTGTCTGGATTTTGAGAGTGGCTTGTGACTAGTGACTTGTGTTTGTGCTTGTTAGTGTGTTCTGTTCCTGTGTTTAATGTAAGATCACTTTTGAAATAAAATAGCAGGTTTTGTTGTGAATGAGTTTGTGTTCTCTAATGAAGTGCTCTTCACCTGTTTGATTTAGCAAAACAACATGATAGTGCAATTCTTGCTATGCAACCAAAATACAGTAAGCCTAGTTACCCAGATAAACAAAAAAAATTTAACTAGAATTTTAAAGTTGGATATGGAGAGAGATTTGGATAGCGAAAGAGAAAAAATAAGTGAAATATGAATAAAATATAAATTATATTTTACATACGTTTTGCACACTTTCTTTTTTAAATTCTTATCTAAATTCAGTCATGGGAATTTTTTAAAACCCAAGTTGAAATATTTAACAGAAAAGAACTGTAAAGGGCGTGCACTGATGGGAATTTTTTAAAAACCCCAAGTTGAAATATTTAACAGAAAAGAACTGTAAAGGGCGGCTCAGTGCACGATAACCTAACTAGTAACCACTACAAAAGTACAATACTAGTAATTCTCAATGAAAACAGAGGTAATAACTATTAACAAAGGCAAGTACATATTTACAAGGTGTTTAAAACAACAAAGAAGTCAAGTTACGATATTAATGTGACACAAATTATACCAAATATGAATGACATCATTGAATGAATTAGTACCAAAAAGTAGAATTTATCTGTCACTCGTGTTCATCAACGTGCTTATCTAGAAATGCCTGAGCTAGATTACTGAAGCTTACACTAACTGCACCAGCTGCTGCATACCTTCTGATGACATCCACCACCTCTGGCTTCAATATCTCTTCCTTGTTAGAAGCATTACACAGATAATACAGAGCCCCAAGAGCATAATTCACCTACAAATTGTAATTTACTTGAATTAGAAACATAGATGAATATGATTTCTACACCGTATGTATAAATTAAAAAAAGAAAATTAAAAACATAATTTGATTAGTATCTACAAAGAAAAAAAAAAAACTATCTCAAATATGTTGTTCTCTACAAACAAAATGTAAATTATTTTGTTTTCCTTCAAATTATGAAATCATGGCGGTTTGATATCTAATTCAGAGTTCCTTCCAATCTATGATGGACCCCAACTTCAAGAAGTGAAGAAACAATGACAATTGAAATGATGTATTCATTCAGGTTAAAATAACCCAGGAAAAAGTTTTACGCCTTACAGTGTTTCTAACAGGACTTGATAAACATTGAATGAAAAGAGGAATCCCACCACACTGACTGACAATGGCAGTATTTGCTGGATCTGCAGAGAGAATTCAATAAGTTAGACACCATTATGTGCACACACACACACACACACCCCACTAATAGCACTTATTACTTTGAAACAAGTCGAAAAACATGAGCAAGAAAATTGGAATGTTTTGAGTTAATATAAAAGTATCTAGCAAAAGGTTTAGATCTTTTGGCTACCAACGCAAGAATTGCAGATCCCTCCAACACCAAACTCTACAAGCTTCTCATTTGGTTCTGTTACGCAGTCTAGAAAAAGTTCCAAAATGTTGAGCTGTTTAAAATCACAAATAGAAGTTATTATGCAATAAACAAGATAAAGAAATAAATTACAAGCTGTTCACCATTAATTTAAGGACTCTGAACCTGACGCAAGAAGGTATAATTGTAAGGATCATATGCGAAGTTTGCCAAATTAGCAACAATCCTCTCTTTTGATTCTGCAAACATAAGCGTCAATCAGTCATGTTAATGGTAATGGTTTAGGATTTTGGAAAGCACGATTAAGTAAAAGAAACTGGAACACTGCAATTGACTTCATTCACTTAAATATTCAACCAGGAATTTCTACAACCACATGAACTGAGTGGCATGAATTACTAATTCATGGAACTTTTCCACCAGAACTGATCCTGAACCTGTTATCATCATATTATTTGAAATGAGGTATGTAATACTCTCATATATCACTCTAAAAATAAGTATCAAGCACGATGAGAAAATCTGGAAATTCTTTTCAGGTAATGTGTTCAAAAGCACACGTCCCCAGGACATGTATTTTTTCATTCCGCTCAATAAGGGTCAGAATTTCAGTTAAACTACAAGCTAACATGTCTTTCCGTCAACCCAAATTAATTTTGGTCTCCCCTCGCTTCCTAACATTACCCTCAACATGGATAGTGTCACCCTTGCTAACTGGGGCACTTATTGGTCTTCATAACACACAACCAAACCATTTTACTCAATTTATCCTCATTTAAGGCTCTACCTCTACCATCTCACGAATTCATTCGTTCCGAACTCTTTCTCCTAATATTGCCAAACATCCACCTCAATATACTACCACACTAGGTAATCAAAACCCAAACTACCCTCTATACTACTAATTACTAAAATTAAAATATGGTCCATTTTGTTTTAAAATGGACCCCTTATGTGAACAATCCGCAATGCTGAGTTATTACTCAGAAACTTTCTAGTGATCGGAAAAAGGGGAGGTGGACTCAAGACTTGCCACTAAATACACATCTACAAATTGCAATCTTATCAACTCTTGTTTGTTTAAAAAAGGCAAAAGCTAATTTCAAGATTTCAAAAAGAGGATACAAATGGAAAGAAATACAACAATGTTGAGACAGAGCATATACCTTCACTAGTTGCATTCTGAAACTGAGACACTAATTCCTGTAACCAAAGGTCAAATTTAATCAACACCCACATACATAAAACTACTTCACTAGTCATGCATTTAACTGTTCCACCCTTACAAACCACTTAACCAATTTCTAAATTACTTATTTCTGCAACAAAATCTGAGTTTTAATTCAATTTTTTCTTTTTCTTTTTTTAATTGATTTGAAGAAGCAACATTCAAAACTATTTACTTGAAATAATTGGGTTTTTGGGAAAACATTGAAAATTGATAAGGGCACTAATATAAACAATAAAAGGAGAGAATTAATGTGATAACAATCTGGGTCTAAGGGTGTGAAGTAATGGACCTGAAGGTATTGAAGCCTTGGAGTTCCATATTTGCCAGTACGCTCTTCTTGCCTCTGACTATTGGTGAACATAATAGACACACGCTGTTTATCATTGAAGTCACAACCAACCAACTATTCCCCTTTGTTTATCACAATTCTGCAAATAACGATCATTCAAACTAGGGCTAGAATTAGGTTTTCACACAGAGAGAGAGAGAGGGGTCCGATTTGCAAAATCGAATCGCCGAGTGGGTGGGTATTCCGGTAAACCGTAAACCAGTGCTGAAATGGATCTGGGCCTGGGATTGCAAACTCAACAAGCCCAATTTCGCAAATGGTAGCCCAACAAGCCCAATTATTGAAAATATAGATTAAATTATTTGAGTGTGAAACAGTTTTTTTTTTTTTTAAATGGAGAGATCTTTATAAAAAGTTATTCAGTGTTTATCGAAAAAAGACTATTCCTTACCCTTGATGTGCCTAACTTTTTTGTTTTTTTGGTAATAGATGTGCCTAACTTAATAGTTGTTGACTTATATAGCTGAATGTGTCACTTTTAATGTTTTGAGATTGATTGTTGATGATGATGGTGTGAAGCATTGCTCCAAAACAAAACAATGATTCTACTTCCTATTGTTTTAAACAATCATACATTATTCTTTCAACTTATCATGACACTTGCATGCCTCCACCTAATTAAGGTCTTTTTTTTTTTTTTTTTTTAGGATTGAATTGGGCCCAAGATCTGTGAGAATGGGGTAGCTCACACATATCATGTTACATCTTATTGTATTTTATTCAAAATAATTATTTAGTAATTTTAGAATATTGTGACATTATCAACGTAATGCTCTAAAGTAATAGTGTAACTAAAAAATTTTGAGTAAAAATATTGATTTACCTTTGCTAAGTAATTAAAAAAATTATATAATCCACTTAGTATATATTTCAATTTTTTTTATTAATGAATAATATCACATAATATTTAATTATTTTCCATCAATTCTAGAGAGAAGAATGATGATAAGGCCCAATACAATGCAAAGCACTCCAAAATGCTGGCCCCTTAGGGATTCTATTTGAAACCAAAATATATTTCAGTACCTTCAATTTAAATTTATAAATTTTAATTTCTATTATATCCTAATATGTTAATAAGGGCAACACATAATAAATTTTAAAATAATTTTTTTTTTCATTGTACACCTTAATTAGTTATTTCAATTGAAATCTTTGTATCTTCTTTCTCAAGAGATCAAAGTTATTTCTTCTTCTTTTTCTTTTTCATTCTTAATCCAAAACTTTAATCCACCCTACCAAAACTCATCATTATCATCAACATTATTGTTTTTTTTAATTATTTTGAAACCCTAAATCCTAGAAGAAAGTTTGAACAAAATCAAATAATAAATAAGAATAATAATCAAAATAGTTTTTTAAAACAACCCATCAAAAAGGAGATAAGTACTTATATAAAGGGGTTTCACAATTTTTGTAGAGCACCACCAATTATTTTCTATATCATTTTTTTGACAAAAAGTAAAAAAATCAATAGTTAGATTAACAATATCAAATTATTAAAGTTATTTTTATTTTGTCATTTTATGATGCGTACGTGTTTATAAGTTTGGTTTTTTTTCTATATTTAAGAATTATTTTCTGTATTGAAAAGTTTTTTAAATAATTTAATTTTTTTAGTTTGTCTATTATTTATTATTTAAGTTTACCTTGAGAGTAATTTGAAAAAAATAATAAAATTTAATGAGAGTAAAATAAAATTTTAAATAATTAAATATAACATACTTAAAAATTGAGAGTATTTAATTTTTTATTTTATTTTATTTTTTTTTGGTGGTGTAAATAGAATCTCCCACCCCAAGGCAATGCAATGAAAAGCACTTTATTAAAAAGCAAAACGGTGCTTTTTCAAAAAAGAAAGGGGTTTTGATTAAAGTGTGTCTAGCCTACGTACTCTGGACAGTGGGAATTGCGGGGTATATCCTATTGAAGACACAACTTTGCTAATTTGGGCCCACCACATTAGATGGAGAATGGGTCCCCACTTGTCCACCACTTTGTGAACCCACTTGAGCCACCCTTGATAGCATCTTCCACAGCTAGGTCCCACCACCATCACCCCACTGGAGAAGTTATTCAGTAGTTATAGGATATGGAGGGGTGTTTGGTGAAAATTATTTAAATTAGTAATTAGAAAGTAGGAATTAAAATTATCTCTCTTTTAACTTTTAGAAAATTATATTTTTTTAACTTATTTAAATGATTTCCGCCTAATAAATTATAAGTAGAAATTATACTAAATAGTATGACACAAATTTTTAAATTAAAATAAACTATAATCTACTTGTATAATTCCCACCAAACACCCATGATCATGTGATGTTTTAAAAGTGTTGTGACTGATGAAAGGAATATTGTACGGAGAAGAAATATTCGTCGTTACCCTTACACCTTGCTGCCAAGCTTACTTCTCTCCTAATGACGTCTCGCCTACTGCAAATAGAACAATGGTGAGTTATTTGGTGGGTGGTTTCGGAAAACCCTTTGACGGTCAAGTTAGTTCACTTGGGTCATGTTTATTTCGTAGTTTGCGTGGCTGGATTAGACTACCATGGTTGTGGGTCCCATCTATAGCATGTTTGGTAGTAAAATGAGATGGCGAATTAATAGTCCAAGGGGCTTAGTAATCTTCCTCAGTAGGGGGATTAACTTGGTTAGGTTTTGGTGGAATTAAGAAAATAGTGAGGAGATTGAGTCTATTTTATATAAAAAAAAAATTTTACCAAGTGCACCGGTTTGTTTTAATATTTGTTTTAGTTTTTTAATATAGAAATATTTTTTTATTTATTTTATATAAAAATAATTTAACAATTCCATCACTAACCATCTCTCACACTATTATCAAAACAAACACATTTTACTTAATTCCCTTACTAACAATCTCCACATTAACAATCTCTTGATTAACCATCCTCTCACTAACAATCTTATTCAATTTAATCCGCCAAATAAATGTGACCCTAAAGAATAGGAATGACAACGGGGCAGGGCAGGGCCGGGGATTACATTTCCCGTCCCCGATCCCTGAAGGTAAAAACACCCCGTCGCCCCCGATCCCCGGCAGAGAACCCATTAGCCCCTCCACCTCCAGCCCCCTAACGGGGATCAGGTTTCACCGACCCCGAAAAATCCCCGACATAACTCAATTCTTTTTCTTTTCATTTATTTTCCTTCTTTTTTCCAACAGTCAAGCACAAAATTCAACAGCTCCATAAACAGAGGGGGAAAAGAAAAAGATTTAACCCACAGAACATTCAAACCCAAAAATTTATTTTTTTAATGTGAGACTTACACTTCTATTTTCTTACATTTTCTCAGCATCCATCAGCAAACTAACTTGGACATAAACAAATTTCAAAGTAAACCCATAAAGAAAATGCAATTACATGAATGAACCACAAAAACAATAACAAAAAAGACTTTACTTTCTTGCTATTTTCTTGGGGTCTTGCTCTGTCTTATGCTCTCCACCACGACTGGATTCATCATCATTATCCACCGAGAGAGTAGAAAACTGCTTAGTAATCAATAGTGGTAGAGAGTCTCCACACCACTGTCGACCGACTTCCATGACAGCGATCACGGCAGTGGTGATCGGAGTTAAAACTTTAGATCAGATCTTCAAAACGAGGAGAAAATGAGAAGAAATACTTAAAGTAGAGCTATCTTACCATGTTAGCCTTTAGTAGAGCATTATATATGGATTCAAGTTTAGATCTAGGCAAGTCCAACTCAAATCTGGCCAGTCCAACTTAGATTCGTCTTCATCGCCACTGCTACTGGTCAAAGAATGAAACGGCGTTGACGATGGCATTGCTACCGAGAGAAGAGAGAGAGTAGAGGTGGCGCGGAGAAGGAGGCGACGGTAGTGACTGCGTCGCTCGCTACAGAGAGAAGAGAGAGAGAGAGAGATAGGCGATGTGTTTGTGTTGTGTAAGTGTAAACCCTAACCCTAAAATCAGTCAAGACACACACATATATATAGAGATGGGTAAAATAGTAATTTTATTTCAGGGACAAACAGGGCTGGGGACGAGTTCGAGGTTGGGCCAGGGCCGGGGCTTGGACACTTATCATTATCTCCGACCCGAAACTAATCGAGGATTGATTTTCGAATACCATCTCTGCCCCATTAGGAGTATTTTTTGGGAAACAACTACTCAAATCGGGGTCAGGAGGTAGGTCCCCGTTGGGTCGGTTTCAAATTGCCATCCTTACTGAGAAAGAAGAAAGAATGTAGAGAGAGAATAGTTAAAGTTTGCTTACCTTTTCAAAGTCTGGTCACACCCTTTATTTAGGCTAGCCCTTGTAGCCTAAGATTGTGCACGCTATTTCTGTCTTTCTTTACTGGATGTGTGGTTGTGCTGCACTTTTTCTTCTTTACATGTGTGTACGTTAATACTGTCAAACAGTATCGGCCAAACCGCCAAACAGTATTGTCGCGTATCTTAAGTGGATTCCTCTCCATCTTCTATTGGGCCACGTGGAATGCACTTATTGGACAAACACTTCTATCAATCCAAATCATGCTAGCTTCAGAAGTCTTCGAACCGAGCTAACACAGGTCAGCACCCCGACCGGCTTCCCAGTTCGGTCAAACCCGCTATGGTATTGCTCTTTAGCACATCCGTAATCTTTTACTCAGTTAGAGGTGATGGGCTCACCCTTAACTTAACTTAGCCCATGACCAAGGCACAATTCATAGTGTAGCTCGGTCTGCGCTTACGACCCAAACCCAACCAAGCTCAGCCTACCGCAAAGGCACAAGTCCCGCTCTAGTTTGGTCCCACACCGGTCCGGTCCGCGGTTATGGTCCAAGCCCTTCCTAGATTGGCCCAACATCATGGCCCATTTAGCTGGGTCCATTTATTCGACATAAATTTTCCTCTCAAATATGACTCATCATTTTATGTTAAAACAGGACAAATGAGATATCATATTTAGTGATTAGTAAGTGATACAGTCACATAATGTCCTAGGGCACTGAATAATTTTGCCCGCCACTGGCTCTCTTGATTCTCAGCGTTATACTTGGAAAACAAAAATGCTACCCTTCAACTTCACAAATTTTTTTTTTTTTTGGGATAACTCTCCAACAACTTCACATTGAATGCTTGCTCCCACACTGTATTATAGTACACTCGTTTTTCTCCTAGATAATCGATATCTTTTATTGTAAAGTTAATTGTAAAGTAAATATTATATTGATCTATGATAAGTGTGTGTGTCAATTTCCGACCACACTGCCAAACAGGTACTCAACTGGAAAATACTGGCAGAATAGATTAAGCCCGAACAACCTGTCACAGAAAGATAAGAATCCCGCGGTGGTTCGTCCACCCAGGCGCACTCCGACAATCAAGTCAGTAAAATATCTCTCAAAGATAACCAATAGTGCTTAACTCACTAGACAAAGCATAAAAAACATACCTTAGACCGATGGAGGTGCCTTACTTTTATAGCCAACACAATCCTAGTCCCAATAGAAGCCTAGCTCCAATGGACTTAGGATTACTGCTAATCTTGGACTCCCAATAGGATTAGGATAAACTCTCTAAGAGTCTTATCTTTACCCAAACTGAAGTCTTCTCCCATTCTAGGACTCTTGTCCCTTATCCGCTTATCCCGGATTCCGATATCTTTGTAAATAACCTCGGCCTAGCCGAGATCACCTCGGTATCATGAACAGGACACGTGGCACCTCGGTTGACACGTCGGCGTCACCTTGGCCACGTGTTGGTACTCAGAAAATATATCCCCACAATTGCCCCCTAGGTTCTATTACCTCGGCATTCTGAGGTGATGGAACCTATATCATTTCTTCCATTTAGCATATCGGCGAAGCTCGCTTCATCATTTATTGCCAAAGTCAGAACTCGCCGGCTCAATATGACCAAGACCTATAGTCTGTTTTCATCAATGCCTTAGAACCAATTACCAAGTTCGTTTCAAGTTTCTCAGCCGAAACCGTCCTCCTAGTCGAGGTATTTGCTTCATTGAATCAAGAACTCCAAGAGTTCCAGCACGCGTATGAGCTGGCACGTACAGTATTTCAACCGTTTTTACCACATGTCTTTTCCCTACTGGACCGTACCTGATACGCGCCATCAAGTCGCATCACTTTTGCGTGCGCTGTCTGACAAGCACGTCGTCCAAGGCACCATAATTGCCATTTTGCCGTCATTTCATGCTTTCGATCAAAATCATCTTTCTCTCCGTCTTTTCACTTCTGCATCTTCGTTCTTGTTCAAATTTTCTCTCTCAAATCCTCCATTGCTGCTTTTGTGAAGCTTTCTGCAACCAGTTTTCACTCTCTCCCTCCGATGAGGCTTTTGTTGCACTTCTTTGCTTACTACCACCGTCTGATACCAGCGTACTTCACACCGGCCTTTTTGTAATCTAAACAATCATTCTTCAATGTTAGGTCGAAGTGCCTTCTTTCCTTTTCTGAATGCATTCTTTAATTTCTTCTTTCAACGTGGTTGTATATGTCTTCTTTTTACTCTTGTATGATTTTGTACTTTAAAATAATTTTCATGTCTTCAAAATACACCTTAACTGTGCAATCTCCTCGGGGTGTAACACCTCGGTTGTACCTACTAATCGGCTTAACACTTGAAAATATTTTTTACAATATTTTCACAAGTTTTATTTATAGCTCGATACTTCACTCTTAGCAAGACTTCTGTCTTCAAATTTCTTCCAAGTCTTGGCAACATGGTAATCTCGGCAAGTATGTAGATATTTCTTTCAACATAACCTTGGCTTAACTTGTAAATTTTTCTCAAAATTTCAACAAGTGTTTAAACCAATATTCCTTTAACATAACCTCAGCTAACTTTAACTTGTAAGCTTAAATTTCAACAAGCGTTAAACGTGACCTTGGTTTAACTTCAACTTGTAAATTTCAATTTCAACAAGTGTTAAACATGACCTCGGTTTAACTTCAACTTGTAAATTTCAATTTCAGCAAGTGTTAAACATGTCCTCGGTTTAACTTCAACTTGTAAATTTCAATTTCAACAAGTGTTAAACATGTCCTCGGTTTAACTTCAACTTGTAAATTCCAATTTCAACAAGTGTTAAACATATCATCGGTTTAACTTCAACTTGTAAATTTCAATTTCAACAAGTGTTAAACACGACCTCGGTTTAACTTCAACTTGTAAATTTCAATTTCAATTTCAAGAAGTGTTAAACACGTCCTCGGTTTAACTTCAACTTGTAAATTTTAATTTCAACAAGTGTTAAACATATCATCGGTTTAACTTCAACTTGTAAATTTCAATTTCAACAAGTGTTAAACACGTCCTTGGTTTAACTTCAACTTGTAAATTTCAATTTCAACAAGTGTTAAACATATTTTTGCTTTCCAAGAACCATTTTCCAACTCTCTGCCCCCTAATGTGAACCTAAGTTCCACTTGGGTTCTCATTAAGCATATGGCTTTAACCTTGTCGCCGAGGTCAGATTCAAACAAAGACTGGCCGAGGTCACCAACCTCGGTCTCTTTGTTAATCTGACTGGCATGCAGTTGGCTCCACTCTATGTTTCAGCTGATATGCCCTATTGTCGACAACCTTTCTCAGGCTAAAGTCCCTAACTTTGAACTCTCTTGGGCTAACCTACTTGTTGTAAGCCCTAGCAAGTTGTTGCTGGTATGCCCCCAGCCGAATTGATGTTCTATCGCACGTTGCAAGTGGATTTCAAAGCATTTTCATGTTTTTTTACATAGGCTTCAGCTTCCTTTTGCACGTAAGGCCAAAAGAATTCTTACGACATTGCTCTATGGGCAAGGGATCTGCCCCCTGCATGGCTTCCACATACTCCTTTGTGGACCTTATATAAAAATTCTTTAACTTAGGCCAAGCTCTTCTCTTCTCGGACTTAATCATCTAGGCCGAGATCTTGTGTTCTAGGATCTGGGATTCTGGAATCAGGGATCTGCTCACTTGGGCTGAGCTCTTGTTTTCTCGTATCCAGTGTTATCTTGGCTTCGCTTCGGCGAACCATTTCTCTTCTTTTGTTTGGTCACCTTTGTCCCCGGCGTATCCTCCTCGGCTCTGGCATACTTTTCTATCCTGGCCATCAGCTCTTCCATGCTTTTCGGTAATGTCTTTGCCAGTGATTTTCGAAGCAGACAGTCATTCTTCAGGCCGTTTTTAAACGACACAACCGCCACCTCCTGGTTGCATCCTAGTATTCGGTTGAATACCTCATGATACCTTTTGGCATAGGCCCTAAGGCTTTCATCCTCGTCGATCTCCAGGGCCATTAGAGCGTCCACCCTCAATGGCTGTAGCTTGTTTGCCACGAACCTGGCCACAAACATCTCGGCCAGGCCTTCCCAGGTTTTCACAGTTCCTTTCGGCAACTTGTGAAACCAGTCCGATGCAATTTCTCCTAATGATGAGGGAAACACCTTGCAGAGCAACGGCTCGTTCCCGGTGTACAACGCCATGGAGTTCAGGTACATGCTGACATGGAAGTTGGGGTCCAACTTACCGTCGTAGATCTGGAATCTCGACATGCTAAATCTTTATGGGGCTTCGAATTTGTCCAATTCTACCGAGAACGGCGTTCTCGGCTTGACCGGGGAGGCTACCTTGGCATCTTGTTGCTTCCTCTGTAGGTGATCCCCCAAATCCTCTTTGGTCTATCTAGGAGCTCGGCTATCTCCTAGCTTCAGCCTTTTCGATGTATTACTCCCAGTTTCATTATGGGTACTTTTGGACTTCCCTCCATTGGTTGCGTCGAAGCATAACTCCTGCCCTTGAACATGCCGATTGTAATAACCCTCATCACTGCTTACCGATAAACTATTGATTACTGTTGAACCGAGACTGATTATGATTGATAACTGAAGTAATCGAAATACTGAACTGACTGATTGACTGTATCTGTTTAAGTGCATTCTATCTGTTGATCGTTTGATTATCTGTTCATGTCTTTGTGTTTAAACTACAAATTGAAGGCCTTATCGGCGGCCGAATCTGAAATTGATTGATGTTCTGTGTTTATTAGAATTTATATGATTTTATGGTGTATTTAATTGAAAATTGATTTGGTATGACTAAGTTAGATTAAATAGTGATAAAATGCACAAATTAGACTTAATTACTATTTTGCCACTTAGTGGCCCACTATCTAAACCTTTTTGAAGCTTTGTTATACACTTAGCAAACATTTCCTCAGCTCATTTTGAGAGCATAGCCGACCATAGAGAGAGAGGAAGTGAGAGAGTGAGTTCATCTTGCTTCATCTTGAATTGGCCTGAAAGACTTGAAGAAATTGTAGGAGATTTGCCTTCTTGAGCCTCTAGACTTGTATTCTAGACTTGTATTTGAGGACCTAGGTAAGGAATTCAACCTCTCATTGTTGTCTTTAAGTTGATTCTTGCATGATTCATGTCAAATGGTAGAGCTAAGGCATGATTTACTTCTAGCATGTTGAATTGAAGCTCATTCCATGCATGCATGTGTGTATATTGAAGAGTGGAGTTGTTTTTCATGGCAAAAGGTTACATGCATGCTCATATTTATGTTTAAGTCCATGATTTCATCTTATTTTGGAAAGAATGAGCTCATTAGAGCATGTATTGAAGCTTTGAATTGATCTAAATTCATCCATGTTTGCATGTTCATCATGTCCATGAAATTTGGTTTGAAAATGAGTTCAATTGAACTACCCTTGGGCTTGATTTTTACAAATTGATCTTTTGAAACATATAATATCATGTGTTTCCAAGTGTTTTCCAGGTTTTCAGCCCAAGAGGATCGGTTTTAATGCATTTAAACTTGGTTTTAAGCTTGAAGGTGCAATCTGGGTTTTCCAGATTTTGCACTCCTGCTCGAGCGGGGAAAGTGGCGCTCGAGCAGGGAATTCGAGCATCCAGTACTTTGCACTGTTTTGATGTCCGCTCGAGCGGGGTATTGGACGCTCGAGCAGTACCTTGTGTCTTACGCTCGAGCGGCTATCAAGCGCCCTATCGAGCGTGATTTTCACCCATCCAGTACTTTTGACATGTTTTGCAGACCGCTCGAGCGGGGTAAGTAACGCTCGAGCGGGAACCTTTGTCTGCATTTACGCTCGAGCGGGGTAACCTACGCTCGAGCGGGACCCTGTTTCACTGAAAATTCTGAAAATGCTTTTAAAAGTGCATCTTTGCATCCTCATTCCATCCTAGGCATTCTTAGGCCTAGTTTAAGACATCTTGATGAGGATATAGATGTAGAACACACCGAGGCAATTAGGGATTAAACTATTATTATCCTTCCCAACTGTGTAGCTTAGTGTGTGTTCATTCTGTACTGTTTAGGGCTGGCATTTCGAAGAGACGCTCTAGCCTACTGTAGCCCAGAACTCTGTGAGTAACAATTGTGTAAAGATATGTTCAACTGTGAATATTTCTGACTGTTTAACTGAACTGCTTTCTGAACTGAAACTGTTAATTGAATGAATGTATGTCCTATATTCTGAACTGTATTGTGGCATCCTTAGCAACTACTGTTACTAACTGTTACTATTATAGAGATCTCTGTCGGTTCCCTCATTGGAACCACTACTGTTTACTGATGATGGCCATCATTGACTGTTCGGTCTTTAAGACCTACTGTTTACTGTACTGCTATGCTAATGGATGTACCACATATGACTGAATGACTGAAATACTGAATGACTGAAATGCTGTTTAATGAACTGTTTTCATTACTGTAAGGACATTCATTCTCAACCTTTTTACGCATTGTGTTATTCACTGGCTTTAGCTCACTGCTCATATATATATGTAGGTGTACAGGCACCAGACCGCGGCTAGAAGCGTCGGGGTAAACTCCAGTTTTGTCAAGCCAACCTATGTGCCTCACTGCGAGGTTCCGAGCCTGTCAAGCTTTGGCTTAGGGGTGTTTTAACTTCCCCCGTCTGTCTCCGTATCTGTTTTGTATAATTGTATAGACTGAATGTTTTGTACTGTACTATTTAATAGAGATGTAGTCCCCGCTCTGAATGATTGCATATAATGTACATATCGTTTTGTCACTGACTGTATATATGTGCATGAAAGTCTTTTTGCATTCAATTGTCACAGCTCATTGACATTATTTATTTACTGTTTTGGCTTCCGCCAGCCCCTATACTCTGTATACTGTATTACTGTTAAGCAGGCCTTCAGTAATCTCGGATTACTGGCTGGTTACGGCGCTAAATCCATAGGGGCGGGTTTGGGTCGTGACACCGATGTTCTTTGGGGTTGACTTCTTGGTGCGATGCGTTCTCCTCGATTCTTCCCTTCTGGACTCTCCTGGCCCGACCTCCTTTGAAGGCCGGTGAGAGTGTTTTTCAGTCCTGGTGTGTTGGAGACTGTAGGGACTATTTTCTGCCTCCCTTCTGGGCATTGGCCGCTGGAATCGGCGTGTCCTGCAGCGGGAATGTGGTTGCATGACGTTGTTTTGTATCATGAAATTGACGACCGATTGTAGGTCGGCAATTTGTTCGCCATCTTTTTCACCTCTTCATCCCTCCGCAGGCATCTATCATTCCATACCTGGAGGTTGTCCCTCGTTGTAATACCCGCTTCGATCCGATTTTTTTGGTACGTCGCCCTCTATGGCCGACGTCTTTCTTGCCATGATTCTGACCCTGAGTCTCCTCATTGCAACCATCTTCCTCATGTTAAGGTCAACGTGTTTACCGTTCCCAGCAGGGATTTCGTCCCCAACCTTTTCTTTCTGTCCGTCATTGGCCATCTATTCTCCTTTCTTTCCACAAACGCACCAAATTGTGTGTGTCAATTTTCGACCACACTGCCAAACAGGTACTCAACTGGAAAACACTGACAAAATAGATTAAGCCCGAACAATCTGTCACAGAAAGATAAGAATCCCGCGGTGGTTTGTCCACCCGGGGGCACTCCGACGATCAAGTCAATAAAATATCTCTCAAGATAACCAATAGTGCTTAACTCACTAGACAAAGCATAAAAGACATACCTAGACCCATGGGAGTGCCTTACTTTTATAGCCAACACAATCCTAGTCCCAATAGAAGCCTAGCTCAAATGGACTTAGGATTACTGCTAATCTTGGACTCCCAGTAGGATTAGGATAACTCTCTAAGAGTCTTATCTTTACCCAAACTAAAGTCTTCTCCCATTCTAGGACTCTTATCCCTTATCCGCTTATCCTGGATTCGGTATCTTTGCAGATAACCTCGGCCTAGCCAAGATCACCTCAGCGTCATGAACAGGACACGTGGCACCTCGGCTGACACGTCGGCGTCACCTTGGCCACGTGTTGGTACTCAGAAAATATATCCCCACAATAAGTATGTTAATGAAATTTACAAATAAAACTTAAAAGGGTTAATTTTACTTTTATCTCTCTAAACTATCATCTTTTTGTCTACTTCATCTTTAATAATCAATTTTGTCTGTACACTGCTCAATTGGAAAATATTGTATAAATCAATACCTGTTGAAGCTTGATTTATTAGGTAAAAGTATTATTTTATGCAAATAAGGAATCATTACAACTTAATTTGATTAATGTAATTTAAAATTTGAACAACTCATATATATATATAACATATTATAAATAAAAAAAATACACACCACAACTATTTGATGAGTGTTTGGTTTGTATGGTTAAATTATTATTTCAAAGCAATGCTTCCATATAGAAATTGTGCTGCGTATCTAACATAAACAAATTTTAAAAAATAATATAGAATTTTTGTTTATAATGTTGTGTTTGAATCTGAAACTTTTACTCTAAAAAGTAAAAAATAATCGAAATGGATTAAATTTAATTATAAAAATGCCATCAGTTTATTTTATAAAATTTGCTGCATAACAAAACGTAACATTATTTTGTTTTGATAAAGTTTGTTACAAAAGTATCATGTTCACATTACACGAATTAAAAATAATAATAATTTTTGCGTGTGTATATAAACCATTGAAAGAAAGAAAATGTACCACTTAAAAAAAGAACAGAAGTTGAGATCACCTTTGATGATGGAGAAAAGCAGGTCATTTCCGGAGTACTCATGCTCCTACTCCGGCGAGTTCGAGTTCGGAGACCGAGCAAATTCATCGTATACTTTCAACGGGCCGAGCAACAAAGGTGAAGGTTTTGCGCCATCAAACGATCCAGAGCTGAAGAGGAAGAAGAGAATAGCATCTTACAACATGTTTACTACAGAAGGCAAGCTCAAATCATCTCTGAGGGACAGTTTCAAGTGGGTCAAGAGCAAGTTCACCGATACCCGTTACGGTCTGTGAGTTTGTTTTGAAGAAAAAATTTTCTCAGCCATTATTAATATGTCATGTGCACTGTTTGTTTCATGGTTTTGTGAAGAAGGGTGTCAAGGTATTGGATATATATTTGTTTTTTTTTTTAGCCGTGTTGCATGGGAAGAACATGCAATGCCATGCATCAATATATGCTAAGAATGGTTATAGGGTATATTTTGTTTTGGTGAAAATTAAATAGTTTCTCTTTTCTTTTTTTTCTTTTTTTTGAATCTTATATCCTAATGTTTCACTGATTAGATCTTGGCTTCTGAAATCGAGTACAAATCCTCTATCCCTTTCATTTTTTTTACTTTTTTTCTTTTTTTTTTCTAATCTCTTTTCTAACATATAATTGATTTTTTTATCTGATCAAGTGATAGAGAAATAATTTGACAACGAAGAAGGGAACATGTGATCTTTAGCCTCTCAAATCATACTGGTACTCCAATGACTAAACTCAATCTTAGTGTTGCAAAACAAATTTAAAAATTAGACAGAAGACAAGTATGAGCATATGCTATTTATGGAGAGGACTCAATCCGGAGAGAAAATAGAACACGGTAGTCAATAAAGAGACGCAGCAATGAAATGAAGAGAGAATTAGGGAATTTAAGTAACAATAACTCTAGAGTCTGTCTAATTTACCAAAAAATTTACCACTGCATTGATAACGTAATTAATTGGACTGTTATTTTTTCTTTACAAGTCTCCACTTTAAAGTAAGCCGTCACGTGGACAGTTGGTAAATATTTGAATCAATTTGGGAGGCACCCTAATCTTATTGAAATAATTAGCTTTAATTAATTTTCATCTAAGAAAGTACCAAAACAATTTTCAACCCTTCATGATGTAATGGCCGTCTCCAACAAAGTGATTCAAATTCGAGTATAATATTTTATAATATGTAAATATACACTACAAAAAATTTTGCACTTTGGTAGCGTTTCAAAAACACCGCTAAAATGAAATTGCAACACTTTCATGTGACATTTTACTGTGTGCTTGCTGCCTTATGTTCCACCATCATGTATGTATAGTGACCAAGCGACACTTCAATTGGCCTCTCTAAAACGAATATAGAGATAAGATAACATAGATAAATGAGTTTATTTTTGACTGGCTCAATTATACAACTTGCAAAATGACCAAGCCAGCAAAGATTTGGCAACATTTTTGAAATCCCTAGAGAACAACTGTGTTATTGATTAGACAAGGCAATAATGAAAGATAAAACCAAAGCCTAAATGACAAAAGCTAAAAGGAAAGGGAAAATTCAATGTGATCTTTGAATAAAGAGACATCTTACCTCACCTCATCTTTGTAACACCCTAAAACAGGACTATAAAGGTTGGCCAATGGCCACATAATGGTGTTTTGACAACCAATAAAAGGGGGTGTATTTTTGTTTCTATTTGTTTGGTGTTTTGTCAAAAGCAAGATCCTAATTAATGTAATTGAATTACTAGGAACATAAAATGCCCACACATGTAAATATATTTAGGTTTTCCTTTGTTCCCTGTTGTCCTCAAAGTCTCCCAAGACCTTGAGCTTGCTTTTTTCTATAGAGCAATGATAAACAAAATAATTATACAGAAAATTCATATAGAAGGAGGTGATAGATTTGTATCCAACCATTTCAAATAAAAATGATTCAAAAATCTCAATTTGCTTCTCTTTAGAGACATTCTCAGTAATTAATACATTTTGATCAACATATATATCTCAGACAGATTATGAAATCAATATACAATACCAACATTTCTATTTCTTCTATCTGTCTTCTAGTTTGCCTTGCAAGAACCAAAAACATGACAAAAGTTTTTAAACTTTAAAAGTAATTTGCCAAATTAATTTCAAGTTCAGTAGCATAGTACACAACAGCAATACATGCATTGCATGGTTACTATGGAACTAGAAATATATAGTATATGTAATATGTAATTATTTACTATTTCTGCATGCTTAAATCAACTAATTTGAAAATAAAAATAAAATTTTGTATAGAATAACGATTCAAAACAACTCAAAAAGCAAGAAATTCTCTCAGCCATTCATGGTTCTTTTGCGTGGCCTAATCAACTACTGCATGTAGTTTAAAGAGTTTTCTCTGATCCAGTTTTCGAAAATCTCTAGTGGACGCGGACCTCTGGACTTGATTCAATCTGTACATGTTGTCATCATCGTCATTGTCAAAATTGTACTTGATAGGTCTTGTTTTGGCATTGGGTAAGGGAGGGAGGTTCTTGATGTTCTTGGTAGCATTAGGATGGGCATCAGATCTATTGAACATCTTTTGTTGTTGAGATGATAGTACATATGGGGAGAGTAAATGAGGCGGTGGTGGACTCCCTTCTTGGTTGCTTTGCTTCATGCTTGATGAAGTACTAGTTCCAGTACTACTGCCCTGTTGAAGGTTCAACTCTTCCCTCTTCTTTGGATCCTGAAAATCACATTAATATCCGTGCATTATATATTATAGAAGGCACACATACTGTGTTCCGTTCAAGTGGTAAGGGCATGCTTTATCAGACTCAAGGTCAAGAAAAACACAAGTTTTAGGACACCAAGTTCAGCCTTTGCTTGTATATAGTATAGATAGAAGATAGATAAGGGTCATCATTTGATCCAAAGGCCTACCTGGTCACTTCTGGGTGGGCCAGCCTGGCTCGAATGAGGCTTAGGCTGAGCCTATGCCAAGGGTTTGATAGTGAAGCAAGACAATGTTTGTGACTAGGCACAACAAAACTTGGATAATATTTTTCATTGAAGTTGAGAATTTCATATCAATTTGTATAATTTAAAATTGAATGTGAAAATTAGTACCTCTTTAGAAGAACCAAAATCTCCTTCTGGTTTCTCCGTGGCTACAAGATCCTTTTTCGGGCGCTCTCGTTGTGTTTTTGACCGGTGCCTCATTTTCAAATTCTTATGCCTACAACAAAGAAAAAAGTAACTTCTAAGGCACTTTAATTTCAGTTCTTCAAGTTTTGTGTGGTTATAACTTATATGTACCTTCATAAATGCCCAAATTACTAAATTTCATTTCAATTTTGATGATTGAGTCAGCATCTAAACTGATTGTTCATGCAATTAAATTAACAATCTGGACAAGGAACTTACCTTCTAGCTTGTATTGGCTCATCTTCCTCTTTGTAGACTACAGGCAAACCAGAAAGGTCACACGCCAACGGGCTTGTATAAAAAAACTGCAATAAAAATAAAATAAAATAAAATAAAATAAAATAAAATAAACCCTTTGAGCACAAAACATGGTTTTTTGATCTAAGAAAATATGTTTTAAAAACAACTTGTTCTGAACACATTATTTAGTGATCTGTGCTTACTTCATTTCCAAGAGCAGAGGCTGCAGAGCCACGTAATGCAGGATCTAGGGAAAGAAGAATGTTCAAAAGACCCGGAGAAGATGGAGGGAAGTCTCTAAATACTTCTCGGAGACTAGGTTTATATTCACGTGGCGGTCTGAATGTCGTAGACACCTTCAATCTTTTCCAATATTCCTCTGAAGGTGTACCACATAGCTTGAATATCCTATGAAGTTGCTCAACCTGAATTCCAAAAAGAAATAGATCACTTCATTTCACATTTTATACAAATTCAAATTATTTCACTAAAATTTAATAAACTTTAGGATCTTTGATTGAAAAGAATTATATACCTCAGTCCTACCAGGCATGATTGGCCTCCCCCCGAACATCTCAGCCATAAGGCATCCAGCACTCCAAAGATCAATTCCAACTCCGTACGCTGTAACACCTAAGAGCAGCTCGGGGGCTCTATACCAAAGTGTCACCACACGGCTTGTCAAATGTCGCTTTCTATTAGGATCAAAATAATTTGCTAGCCCAAAATCTGCAATTTTTAACATCCCATTTTTATCTATCAACAAATTGGACCCCTTAATGTCACGGTGCAAAATACCCCTATTGTGGCAGTGCTCAAGTCCTGAAAGCAATTGATGCATATAAGACTTGACCTGCATAAATTGGGAATATTGTTACATTTTCTCTCTAAAAAGTGTGAAATTTCTCAGAGTTGAGCGAAGAAATTTTCAACCTGTGGTTCGGTGAGATTCTCATCAGGCCGGGAGATGATTCTGGCTAGGTCAGAATGCATGTACTCGAAAACCAGATAGAGACTGTACTGCATTCTTGATGTGGCAAGGCCTTCAAGTTTTACGATATTGGGGTGATCTAGCTTCTGCAAGATCATGATCTCTCGTGCCATGAACTTTACGCTCTCAGGTTCTGTTGTATCGAATTTGACCTTCTTGAGGGCTACAATTTTTCCAGTTTCCTTGTCTCTTGCTTTATACACATTGCTGTAGGTCCCCTGCCCTACCTGTTTTTATAAAACATTGTTTTACAAATCCAGATTGCATTAAAGTGGACCAAATATTATTTAGTGAACCAAATATAAATATACAATGGAAAATATAGGATGCTAGATTGCATTAAAGTGGAACAATAGAAAATATTGGATGCCAAATTGAATCGGTGATTTTTACTCTTTCCCCCCCCCCCCCCCCCCCCTCTACTGTAATAAAACTAGGATGTGCCAGGGTCCAATTTGTCCCATTGTAGGTCCATTTTGTTGATATGAACCATTCAATTCAGTGCTTCCTGAGTAGATCATCTATGGAGAAAAAATCAGGTTGAATGAATATCAGTAGCCACATGTTTGGATCACATTTGTCTTTTAAAAAATAGACGATAATTATAATTTCAAAAATAGACCGTGCATGTTATTAAGCCAAATGTGATCTAAACTTATGCCTACTGATATCCAATTAACTTAATTTTTTTCATGGATCATCTACTTTAGAAGAACTATAAATTGCACGGTTTAGATAAACAAAGTGGATCCAAGATGGGCGCTGAACGTTCTAGTCCAAATAGTGGAATTGAGGGAAGCTAATTCTCATATATTTCCCACCAATTTGCATATTCTTGCCCAAGTTCCCATTTTGTATTTCTCCCTAAATTGAAATTCTGGGCTTTTTCTGATATATGTTTTTTTTGGAATACAAAGCATTTGTGAAGCAGTAGTGAATTTCGATAATTAATAAACATTAAAATTAGAAATCTAACCTTGTCAAGCTTATCATAAGACTCAGCACTTCTAGGTACTATACCAGCCAGAACTTCTTTAGGTATATTATCAATCAGCCATTTTGGCCACCCATCCACCATCTCCTCCTCTCCCCCCAGATTCAATGATCTATTCATCCTCTTAGGAATATTCCCACCACCACCACCACCGCCGCCACCACCACCATCGCCGCCACCACGACCACCACTATCTTTCTTTATTGCCTCTCTAGTAATCAACTTTGGCTCTTCTCTACCACCAGTACCACTACCAATACTACCACTATGACCAGCACTGCTGATCCTGGGCTCGGGCCGGGCAGCACTGCTCCTCCTAGGCTCGGGCCTAGATCTGCGGGCTTCCACATTATTATTATTATTATTATACTTTCCTTTGACATACCCATTTTCCATCTTCAACTTCTGCAAACTCCGAGGCGGCGAATTCAACGAGGGCTTGCCTAGTGTACACCCCATGATATCTAAGTAGCTGCACCACCAGCAGCTTGTGATGATGCACTGTTAGTTTTTGGTAAGTGTTGAGTTTGTAAGCAAATATTGGGTGACATAGTGAAGAAGAGATCAACAAGAAGTACGAGGAGGAGAAGAAGACATGTGGAGAAGAGAGAGAGAGAGAGAAGGAGAAAAAGAAAGAGATGAAGAAGAAGATGACAAGGTGGCCGTCCGGGGCCGGCCATTTGGAATAATGTCAATGTCTATACAGAGATGAAATAAGGTTTTTTGTGACCTTTCAAGACAGTCTTAGCTTCCTCCGTTTACAGGCATACAATATACTATATATTATAGAATTTCCAATTTATATATGTATCAACATTGAAATATAATAAATATATCAGCAATATTATATACTTAAAAAATTTATTTAAAAAGATTTAAAAATTTAATTATGTAATTGAGGTTTATTCATTATACGAGTCGTCCAATTCAAAAGTAGAATCCATACCATACATCAATTTTTTGAAAAAAAATGGGTTCAATATTATGATTTAATATCTTTATAAATATATGTATTTGTGTACAAAACTTTGCATGTATAATAAACAACTCCATGAAATCTTGAGTGGGGTTGACGAGGGAAACTAGAAAGACGGGATGTTCTAAGGAGACTAAATTATAGTTTTTTTTTATTTACACATAAATTAATTATAAAATTCTTTCATACAGATGTGAAATTTTAAAAATATAGAACTTACCTCATATGAGAAAGTTGTATATGAATGTGTGATTCTTATATGAGAAAAGTTAGGGATCATGAAAAAATTTTCATGAAAATAATCATGAAAGAGTTATGATCCTTGGATTACCTTGATTAGTGTGTGGTGCTTTATTCTAAGTGTAATCTAAAGGTCACAAAGCTTTCATAATTATTTTCATGAAAGATTTTTCATAATACCTAACATTGCTGTTCTTATATTTCTAAACCTTTTTCAAGTTAAAATAATTCAGATAACACACAATCCTTTTATATGAGCATGGATGAACCAATAAATTTGGAGGCCTAAAGTGAGATCTGAACTTAGGGCCTCTTGACATTTAAATATATATATGTTAATTTTTCATAATGTAACTTTTTTTTATTGAAGTTTTATTTTTCTCATTTTTTATTATGCAAAATTACTAATTAAATTTTTTTAATTGTAACCGTTAATTATTTATACTTTCAGTCAAGTTATAATTAATGTGGCATTTTCATCAATCTAGTGTTAAATTAGTAATAATTAAAATTGTCATTTGACCATTATAAAACAAAGATAATGGCGATGGATTTAGAAAATACGGTAAAAAGGAAAAGGGAATAAATTTATCAGTAATACTATAAATTCATACTAATTATCTAAAATTATCATTTTATGATTCAAATTTATTTTAAATATAAATCCTATGCTATACAATTTAATCACCACCATATAATCATCCATCCAAAAAAATCTGAGTGATTTTGTCCGGTTCCAGACTTTATCTAAATTTATAAATCCATGTTAGGGTTACTTAACAATTTTGTTAACCAATTTAAACACCAAACTAATAGGATTATATTGTACCTTAACTGAAAATGTAAAGAATTAATTGTTAGAATTGAAAAATAAGAAATTTAATTTAAAATGCAAAAATACCTAGTATAATCTACCTTTAAAATTGTGTTACCATAGTAGCGAAGAGACAGGAATTCGATGTCTCCAATTTTGCTGTTCACCATTCAAAATCCCCTCTCAATCAATGGTATGATGTGCCAAAGCTAAGCTAATTATTTTTAATTGAGAATTTGGGTACATATTGTGTGATAGAAAAGAGAGATACCATGCCGAAATCGTGAAAAATTAAGCCTGTTAATTGGTGGTGATAACTTGTGGCTTTGGAGCACTTCAAATATACATGGAATATTCTCTCATTATTTATAATTCCATTTTTTGGACATCTTTTGCAAATAGCACTATGTAATTTATTATGTATTTTTGTAGTAAATATTACACAATTTTTAAATAAAATTACGATAATTTACGATTTAGAAATGAAATTACATATTTTATGATAATGTCGTGTGTTTTATAGTAATGATACACATTTTTCATCAAAAAAATACTTTAAATCATAAAATGTGTTACTTCATTTATATGAGCCACAAACTGTTGCACATAATATAGATCCTATGAGAGGCTTATACCAAAGTGCTTCTCACATAACACAATAGAATAATGCTTGGGACCCCCTTTTGGGGGTCACCCCCTCACCCCCTTTGCCACGTTGCGGGGGGTGATTGGAGGAGCAGGAAAAAAAAGAAAAAGAAAAAGAAAAAGTAACCAATGAGAGAGAGAGGGGGTCAAAGGGGTGAGGGGAAAAGGGGGATGAATCATTGTTGAAAACAATATAGGTAAGATTAAAAATTATTAAATTTTTAATGGCAAGCAAGCAACAGACATTTTATGTTGGACTCTTGCTAATTTAAACTCAACTTAGATATAGTTTATGTGTAATTGCATGTATCGAATTCGAATAATCTCACTTTTAACACCATGAGCCCCAATCAATGGGGTTAGTCCATTTGCCCAGACTCTGTATTTTATTAGGAACGAATTGGTTTGAATTTTTATACATCTTTGTATCATATTTTATATGTGCATACACATACTTGTTGAATACACTTAAATATTATTAATATTCAACAAATATGACAAAATATGGTATAAAAATATATTAAGTTTACAGATACAGAACAAATTCAATCACATAAAATATAAGTGAAATAATCTAAGTTAAAAAATTTAAAATTCCCCATATATTGATTTGTGATTATGTTTTTTAAATAGTGAAGATCAATTCCAATCAAATAATCAATAACAAATCGACACAACGATTTAACGTGGAAAAAATCATAATTGGAATGCCTCCAAATGTGATTAAAAAAAAAAAAACCACGTGTCAAAACCACAAAACAATCCATTAAAAAGATAAAAAAGAATTACACATGTATACCCTTAATTACCTAGCGAATCCACGCCCGAATTGAACTGACCCCAATGTGCCTCTTCACCGTTTTCACCTCGGAATTATCTTACCCAACATTTAATCCACAAAGCTAATATCAAATTCATGACAATAAGCCACTCTAGAATCCACCAAAGTTTCAGGCCGCAAGTTTCCCCAAATCCACCGTTGTGAATAAAATAATAAAGACAAACCCTTTAATGATGTCAATATGAAACTCGTTGATTCACCAATTACTCTCAAATCATCAAGGAAACACTTATAAAAATACCCTCCAATATAGAAAACCTTGGCTCTGCTCTCTTAGAATTTGGACAACTTAAATCCTAAAAATAACAAACGGCGCATTTTATAATAAATAGGAGCACGAAGACCGCTCGAATGCACACTTCACCGCTAAAGCAATGTGAGTAAAGACAGTGCAAAACATATAGATTGACTTCTCGAGCGCACACTTCATCGATTGAATGGTGAAACATATTTTTCAGAAGTTCAGTTTGTAAGCGAAGATATTGGATGATCAATTTCACCACTCGAGCACACAAATGACCACTCAAGCGGTCAAATAACTTTGGCTTCAGGGGCACTACCCCTCGATCCCTCCTGAGCACTACCTCCGACTCGCCATGAGGCACTGCTCCCTGGACCCCATCCCGGACCTGCCATGGGGCGTTATTCCCTAGACCCTGGCCCCGGACTTGCCATGGGGTGCTGTCCCTAGACCCCCACGAGTTAACCGGGCAGCTCGATCCTCGTATATAGTCAGCAAAGTGGCAAACATGCAATGCTCAATATCACAAACTCCTCTACATATGTACAATTCGGATTGGATTCGCATCTAAACACTCACATTCTCACTGAAACAAAATGACAAATAACATTACAACTGAAAAGAGTTTAGTCAAACGGGATTACTAATTACAAAAACCTAACATAAGTGAAAGTGTAGATATTATGGTTGGTCTCACCATCTGACATGTACGGTCAAGATTATTTTATATGATTGACTATATTTCTATGTTTGTATATGATCATTACGACGTTATTGTTATGTTAATTGTGCTATATTTGATCTTTATTATTATAATTGTAATTCAATGTAATATCATTTAAATAAATAATAATAATAAAATAAAAATAAAAAACCAACGTGAGCTGTCACTACAAGAATTAACACTTTTGGCAACAAAAAAATTGGTCGCTAAAAGTCTATTTTTGGTCGGCAAAAGTTATCCGCGACCAATTTTTTTGGTTGCTACTTTGGTCGCCAATTGAGGGTCGGCAAAAGTAATTTGCGACCAAAATTTTGGTTGGTCGGCAAAAGTTAGATTTGCCGACTAAATTTTTGGTCGCTAAATATTTAATTACCGCGACTAATTCATTTTGTCGCTAAAACACTTTGGTCGCGAAAAGTGATATTTTCCCGACCAAATATATTAGTCGCCAATTGACACATTTCGCGACCAAAAAGTTTGGTCGCCAATTATCACATTCAACGACCAAAAAGTTTGGTCGCCAATTGTGACATTCCACGACCAAAAAATTTGGTCGCCATTTGTTACTTTTCACGACCAAAACTTTTGGTCGGCAAAAGTGAGTTTCCACGACCAAGAGCTGTTTTGGTCGGCAATAGATATACTTTTTGCGACCAAAATTCTTGGTCGGCAATTGTCATTTTTTGCGAAAAAAATTTATTTTGGATGTCGCGACTAATAAATTGGTCGCCAAAGCAGGAAAACAATACGCCTGTAACTCCTAATAATTCATTCAATCCATAATAAACCTATACTTTTAAAGCATCATTCAAATTAACTGAATCATTAATATTCGACACAATACATAATTCATTAACATTCGACACAATATAACTATTCTAAGTTTTCATTCACAAGTCACATCCATCTAGCATAACAATTTGAAACATAACTACTTGTTATCCATGCGCAGCTATCAACAAATAAAACTACTAATATTTGTTATCCATACACATCCATCCAAAAATATTTAATCCTCCCTTGTGGAGCCTAAATATTTAATCATCCCTTGTAATAACTAAGAGCCACAAGGTCTCAATAAAATTAAGTTTCTCTCCTCTGCAGCTGCTTCAAAGGTCTCACCAGCCACAAGGTCCGGAACCTGGTCGTCATCTTCTTGCGCAGCAGTTGCACTGGCACCAGGTGCCAGCTTCTGGAACTACTCTGCCAGCTTCCTCAAGTTGTCCAAGTTATCGGGCCCTGAAAGAAGGAAATCCAGTGAGTAAACACATCAGGAGAGTCTTTTCAGTGTTAAGAATAAACAGATCCATTTAATATAAAAGAAAATGAAATTATAAGAAACACAACTGCACATACCCAATTGGTTAATAATTCCAGGGAGAATGTCTTGCAACTCTGAGGAAAAGGAAAAAAATAATGGTTCAATTAGAATCCAGTTAGTCTAATAATTGAGAACTAGAAGAGATAATTGAATGGCTCAAGAACAAGCAATAATATATGCCTCTGCTAGCAAACATAACCAGGTGGAAGGGTCAAAAGAGAGGAGAAACAAATATATTGAATTTTCAGTTCATCCCAAGGATGTCAAATTTAAAGAATTTGCAGCCTCTTCTTAAGGCGCTGGACATTTCTATCTTTTCCTGGCCCAGATACTTGATGTGGGCTCTTCAGATTGGTGGGGCTTTAAGCTTTGATTCTTCAAATGAAGGGATAACCTAAACCCTTTGTAACTCAAATATAATCTAAAGTTTCCAATGCAGTCAAGACTCTTGCTCGGGCAATTACGTTTCAGAGTACCAACATTCGTGAGACGCTTAACAAAAATGCAGAGAATACATATCACAGGCTGTTTTCTACATATGTGTAGGCAAGCCCACTGAACCAATCAATGTAGTTATTTATCACTTTTCCAGGCAACCCCAACCCCAATTCCCACACCGCCTTCCCTCCCTGCAGGCTAAAAAACAAAAGGAAAGAAAGGAAGGAATGCATTAACACACAGCTATATCAATTCAGTTTGCCCTCAAGTTTTGCAACCAAGGCAATGTTAGAAGTAGTTTTCACTAGATCATGTTTTCCTGCTTTATGATGCACTACTTGGGAACAAAGTACAGAAGACCTTATTTTCAAAAATGTTTTATTATAATCTATATTACATGGACCCTTCTAAGTGTGTGAGGTACCCATGTTAGACACTCGACCTAAGATAAGCATCCAACACGTTTACTTGGTCATATGCACCTAAGAGGTACGCATTTACTATGTAACTATGCATAAGTCTCCTATTTTGTGCCATTGTGCATAAAACGCTCTATGTTAGTTTGTAAACACCAATTTGTTGTAAAAAAATAAAAATAAAATAAAATAAAATTAAAGTATTTAAGAAATATGAAATCTAGAAATACAATAGAAAACCACCACATTTACAGCTTGTCCTCTAAAATTCACTATTACCAAGCAGAGTACTTCCTTGGTTGGAAATCAAAGCTTTTATCCACAAACAAACAAACAAACCAAAGGGAAAGAGGAGAGAGATAAAAAGAGAGAAAAACTAACATTAGTGCACCAAGTTTGCCAAATTCTAATTATTGGAGAAGGGAGAGCTATCATAATTATATTTATGTAGAGAATAGTATTTCATATTAACGACTAGAAAGGGAGGAAAATATACTCTTTGTTTGAGGAGAACCACTAACAACCCAAGTGTTGGCTGCAATAGAAGCTTGAACTGAAACAAACAACAAAGAAAAACAAAACCTATTAGTTACCTAGAAAAATAAGAAATGAAAAGACAAAATAAAAGGATTTACAACCATGGTTGGTGTTACCTTTGGGATTTATGAATTGGATAACTACATCATCCTTAAATATTAGTAAATTAACCAAAATTAATAAGTTAACCAAAATCAATGAATTGGGATTTATGAAAATTTGTAATCTGCTCCACATTTGTTGGTGTGTAGGTTAAATTAGCTTTTGGTGTGGAGACTAAAGCAACAATAAAAGGTGGTATTCTATTCAACCATAACTACATGGCTCCAATAGAAAAGCAGTGGCCTAACCACAAGGAAAATTCAAGCATACCAATAGAAACAATGAACAGAGCAAAAAAGGAAAAATGAAGAACATTGAAACCCCCTTTATGCAAAATAGTCATTCACCTGTGTTTACACAAGTTCAATTGGTCCTCCATTTCTAGCAAGAAACATTGTGAAAACTTCAAGGCTCCGAGTGTAAAAGAAACAGTGAAGTGTGCTTCAAGTACAAAACTAAAAACAATTGAATGTCGAATAAGAAACATAGGTTGCGTTTGGTAGAGTTTTAAAGTAACTATAAACTCAAATTCCATAAAAGCAAACCAAACTATGATGATATTCGTTAACCTTCATATATGATGGATTTTAAAGTAACTATAAACTCAATTTTCTTTTCTTCCCCAGTTTTTGAACAAAGGTTGTGCCTGTTTTAACAATGCTCTTCAGTTCTGTACATTACATTATTTATAAAATAAATCACCAAAGGGTATCAAACTATTTAAGAATATTGAAGAAAGAATGGTATTTTAAAAGGGCATAGCACATTCATCTTACCTATGATGCCACCACCAGCAGTTGAACCAGCTAAGCTCATTCCTACTTCCACTACCAAGTTCACAAGGCAAGTCAGCATCTCCATATGCAATACCACCCTCAATGCAGGTGCCATTATAACATCCTACTCCACCTATACCACCATGCCCACCACCGCTGCTAACACCACTGCTTAAAACTTTTCCTCTACCCACACCACCTGTGCAACCTGTACAAACACAACAACGAAATTACATCATCTGAAATATAATTCAAGCCACAATAATGCATTCTTAGGACAATTTGTTTTCCTCTTTACTTGAAAATAGGATTTTTTCCCCCTTAAATGAAGTAAATGTAAAAAATAGAGAATACACCACACCAATTACACAGCTCTGCAGACAGAAGCAAACGCAGAAGTTTGCCAATAAATCATTATTTAACAGCAACTTTTAAGTAAAGAAAAAATACATACCCATTCCCGATGCACTAATTGTTCCAAGAGAATCAATAGTTATAGTTCTTGCCCTATGGAAATGAACAACGGATCCCCTTCTATACAGCCTTCAACAAGGATATCCTCAACTTGGCAAATCTAAAGAAGCAGATGGATAAAGATGTTAAAATGCCCAAATAAATAAACACCAAACCCTATCAGTAAAAGAACCGATCCATAACCAGTCAGTAATTCTGGGAGGGGGAACTAAATGCTTTAAATACCCTCAAAGACAACAATAAAAAATGAACAATTATAATCAGACATCCACTTACATGGATACTATAGAACAGCGACAAAACTAAACGTTGGGCCTCAATACAATCTCCTGGTCCTGATAGGTTTAGCAAACCTTGTCCATGAACTCCCAAGTTTGCATTAGAATGTATGATAGATGATTCCTGATAAAGAAAAATAGAAAAGCATGTCATCAATGAGTGCTTATGAGTATCATAATATACACAATGGTCAAGGTTTATCCCTGCAGCACCCTGAGAACAACTAAGATAACTAGCTTCAACCAAAGATGTCTCCACATTTGCATCTCCACCACCATCTATAAGCATTGTTGAATTCCACATTAAGAACATTTTTACATACATACGTAGAGCTCCATAAACCTGAAGTTATAAAGCACAGTGATCAGATAGTGCATGATTACCAAATTATAAAATTTAGAAGGGAAGGGCATGCAGAAAGAAACCTTAAAAACTATATAAACACTTCAATGGATACTTCAATAAAACATAAAAACTGTAATGGATTTGTCAAACCACCTAATTAAGCACCTAAACTATATGAGATAGTCAACAGAACAAAAACTGCACACAAATCATCATAAATATGGTTACCCATGAATGAATCCAGGAACTGAACAGGAAAATCTAGAAAGCAGCAGCTTACCTTAATTGCAAATTCACTCATTAAGAGCTCCTCTGCCAATAATTCAAATTCTGACGAGGCATAATAAACTTGACATCACCTAGAGATTAGATGTAAAATGGATTTAGTACAGAGATTAATGTCATTCATCATGTAGAAATGAAATCAAGGAATGCTAAAACACCTTATTGTACAACCATTCAGTCCATGAGGCAGACTTGCATAAACGGGATACAATTATCAAACCAAGTACACGCTCTCTATATTTGATCTGTAATACATAACCTTGAATTAAGCAATCTAAATACCATTCTAAAACACATAAATGACACTATCACAAAAGAAATGTACAGCAAATAGAGTGAGGATGCAAGCACCCGCCGTTACCCCCATGCATATCACTGAACCAAGCCTGAACAAGGTCATATTCATTTCATCAAACATTAAGTTATAAGCATTCAACAACAACAACAAAAAAAGGAACTAAGTACAGCTTTAAAAGTACCAAGATTAATTTTCCTGCCGTGGAAGGCTATGATTGTCAACACCTGAAGAAGATTAAAACACACATTTGATTTTTGATTTCAGCCATAAAGAAACTGCATATAAGACAGTGCAGTAATAGCAGATGGACAACCAATATTTACCTAGAACATTACAACCAAAAAAATCCACATACGATGAAAACTTCAATACAAGTGAAGAAATGTCCAATGCTCAACAAAAGAGCTTTTCCCAGTCTGCCAATTCACAAACAAAATTCTAAAAAAGAGAGATGACTTGATGAAAGGAGAGAACAAAATAGCCAAAGACGCCAAAAAAAGAAAAAGAAAAAACAAAAATTAGTATAATTCAAAAATAACAGAAGAAATGACAAAAAATGATGAAAACAGATAATACTCTGCTACCACATTCAGATTACAAATAACAAAAAAATAATTCAAAAACATTAACATTAACATACACTACTAATCAAAAGCATAAAAAGAAAAAAAAAATCCTAAAAAATTACAGATCTGAACAGAAACTTACAAAGAGATCTAAACGAAAACTTACAGATCTGAACGAAAGCAATCAATTGATCAAATCCAGAGAGAGAGAGTGTTCAATATCGACCAATAGACTAAAAATCAATGGATCGATCTGTGTTCTCTTTAACATAAATTAGTGTATATATATATATATATATATCACACAAATCAAAGATCGTAGATACAGATCTGTGTTCGTATATAAACAAAATCAAAAAAATCAGAGAATGAGACTCACAAAATTAATCTTCAAATCGGACTGATTGAGAGCTTTGAGCCAAGATGGAGAGAGCTGGACAGAGAGATCGTAAATCGGAGCCTACGATGCTCGATCTAGTTTCACCATAAGAAAGAGAAGAGTGATGAAGAGACAGAACCCTAGATCTATCTCGGGACAAAGAGAAATGAACAAGACGAAAAAAGTGTGGGCCTTAAAACCGGGGATATATGTTAGTAAGTAGGACGCGTGTTTTTTTTAAATGAGTTGTCTGCAAAGTATTTTAAAAATCTTTGAAACGACGTTTTTGAAAAAACGCCATAACAAAAACGTCATTATAGACCAATTTTCTTGTAGTGCATATTGCAAATTACAAACTGACATGACATCAAAACCACCAACCATACCTTTAGAGGTTCAATAATTACTAGATCGTAGGCGTGAGCTGCCACTCCACTGCATCTATGTGAAATGGCAAAGATCCCAACCGAATCTGGACCAGGCTGACAAGAAGTTCAAAATATTACTTCATGAAATTTTTGGCTTTACAGAGTGAGAAAAGGCATCCACATTTGTTACAGACCAAAAATGAATCAATGAAAATTTTCCAAATATTAATAATTGGTACAAGACAAATTCAAAACCTTCATCCCAGGCATCTGGACCCAATCGACAGTAGTTCCCATAGCCTTTGAAAGGAACTCCGTCAAGGTCTCCTCTGCAACTGAGAGGAGTATGCAAAAGCATAAAATTTAGATAAAAAACAGTGTCAATATTACAATACTACATATAGTGGTGAGGAGGGAGAGAATGGCATTGATGTTAGAGGGTTACCTAGCAGGGTTATTAGCATCTCTAATAGAATGCTGAGTAGTAGTTACCACAAACTCATAGCTTGCATCAGTACTTGCCGACGCCTGTAGAACATTCATTGAACATAGGTATCTAAGCCAAAACATGAAAATGCCATAAGGAAACTTTACTTTTGTTGTATTTCAGAGCAGTTCAATATAATTCATGGACTTTTATTATATTGTAGAGCAGTTAAATATAAGTAGAAAACTGAACAGGCTACCAATTTCACTGGCTATCGGTGCAAAGCATTGAGCAAATATGTTTGGACATCCAATTTGAGACATAAAATAGATATAATAGGCATCTGAAACACATAGAATACATATTGAATTTCTAGTAGTAGATCTACAATGAAAAAAGTGTATGTGATTATTCTAGAAAAAATAAACAAAAAATAGGATGGAGTTTAGACAGTTATTGTATGCGATCTACCCAATGCTAGGTGTAGACGCTTCATATTCAAATGGTAACCATAGTGTTAAATTGATGCCAATTTGGCATGCTATAGCTTCATTGGACAAATCATGATTATATTAACATGAAAAGTCATGTCGTAACCTTTAAAAAAACAGATGAATGTGAGTTACCTCTCTTCAACGCAGTTCAGTTCTTGGAGCTTGTTAGAGGTAAGACTTTGGCCTTTGTTGGGGACTCAGTGGGAAGAAACCAAATGCAATCATTGACATGCCTCTTGGCTAGTGTAAGTGCTCAGTAACTCATTATAGCATTATGTATAGATAGATATACCAAGTAATATTTCAACTTCAAGTCTAACAACCACCCTTTTCAGTTTTTGATATACCAAGTAATATTTCAACTTCATTGGACAAAACATTTTGTGGCGAAAATGATACCAAATCTTTAAATAAAATTGCCGACTGAAGTCAAAGACAAAGATAAAGATAAAAAGTCATTCCAAAATAGTCCGTGAAACTTCGAATAAAGTCATACCATAAGAACCATCGGTATGACTGTCTCTGATGGTTGATGAGGCATAAACTGACAATAGAACTGATTTATTCAAACCAGCTTTCAAGATGCTAAATCCAAATGGAAGGCAAGGGGCATGCTGCACTATTGCCGAGAATGAAAATAACATTTCAAAACCATGGTTATGAACTGCACATAAGCATACAAGCAAAGCTATTTCCAAGAAATCCCAAGAACTGTCACTTTCAAGGAGCCCTACATCATTTCAAATAGAAGTTTTGTTGATTGAGTACCACATGAAAAAAAAAAAAAAACATAAAAACAGAAAGAAAGTGAAATGTATACAATTGTACAAAATTTAACTTTCCCTTGAGGAACAATTAAAAGCATAACCATGTCCTCTTAAAAGCAGTAACATACAAGCATACCTAACTGAGATATAATTTCCAGGCTCAACGACCCTGTTTGCTCCAAATAATTAGAGACAAGATCAATCTGAATAATGTACAATATTGCAAAATGAGCTTCGCAAAGAAGAATCAGGGATTGCCGTATCTTTTTGCCGATGTTGTGGCTCAAAAGATATGTCAAAAAGAATATAACTGTAGCACATATCAGGATTTAAAACCAATTAGTAAATTACCCTGGAATCGTCAATGGATAAATAAATAATTCATAAATAAATAATAAATTAAATTATGGCTAACAAGACAGAGGACTAGGCTGGATGAAAACCTGGAGTGCAGAATGGATCGTAAACACTCTTGAATTAGGGCACTTCCCTCTGCAACAACATCAGGAGAGACATTCCCAAAAATCTTTCTGGATACCCGTTCGACAGAGGACCAGGTAGAAGGGAGAAACCAGCATTGCCCAGTAAACAATGTCTTCAACCGACGATAGAGAGTGCAAAAATCACGGAACCGTATGCATACGTATGCTTTTGGCGAATACCCAACAACAACCACAGCAGCGAATACACAGCAATCGCTTCATCTGTGTGAGAGAAAGACAGAGGGCGATGGCGATTTGCGGCGGTGGCGATGTGCGACGGATGTGAGCAACGGTGGTGAGGGACTTCGGTGAGCTAGAGAGAGTGGGCACTGATTGAGAGAAAGAATACAGAGAGGGAGAGGGTGGACCGAGACACAGAGCGAGATAGTCGACAATGGAGATTAGGGCTCTTTTTTTTTTTTTCTGCTTTCATGGTACAAAACGACGTCGTTTTGTAAATGGCAACCAAATTTTTTTGTCGCAAAAAAAATTCAATTCCCGCCCCACTAAGTTTCAAATTTCCCTCCCAAACTTTTGGCGACCAAAAGACCACATTAGTCGCAGAAAAGGTACCTTCGCCAACAAATTTTTTTAGTCACCAAATCTCAATCAACGGCGACTAAAATATTAGTCGCTAAAAGTACTAATTTGGCGACTAAATTTTTTTGGTTGCTGAAAATAATTTTTGGGCGACCAAATTTTTGGTCGCCAAAAAATATGTGACCTTCTACAACCAAATTTATAGTTGGTCGGCAAAAACATACCACTTTCTGCGACCAACTCATTTTTTGGTCGCCAAAATATAACCTTCTGCGACCAATAATATTTGGTCGCCAAAAATAATGATCATTCGTGACTAATTAATATTTGGTAGCCAAATGTCATTTTTTTGCGACCAAGATAATTTTGGTCAGCAAAAGTGGTCGCAAAATGTGTAAATTCTTGTAGTGTGTAGTAGTAAGAGACAATGAAATAAGAATAGAGAAGAAATGGCATGGACTAGGGGGCGATGGAATAAGAACACAGACTAATTTCATCTTATTTGTTCCGTTGTTTGGTTGTATAAATTATTCTATTCTATTTATTAAATATTTTTTTAAAAAAAATTAGCCGGCAAGATTCAAAATGTTTATCACTTTCCAAAAGTAAACTCATGACCGTTACAAATAAAGAGGTTGTTACATGTTTTTGGGACCTAAAACAAGCTTTAGAACAAAGAGAAAATAGCAAAAGCTCAAAGCCAACTTCCATTTACAATCCAATTCTAATATAGCTCGTGTTCACAAAGAACCAGTAATCTCTTCTCTATCTAGGACGTAAATAGGATCAAAATACAGTATACACCATACAACTATAGCATACGAATCATGCTGAAAAAAAAAAAATTCATCCATGTTTCATACCACCTCACTCCTTTATTTAATGCAAGATTTGGCTCACATTGTGAAAATGGTGGGAAAAATTTATTCATGTAACATCCCCCAAAAACTTCTATTTTTCAATTTTTTTTTTACAAGAGGTAAGAAGAGAATAGAGAAAGGAAAAGATGCATCACACAACAGTAAAACTCAAACCCGGACATCAGATCTGCAAGCCTCATCCACCACGACAACCCTTTGTCTCAACAACACTCCATAGGCTGGGATGGAGTTTTAGAGGTATAGTTGTACTAGTATTTTTGTACAAAAATATACACTACTTTAATCTCTCTCCTCCTGTCCTAATGCATTCCTAGCCATTAGACCAAATCTTGAGATTCACAAGTTCTGAGATTTTCATATGATGCAAAACTTGGAAGTGCATTAGAACAAGAAAATAGAGTGATCTAAAGAAAAAAGATCCTTTGACTTGGAAAATGAAAGGCAGAGACATTCTTGGTCCAACTGCATTACAAAAACTAGTGAAATTCAAGTAAATTGCAAGGATACAGGCATTCAAGTGGATTTAAAAAGATGAAATTGAACAATTTAATCCAAAAATAAAAATAAAAATAAAAACAGTGGCAGACGTGACATTGTATTTAATTACAGCAATTACATCAAACAGAGAGTATTTATAGCATTGGAGATCAAACAGGTGAATCATTCCAGGTCTACAATACCAAAATTGGAGAGAAGAATCTTTACTTGATCAACAAAATCGGAGCCTGTTGCATACTCTGTAAGCATCCCAACAGCAAAACCAAACATTGCCCATCTGCTCAAAATATATAATAAATAAATCAAACAAATCCCAAACAAAAAAACAACAGAGAAGAAAAGACCAGGCCAAGAAATTGCCTTACCCCTACAAATATATAAATTGATTAAGGGAGCAAAATGCAAATTTATAAAGGATCAGAGCAACTGAACTCAAATTTGGGCAAGTCCATTCAAACAAATCAATAAAACTTCAATTTTTATTCGAATAATACCAAGAAATAAAGTATATATAGCACATGATTCGTGACTTCGATTCCTTGAAAGTATTTAAAAAGGAACTTCATGAAAAAGTTGTAGAATCCTTTGTAAAATGATGCCATTGGCAGCTTACTTGAACCCAGAAGTTAGGTCAGTAGCAATACAAGAAAATGCATCGTTGTGGCTTATGATTCTTTCACAGTCAAATTTAAAAAGTTCAACATCCTAAGAAAGAACTTTGGTTCAAATAAATTAGAATCCACGAGCATCAAAATAACGAGCCAGGAGGGACACAAAGCAAAAATGTAAACAGAGAGAGAGAGAGACATGTTGTTAAAAAACTAGCTCCACGAATGCAGTAAAGTAAAACAACTACAGAAACGTGACACCAGAACCCATGTACTCAGGTTCAAGTCTTGCCACAAGCAAGACTCCCTATCCCACGGGCTATGTACGCCAATATATCCAAAAAGAAAAAGAAATGTGATACCACCGTCAAATTACTCCACACCCTCTGGTTTCATTTTACTACTATGAAAACATAAATTTTCGGGAGCCCAATAGTTTCATCACATGGGTCACTTCACACTGAACAGCCTAAGAAACGTTAATTTAATTTTTGATTATCGTTCATGATGAATTAAATCATAGTTTCTTGTTTACTTTTTGAAGTGAATGAATTTAGTTCTTGAAGTTAATGGATTTTCTTTGGTGGCAAAACATAGCTGACTTACATTATATCATTTCAACCGAAGTAGCCAGGTGGGCGAAAGCAAACTGACTTCTCTTATACTGAAAATGGTTTTATTCATTTTGTTAGAAACAGAGTACAGATAATTTGACTGTGATATATATATATATATATACATATATTAATAAATAAATAAAATAGACATATACAAAAACAAGAAAGACATTTACAACCACAGAATTGCAAGTACTGAAATGATCCTCACATTTCCATAAGAATTTCATAACATTTTAGAAATCTGAATTTGAAAGGTGGTGTTAGATTAATTTGAGTAGGGATTCTAGTAAAAGTTCACACCAGTACTAGCTTTTCATTCTTTAGTGTCAATTGCATTATACAATAATTCAGATAGGTATATATCATTGCAACCTAAATTCAAGTTAGTGAGGATGCCTTCATGAACTAAGTTGATGGAATCCATTACAAAACCCATTTTCACTAGAACTTGGAATGAGTTTGAAGCCAAAAACTTGCCAAGAATCTGCAAATGCCATCACTTCGGCCACTGGTGTAAACACAGAGCCACCATTCAGATCAATAACAAAATTTTGAATTTCAGATATTTCACCACCATGTTGCCCAATTCAACTGGTTGCTTAATTACATTGAATTTTGATTGACAACATTATCAATCAACATTAAAATTGAATTCTCCTTTTCCTACTTATTTCCTGAGTTCTCTCAACAACCAAACAGAGGGAAAAAGGGCATCCTCTAAACTGTTCCAATTTTCATAATTGAACTTTAATTTCAAAAACCCATTTACAAAATCCTCAACAAAACCTAATTTAAACGCAAAATATACAAATTAGTGTATGATTTTACCTTCCATTGGAGATTTCATTCTTGGCAATGAAACCAAAGAAGGGGCCTTGATCAGCTTCATCAAGCTTCTTCTGCTTAAAGTACTCCTGAAGCTCTTTGGCCTTTTGCCTCTGAAACTCCATTGTAATCACACTCTTATCCACCACCACTGCCACCGGCTTCGGAGGCGCTGCCGGCGGGGAGGGTGGTGCGGGCTTTGGAGTAGTAGGAGGAGAAGGAGCAACGGGTCTTCTGAGAGAGCCTTCGGTTTGAGAGCTTCTAATAATGGTGACAAATGTGGGCTTTGTTGCAGAGAATCTGACGGTGGAAGATGATGATGGTGAATGAGATGAACAAGTACATGCTGATGATGATGAAGTTGAGAATTTGATGAATCGGATTGAAGACGACGCCACTGACATCTTTTTCTCCTCACTCTAGTTTTGCACCCTTTTTTCTTTAATTTATTGGAAAATGTTTGAGGGCCCGAAATACTGTTGGCTCGAATGCCCCGAATGCCCAAAACGACGTCGTTTTGGGCATTCCGTTTTTTTTTTTTTTTTTTTTTTTTTTTGCCATTGTTGACCTCTGCAACTCTGAGTTGCAGAGGAAGAGGGAGAGAAAGAGAGGGAGAGGGAGAGAAAGAGAGAGAGGTCGCGTCGGCCTCCGCCGATCGCGTCACCGTCCTCCTCCTCCGATCGTGCCGATCGCCGCCGATCGCGTCCTCTTCCTCCATTTTTTAGGCCCCCTCCAGTCCTTCCTCCCCCTCCCCCTCCCCTTCCCCTTCCCCCCCTTCGTCTTCCTCCCTCCTTTCTTCTGCAGAAAAGAAAAAAAAAAAAAAAAAAAATTTTGGGGCATTCGGGGCACCCATTTTCGGGCCCTGTAGCACCACTGTAATTTATTTTTTTATATTTTATATTTTATTTTTATTTTTATTTTTATTTTGTAGGTTTGGGTTTTGTTTGGATTTTTTGGGGTGGAGAGAGAGAGAGAGATATTTGGATGATCAGAACCTGGCCTAGAGAGCTGGAAGTGTTTCTGTGGATATGGTGTGGCCAAGTTTCAGTTGAGTTTTTGGTGTAGTAGGTTTAGGGCGGTAAATCTTGCCCGCAAGCCCGTGGCCCCGAAGTCCACCTGCGGTCTGAGTGGACTCAATTCGATTAGGCTTGGTCAAGTTTGAGTTCCAGCTTATCTTGAAATTTTGAGCTTGAGGCTAAGTTAGGTGTTCCGGAGCTCAATTCGGCTCACTTAACTTGGCTGATCAACTCGTTCTGGGCTACTCAAGGCCTGCTCGAGTCTTAATGTTATTTTTAATAGAGAAAAAAATTATAAATAAATAGTCTGGTCAGGCCCGCCAGCCCACTTGAGGCCCGAATATTTCTTGAGCCTAGACTTAATTTTCTGGTCTGTGGGCTAAGCTGGCCTGGTCTGAATTTTGGCAAGAGTCCGCGTGACCCCACATAGACCAACCTGGGTCGAGTGTTCCCTCCTCTCTTAACCGTTCTCCCGTATCACTATGGGTGTACTTCCTTCCTACGGCATTTGAAGTATGGTGGCGGTGGCGGCAAAGGAGTTGGGTAGCAGTGATGGAAACGATGTCGATACGGGCAACGGGCTTTCAAGTAAATCTTACTTGATTTGCTACAGATCTTACTTTCAAATCACATCTTTGAAAAGATCGGTGATTTTTTCTAAATCGTAGCTAATCTTTTTGGCAGTTTTTTTTTTTTTTTTTTTCTCTTTTGTTGTATGATTTGTTTGGCCCTTTAGAGTCTTGTTCTATATGTTGTTCATTTTAATATAAATATTTTCCATGTTCTAAAAAAAAAAATTGTTTAATTTAATTTTAATTTTTTTAAACTTTTACTAGATTGTTTTCTATTTTAAATTTTTGAGTTAAAATAAATTATATAAAAATTGATAAATAATCATTTATAGTTTCTTGTTACTGATCATCAACTCTCAATTTGCATTTATGAAAGAGATATGGTTATTGCACTTGTTTGTCGTTTGGAATGATCTAAATAAGTGTACTTTTTGATTTTTTACGAAAAAATATAAAAATGGATTGGGTCTGAAGTGATGTGATAGAGAGATGATGTGATTTAAATAAGATGATGTGACTTAAATAAGATAGTGATTTTTTCACTTTTTTACTTTTTTGTATTATGCCAAACTAGGTCTTTATAAATTAAAGTACGAATAATTAAAAGTTGAAATCAAAATTCTCTCTTAACTATTACGTATAAATTATATTAAATAATTTAACATGAATTCTCAAATTAAAAAATAATAATAATAATAATAATAATAATAATATAAACATAGAATAATTACACTGAACAACCCATTAATTGAGGCAAGTGACCTTCAATAATAGGGTAAATTTGCGGTGGACATAGGTTAAGCATTCTCTCACAATTCCTTATCTGCTTCTCTGATGCGTCAATTGAAAGATATTTTGTTGAATAAAAAAAATTGTAAGATATTTTAACAGATTTTAAAATACAAAAATCACAAATTATATGATAAGAAAATAGAGATTTCGAGAATAAATATTCTCATACTTACCGGTGACACTTGAGAAAATTTTCTCATTCGTCCAGTCATCGGCCATTTGTGAGCTCTCTATTCATGCATTTATTTATTTTTTACTTTTTATTCTCAACAATAAATATATGAACACAATAACAACAATAATAAAAAAATTCCAAATAGGTTTTTGAAAATGCTGACAACATTACATTCATCCTATGAAATTTTTGGAGTCTAGTCGTATACAAAGAGATCACATCACAATTGTGATCACAATTCAGTTGCATGGATTTTCATTATCTTTCGGTCAAGGTTTTGCACCCACTGTATGTCCATTAAATGGCCTCTCTTTCCAGAACCCTAAATATTGCAGGACTAACTTTTTGATCCATACAGCAAGAAGATCCAAGTAGTAGTCCAACCCTACAAGTCATTGACTCAACACTTGAATTGGAAATCGAAACTCAATCACTTTCACTCTGCCCCAGACCTGTCATGCAACTATCATAAACCAAGCTTAAAAGTAAGGCTGAACATAGGATTATCTGAACTACCCAACCCGTTCAATCAGAAACAATTCGCATATAAATAGACGGTTTAGCAAATACAATGTGACCGGATACAGTTTGAAATATGACATCATTGCGGGTTGCAGATTTAACCTGCATCTGCAAGAATCTGTCCGCACTTAGACTTTTTTTTAAAAAAAAACTTAGACCGTTGTTATTTTATTATTGCATTTTGGATGAATATAAAAGTTAATGAAAAATTACTTTTAGGTAAGCTTAGGATTTTGAATTATTTTACTTTAATTATATTGTTGGGTAGTAAATAATGAATGAGATTGATAATCTAGTTTAGGATTTTGAAAGATGTTAAAAGTTTAGGATTTTGAATGATTTATTTGTGTTAGGAATTGATTTTGTTGTGCTTTTAATTTTATAAGTTTTAATTCATTAATTATTAATGTTAGAGCATTTTAAAAAATAGGGAAAAAATGGCCCAAAATAAATATTTACAAAATTGGGAAAAAAAGGCTCCAAAATAAATTTTTAAAGAAAAAAGTTTAATCCGCAAACCGTCCACAATCGCCCACACATCCACAAACCCTATCCACACAAACCGCAACCCGCACTGCAGGGGGTTGCGGGTTGAATTTTCTCCAAACCACATACATGCGGGCAGGTCCAAACTGATCCGCAAACCATCCAAAACCGAACCGCGACCACCTCTACTTCAAAGGATACTTTCATGTCCATAAATTGAGGTCTCGTTTGGAAACACGTTATTTTAGTAATTTTTTTTACTTTTTACAAAAAGATATGCAGAAAAATAAAAAGAGTGATATGACAATTTATAATAATTTTTTGACTTATTGACTAAAATTGAAAATTATCAAACGTGGCCTGAATTCTTGCCCCAGACCTACCATGCAACTATTTCATGTCCATAAATTGAATTCATTCCTTCACTTCGAAAAAATTCTATTTTCACACATCAACTCCGCTACAACTTCTTTTCTACGAAAGCCCCATCCTCTCTCTGTCTCTCTCTCTCTCTCCGCTATTATCGTCACCACCACCAACCTCTTCCACTGCAACTTATTTGCCACGAAATGCCCATCTTCTCTCTCTCTCTCAGTTAGTGCGAGTATCAAGTGCAAGCAATAAGGCCGGAGATGAGACTGTAGCGGTTGAGACTCGCAAGGGTAGAAATTGCGATGGTGGAGGAAGAAGGCAATGGGAGGCTTGCCTGAGGGGGACGAGAGTTGGGATGGTTCACTGAAAGAGGAGGAGAGTTGATGAAGGTTTGTCAGAGGAAGAAAAGCTAGAGGACTGGCGAAAGAGTAGAGGGAATGGCAGAGGCGGCCACAACAGTGGAAGGGGCCTGAAAAGGGGCAACTCAAAGCCATGCCATTAACAATGGGTGTTGGTTAAGGGTTTTAATGTTAAAAAGAGGGATATTTTAAGAAGAAAAAAAGTCGTGCATTAAGTAAAATTACAAAATTTAAAATTAATTGGTGCATGTATTGAGAGAAGATGTGGAATAAAGATTTTGATATGTGGACATATAATTACCCCTCACTTTGCCTAAGATGATGATAAACAGAAGCATAGATTTTCCGCATTTGGAGGGCTAGGTGCCCGGGTATAATTTTCCATTTTTTGAGTTACTGATAATCTTTACACTCTAATTCTTATTGTGATGAATTAGAGAAACCTTACACTCTATTCATCATAGCCCCGAGTTTCAACAGGCAGGTCTCTCAAAATGTTCCACTTTTTACAATAATTTCACATTATCATTGATGTAAGGCACACTAATTAGGCCAAATTTTCACTATGTGATTGCCAATGACCGACACCTAGAAGACTCCAGTGAAGCTCCACATAATTCATTAAACTCTTCAGACAAAAAAATAAAACTAAAAATAACACATTAATTACGACAAACAATGGCCAATGCAGTCATTGTGTATGAACATGAATATAAGACAAACAAGCAAAACCCAGATAGACAAAAAATGAAAATCCCCAAAAAAATATAGACACAACTGATCATTCTGATGAAGCCATCCCAGATTAAAAATTTTCGAAAATGGTCGCATGTACTGGATTCAAATCCCACTTTTCCTTTATCCAAACTTTAGCAGAACATGAAGAAATGAAGCAAGCTCCGTTGGTTGTAACTCAACCATTACTTCATTCATTGCCTTCCAATAGAAGTTGAGCGGGCTCACTCTTCTAGTAAATCCAAAGCTACATTATTCTGCATGAACAGTTCCTTTCATCCCCATTGTCAAATTCATCATCCGATCCACCCACATCACTGCCATAACACATAATTCATAGTTGACACATGGGCATTAAGTTTATATATGAGGAATATGTACAAAATTTACAATAGTGAAATATCAAAACAGAGTATAATAGAGAAGCTGACAACAGAGTACTTGCCCATAAAATATCTCCAAGAACGATGAGGTTTGTTATTCTATCTCAGATGCATAATATTAAAAAGGAGTCTTGGTAGAGAAGAACCCAAAAAAAAGTTTAAATGGAAATAAATATTTTGAAAAAAACAAAAAAATCCCTTTCGAGTTCCACTCAACTACATCCAAAAAGAATTTGATTGGAAGCACTCACCTAAGGAAATACAAAAAGTTTTTTTTTTCTTTTTTTTCTTTTTTGAACAGGAAAATATAAAGTTTGGACAAGATTTTGTTCTACTCTAATTTAAAAAAATATATATATATATATATAAATGACAAAAAAGAATAACATCTATAATATATACAATAGACCATCTAATAATTAATAATGTTGGCAGAATAAAAAACTATTAATTGATAGGACTATTAATATTAAGCTTCTTAATGATTTTCCATGGAGGGAAAAAAAAAAAGAAAAAAACAGCCCAAAGTTACACATTTTTCAGTATAATAACAGGATATGCATGCATATTGTTGAAGACAATAAACTTATTTCACAAATAATACGTCCTATATCAAATCTAGGTTTTACAAAAGCTCCTACTCCCCAAAGTACTCAGTATTATTTTTTGTTATCAAAAAAAAATATATTATTATCTCTTTAATATGTCTGGCCATGTGCTCATGTGAACTTGTCTACTCCGTAATTATTATCAACCAGGATTTTTTTTTCAGAAACATACTAATTATTAGGTAATAAATTATTAATATTGCACAATCGAACGAGGTTGGTTTCTCAAAAAAGTTATTAATCAATAGAGCTTACTAAGCTACAGAATATTAATCACAAGAGAGTCTATTGTATTACAACCCTTATAGACTTTGATCACTGAACAAGTAATTACTCTCTTCATCCCAATTTGTATCCAACATTCCATTTCTGGAAGTCTCATTTTATGTGTCCTAGTTTGAAAGTTAGATCTTTTAACCATCACTTTCTCTTATTACCCTCCTTTGAAGTTGTATCTGCACTAGTAGATGCTTTCTCAATAAAGTTTTCTTATTTATCCAATATATATATATATATATATGAACTAGTAAATACAATTCGAATTCCCAAAAATTCATTCATACAAGACCAAGGAAATCTTTGTCAATTCATTATTCAAAGATATGCTTCTTTGAAGTTTAGGCATAATCAACCAGGACACATAAAATGGGACATGGACAATTATTTTATTCTACTAGGACAGTTTTATGGTTGTTTTGCAATTACCTTCCATTGGTTACAAAACTTGAGTTTCTCAGGATACCAAATTTGTCTTAATGGAGTAGTCTACCATGGAAGGAGCACAATTCTGTCACTAGTTAACTCATAAGTTCACAAACCTTTAAATGAGTAGTGTGGACAAAGTTCTGAAGCAGGATTGGAAGGAAATTCAATCAGCAAATACTGAACAGCGTGATTATACATAATAAGTTATCCAAGAAAATAGCAAAGACACAATTGGGAGTTAACTAGAGGGTAGAGAGCTTAATTAACCTTGATTTGATTTAGCAGATACAGATTAAAGGGAAGAGTTCCTGCGTCTTGCCCTTCCAATGACAAAGACACAATTGTGTCCTCAACATGTCATGTCCTACTACATTTTTTTTAATTTTTGTGTAGGCATGTCGCGTGTGGTATCACATCTACGTGCTTCTTAGTCTAACTGCCAATGAATGAGTGAATTCTAGATTGAAGAGCAACTTGTTGAGGATATAATTGCAAGCTTGATTTAGATTTTAGTTTTTGTCCTACAGAGGATGGGTGGTTTTGTGGAAACGTAGAGAAGGTGGATTCCCTTTTGCATTTCTATGGTAAGGTTTTCTATCCCTTGTGAATGGGGTTGCAAAAGGTTTCTTTAGCAGCTCTATAGGATTGTGGCAAGGGGATCCTTTGTTGCCTCTTTTGTTTCTTTGTGTCATGGAAGCTCTAAGTCGGATGATAGGAACAGTTAGTCGTGGTTATCTTAGTAGCTACGTGGTGGGAGAATGGGATGGTTCTATGATTTCAATTTCACAATTGTTGTTTGCAGATGACACTATCAGTATTATCTTCTGTGGAGCTCAGTGAGGAAGAGTTGAGATATTTGAGGTGTGTTTTGATCTACTTTGAGGTAGTTTCAAGACTAACGAGTGAGCTCATTCTGGTGGGTGGGATTTTGGCTACTAATTTGGGGTGTTAGGTTAGTGCATTACCCTCTTCTTATTTGGGTTTCTTATTTGTGTCTCATGCTTGGTGCTTCTTGAAGAAATTTTTTAGTGGAGGTTCACTGCGTGGAAGACTTTATTAGTTTAAGGGTGAAAAGGTGACCGTTTTCCTGTGCACCCTTGGGGATTAGTCGCCTGTGCCAATCAATTTGGCATCGACACTACAAATGTCATACAAAATGAGATACTCACAAGTTTTTCTACATGTGAAGCAGCAGGAATTTTAGACATCAAATCAAATTCCAATATTGAATAATCTCATTTCATCTTTCCATCCATGAACATGCACTAAACACATGGAAATGGAAAGAATATTGGCAAAGAAATTCAAAACCAACTGCAATTCACAACAGCATACCAAGAACAATTTTTAATAGTGTGTGTGCATGCACCTATGCGCACACAAGAATGGAAACATCATAACAAAACCCTACATACCACTTGGAAATAAACTAAAAACAAAATGTTGCATCCTCAAAAAAATTGTGAATAGGTCTGGAGTTCTCTTACCTGAGCTCAAATTCCCGGATCTGAGCAATCTCTCCTCCTGAAGCATCTGTCCACTGTACTTTCCTTCTTTCCATATGACCAGGGATGTCACTTCCATTCTCACACAATACCTCACATTCACTAACAACCCCACCAGAAACTGGAATGGTATTTGTAGGCTTCTTCAAGTTGCTCTTAAGAGCAAGCTTTCCTGTATTACTATCATCTTCAAAAAGGTCAGTGGTATGGATATGATCCTTGCCCTTGTCAGTAACAGGGGGGGCAGGAAGGATGTCCTGCTGTTGTGTAGGGCCTACTTTTAAAGGAGATGGGCTCTCAAGTCCAGCGGCAGCGCGACCAAAGCAGAAAAAGGAGGCGCACCCGCGGACAAGCCGGTTCTTCCTAGAAGCCAGCTGGAGGTCAGGGTGGGATTCTTGGTCCACCAACTGGTATTGATTCCACGGAGAAACTCTCATGGGTTTTTCTTCCCTCTTCTGACCCAAGAGAAGAAGGGTCAGGCCCTTGCTATACCCAGAAGCTGAAGACGAGAAAAACCCTCCCCCTTCCACTGCCAATAACATCAGTCTTGCTCATCTGGCCACCATAGAACTCCTTTTACAGATCCCTTCACCCCCAAACAACCAAAACCGCCTGCGCTGTACCTACATAAAACTACTCTCATCAAGATGAGCCATCAAAACAGTGCCACCTAAACCAAAGAAGAGAAAAACAAAGTGAAGTATTTGCAATTTTACATCCCCCAAGTTGCCCTCTTCATAGTTTTTTTTTTTTAAATTATCATTTTCTTCATCCCAATCAAAATTCAAAAAGAATAAAGGAAGTGTTAAATTCAGTTGCATAACCCCCAAATCAAGAACATTGCAGGCACTACATATGACAGGAAACATCACTGAGATGGAAACAATAGAAAACACATTTTTTTTTTTTATTGTCCCAGTTCCTTGAGATACCTCAAAAAAAAAAAACCAAGAAAACAAAATTGCCAAATAAAAAATCAAAACAGATACATCATTCATAGTATATAATAGGATCAACAATTTATTCAAAAACTTTCCACCACATTTGTCTAACCTTAAAGTCACTGAAATCATTCAAGCTTAATCACAAATTGGGGGGACATGAATTGGATCAAAAATTTATAATTAGAGAGACAAAAGCAATGATAAAAAAACAGAGAGAATAAAAAGTAACAGTTGTTCATTATGTATATATACACACAAGTAAATCAAACAGAGTAAAACGAAGTAAAAGATCTCATCATCTGAAGCAACAAAAGCTGAAACAAAGTCACAAAACGCCTACTCCACCATTGAAACCAGCACTACTATCCTCGCTGAAGGTCACCTACCAGAGAGAGAAAGAGAGAGATTTCGCGGATCTGATAGACAGAGAGAGAGAGACAGGGATCTCACTTCACTCACTCGACGCCGACAACTCGTCGGACCGGCGACTCCGTCATCTCCTATCCAACTAAAAGCTTCGGAACAGAGAGCGCGTCGAAAATCGAAAGGCTGAGAGAGAGAGAGAGAGCGTGTGAGGACGAGTGATCGCCCAGGAATTGCAGAGTCGAAAGAATTTGGGGCTGCTATTTGAATTAATAATTGTTTATTTATATGTATTTTTTTCTATGGATAATTACCACACAAAAAATATATATATATATAATATATGAATTTGATCCTTAGATTAGATATTTTACTTATCTAAATATTATTATAAAATATATATTTTATTTTATTTATCAACTATTTTATATTGAGTAATGTTAGGGATAACACACTTACAAGTTGATGTGGGTCTCATACTGTGATGGTTGATCTTATCAAAACTTGTGAGTCTTGTGAGTGTGTTAGTAAGATTGCAAGTATCCCTAGCATTGTTGTTTTATATTTCTACTCTAATCCTACTCTTTATTTTAGCTATTCATTTAAATACTATTAACTTTATAAAATGGCACATCAACAATAAAGATGGAGGGAAATAATCTTCATAATTAAATGCATTTTGCCTAACCTTTAAAGGCTAGCTACATGTAGTTAGTGAATGTGAGTTGAACTAAAATGCCTAATCACATGCCTAGTACATTGGAGTTGAAAAAAGTAAATGCTAGGCATTTTAACTAACAAGCATATATGCCTAGTGGGTTAAAGATGCTTAGAACAAAATAAAAAGGTTGCTATTTATACTCTTTTTTTTTTTTTTTTTTTTTTTGGACCTTCCATTCTTTCATTCTTTTTAATTCCAATTTTATCCAAAGATAAAATTTCATTTCTATTATCATCCCTAACTCTCTGACCCTAATTGTCCAAACCCAAACCCGAACCCCAACCCCAACCGCAACCGTAATTTCATCTCCTCGATAGCACTCTCTTTTCCTTTCCACCACTGCCCGCTGCTATCACCACCGAAACCGTAACCCTAAATCTCACGTGCTCTTTTCTCAACTCACACATAGAGTGTGAAAAAAAAAGAGTTGCAAAGAAAAAGAAGAAGAAAACGAAGACGAAGAGAGAGCAAGAGATCGCGAGTTCGGTGGTTACAATCAATCCTCATCATCACTGAGAGCACCACTAGTGATGGGGTTTGTTGCCATTTCAAATCATGACGGAGTTTCTTATCGCAATTTTTGGGTTGCGATTAGGGTTCATGACCCTCTGATCCAACCAAGGCTTGGTTCAAATGGAAATGAAGAGTTATTGGGTTTGAAGATGAAGATAATGATGGAGAAAGAGAGAAAGAGAGAGAAAATGTGAAAGATGGTTTAGGGTTTTGCAGGTGAAGAAAAAGAAGAAGAAGAATAAAAAATAAAAAATAAAAAAGAGGCAGAGATGGAGAAAGAGATAGTCGGAGTGGGAAAAAGAGTTACCAGAGAAAAAGAAAATGGGAGTGAAGGGTAAGGAGGTGAGGCGTAAAGTTGGGAATATGGTGAGAGTGTAATGAAAAATAGGTAAAATATAATTTTGGATAGTAGGGGTCCAAAGAAATGAGAGATTCAAAAAAAAAAAGTAGAGGATTTAGCAGCTATCCAAAATAAATCATAAATGTTTAATTTTATTAATTTAAATCTTAATTTTTTGATTTGTTTTCAATTTAAATTACTTGTCTATTTTCGTTAATTAAAAATTAACAAAAAAATAGTATTCTAGTCATTAAACTCAATAGAAATATACATAAAATGTCTAAAATACTCACAGAGTTTAATAAGTAAAATATATATTTTTTTTATCGATTTTATATTTAACGAAAATAGAAAAATAATTTAAATTGAAAATAAATCAGAAGTTAATAATTTAAGTTGATAAAATTAAAAATTCATCATTTATTTTGTTATGAGAGTCAAATTTGAATTTTTTTTTTATTTTTTTATTTTTTGTATTTTTTCTTTTGTCTTTTTCTAATATAAGGTTATGTTTGGCATAGGTTACTTTAGCTATTTTAGTTACAAAAAGATAAAATAAGCTAAAAAATTCTTTTTGAGAAGCTAATAAAAAGTTGACTTTTTATATTTTTGGCTTTATTAGGCCATATTATCTCTTTACTTTTTTACACAAACAAGCCAAAAAAAGTCACAGAAAAGACAAAAAAATCAGTCTTTTACCAACTTTTCAAAACATTACAAAATGTCACATCCAAATCATAATCATTTCTTTTTTTCTCTCACAAAAATCAAAAAAGTCAAAAAATTCAACTTAAATGAGACTTTTTAATCTCAGATTAAGGGGTTGTTTGGAGTATTCTAAATAAGTGCATTTTTTTACTTTTTAGACTAAAAAGTTGAGAAAAAAATATGATGGTTGTTTGGGATAATTTTTTAACTTTTTACGAAAAAATATGTATTAAAAAATTGTATAAATTAGTATATAAGAGAAGCTTGGGCAGAGTAGGCAGTACGGTGGGCAGAGTAGTGTATAGGAGAAACTTGCCTCCTTTTTGGATATTGAATTGAATAGTGTTGTCCTGCTCGTGGGGGCCCACCACAGGTTCCGTTTTGCTAATCGAAACTGTTCAATGTGTAGAACTTGTTGAGTAATATATATTTGTAAAAAATCATGTTAATCAGATATCGATAGCTATCTGATCGGATTAGTTTTTTGTCAACTGTTAACTATAACACCATTCATTTTTTATACAAAATTGATTTGATCATGTAGTTAGCGATATTCGATCAACGTGATTTTTTATAGACATATATTACTCAACGAGTTCTATACATTAACGGTTCAGATTATCAAAACGGGACCCGTGATGGGCCTCCACGGGCCGAACAACACCATCTTGTTTTCTTCTTCGTCTGTTCCCTTTGAGCAACTAAAGTACAATTTACGTGACATATGAGTTGTACTTTTTTTTTATAAAATTAATTTTTTTATATATTTTTAATAAATAGTGATAACTTTTTAACTTTTTAAATAATTTTTTAACTCTTTTGAAATACGTCAAATCAGTCCTAAAATAGTTATAAAAAATAAAAAAAATAAAAAAAAATCAAAAAGCTAAAAGGCTAAGTGAAGGACAGGGATACTGGTTCGCTGGCGCATGATAGCGATAAGTGTGTTTTTTTGGTGTTCTGTCTCATCTCTCTCATCACTTCTGGTAAAGTACGTATGTAATAATGTAATGTATATATGTATGGTGCAATTGAAAGGTAAAGCTTGCTTTTGTTTTCTTTCAAAGTTCGACAATTTTAGAAAAAAATGTATAATCCTTCTTAAAGAAACATTGTTAACAAAATTTAACAATAATTGCGTAATTATAAGAATAAATTCACATAAATCAACTAACTAGGTCTAGCCTAGTTAGCCATCATACCTTCTTTTGAGTTGAGTCTCAAAGAGGTCATTGGTTCAATTCCCTTTAGGGTGTTGAATTAAGGGTGTGCAAGTACTTAAGCCCTTTGTCAAGGGTAAGGAGATTTTTTCCCATAGGTGCTAATCTAACAACTAACATTTGTCGATAAAAAAAAAAAAAAATCACATAAATCAAATGGTTTGAATTAATTCAATTGTTCCCCAAAATTCATATATATATATATATATATATTTTTTTTGAAAAGAATTTTCCAAATCTGTAAATTTGTTTAGTTTTATATTTTGAAAATAATTTTGTAGTTTTGGGAAGATGGTTATAATCAGCTTTTTAGTGAAAAACTGCTTATAAGCAGTTTTTTTGTGAGAAATGAAGTGGGTTATAATCTGGAAAGTGAATTATAATTCACTTCCCAAAATAGGCCAAAGTTTGTAGTTTGTAGTTTTTGTAGTTTGGGATGATTTGTACTATTTTTTGTAATTAAATAGATGGGTGTTAGAGAAAAAGTGATTGATTGATATGTAAGATGTGAAAAAATGAGAGAGAAAAGATAAAAAATGATTGATTGATATGTAGAATATGAGAGAATGAGAGGAGATAGAAAAATTAATTGAAAACAATTTTAAAAAATTATAAACCAAACAAATTTTGAATTTTGAACTGTCAAAAATTAATTTGAAGACTAAACAGCTAGTTTGGCATGTATTAAATAAGTCAAAAAGTCAAAAAGTCACTATCTTATTTAAGTCACATCATCTTATTTAAATCACATCACCTCTCTAACACATCACATCAAACCCAATCCAAACCCAACCCAAACCCACCAATAAATCAAAAAGTACACTTTTTTAAGACATCCCAAACCAACCCTAAATTCAAGATTTTGCATTACATCATCACACGATGGAATTAATAATAATTTATGGTTTCAATTAATAAATATTTTATATGCTTAATTTTTTGGACACTCAATAAAAAGCTTAAAATAGTTATAGATAATGAATTAAAATGTGTGTAACATTGTTAACCACTACTCTTAAAGCACTGATTAACCAAAATCTTTTTATTTCCGATGTATCAAAAAAAAAAAAAAAAAAATTTAACCAAACTCTTTTTATATGAATTAGCTTTTGGAAGGAAGAAGACAAAAAAAAAAAATAAAAAAAAATGTGTAGTCTTATGGATTGGACTCCCATTACACATCTCATTTAAGGGATTTTAGTTGTTTATTTTATAAGTTCCTATGTATAAATTATTTATAAAAAATAAAATAAAATTCATATTGATTCAATTATGGTATTCACAAATTTTATAAAATTTGACTTTAAAAAAGTTGATTCATAAATGATTTAGTAACTAGTCAAATTTGAACAAATGATCACAAGCCTCCTTCCTTCTTGTCCAGTTCACCTCCACTCAGCATTTAGGCAGAGATTCATCTTCCATAAATTCACATGAAATGAAAAAGTATTGAAAAGCACATAAAAAGGATCTTTGAATACTCACTGCTTGTAAATAAAATATATATTGTGTGTGTCAATTTCCGACCACACTATTAAACAGGTACTCATCTGGAGAATACCGGCAGAATAGATTAAACCCGAACAATCTATCACAGAAAGACAAGATTTTGGCGGTGGTTCGTCCACCCGGCGGCACTCCGACGATCAAGTCTGTTATCTCTCAAAGATAGCAAAAGTGCTTAACTCACTATTCAGAATGCAAAAAGCATACCTTAGACTCACGAGGGTGCCTCTCTTTTATAGCCAACACTGACCTAATCCCAATAGAAGCCTAACTTCAATGGATTCTGGCTCAATGCTAATCCTAGACTCCCAGTTAGATTGGGATAAACTCTCTAAGAGTCTTATCTTTATCCAAACTTAAGTCCTCTCTTATTCTAGGACTCTTGTCCCTTATCCGCTTATCCTGGATTCCGGTATCCTTGCAGATAACCTCGGCCTATCCGAGATTATCTCGGCGTCATGATCAGAACACGTGGCACCTCAGCTGGTACTTCGGTGCCACCTCGGTCACGTGTTGTCATTCAAAAATTATATTCCTACAACTGCCCCCTAAGTTCTATTACCTTAGCATCTTGAGGTGATAGAACCTATATCGTTTCTTCTATCTAGCACGTCGGCTAAGCTCGCTTTGTCCTTCATTATCGAGGTCATCATTCGTCGACTCAATACGACCAAGACTTAGTCTATTTTCATCAATGCTTCAAAACCAATAACCAAGTTTGTCCGAATTTCTCAGCCGAGATCGTCCCCCCAGCAAAGGTCATGCACCATTAAATCAAGAACTCCAAGAGTTTCAACACGCGTATGAGCTGTCACACACAGTATTTCAACCGTTTTTGCCACACGTCTCTTCCCTATTGAACCGTACCTGACACGCACTATTAAGTCGCATCGCACTTGCGTGCGCCGTCTGACAAGCATGTCGTCCTAGGCACACTAATTGCCATTTTGCCGCCATTCTGCGTGTTTGATCAAAATCATCTCTTTCTCTCCATCTTTGGACTTTTGCATCTTCGTTTTCGTTCAAACTTTCTCTCCCAAATCCTCCATTGCTGATTTTGCAAAGCTTTCTGTAACCACGTTCACTCTCCTTCTCTGGCGAGGCTTTTGCTGCATTTCTTTGCTCATTGCCACCGTCTAACACCGGCGTTCTTCACACCGGCCTTACTTTCCTCGGTAAGCCACTGTTCCTCTTATTTCAATTTCTTGTTTTGTTTCAAACTGTTATGCTTGTACACTGCCATGGTGTTTTTATTCATGCTCTTAATTTGTTACTTGTGTGTTGATTTCCACCATTTGTAACCTGTTTCACGACTCTACTCTTGCACAATCTGTTGCTGGCATACACACACACACACATGCTGTTTATTTTTCCACTGTTCTTGGCCTTGCTCACTTGCACAAATTTTACCTAGTGTTATTTGAATTCTTGCTCGTCTTCTTGAGTCTGAATCATGTTCTTGTTTCTGTTTTCAGTGCCTTTTTCTAGATTCTTGCCCTCAATCCTTGTTTCTGTGGCCTTAGGTTTGGGACTTGTTCTAGGACTTACAAACTTTAGGAAAAATTGAAACAAAACTCCCTTTAGATCTTCAAAAACCCTTGCCCCAACATTCGTTTAGGTTTTGTCGAGGTCCTGTAAACCCTAACAAACCACTTCCTTTTACAATCCAACACTTTCCCCTTAAGCTGACGTCATGGGTATGTGGAGGTGGAAGGTAGACACCCCACTTAAGCTAGAATATTTCAGGCAGGAGTTCGCCATCCCTGCCGATGTTCACCTTAGGTTGGCTGGGGAGGAGGACTCCATCATGCCCAAGGACGACTCTATGCCTTTTCCGGTCGTAGCCTTTGTAGAGTGTGGTCTTAGGCTCCCTCTCAATATTCTCTTCTGAGAAGTCCTTTATTATTATAAATTGAACCCAATGCAGCTAGCCATTAACTCTTATAGAGTCATCAATGGTATTATAGCCTTAGCTAGTTGAGAAAATGCTAAGGTAACTCTAGCCAACATCCAGTACTGCTACACCATGTGTGGCCTTAAGTAAGAAAAAGGCTACATTTATTACCTTAAGCCGAGGTCTACGGAATACAAACTCATCGCCAACCTCCCTGATTCCAACAAGGGCGCCGGGGACGATTATTTCATCGTCTCGGACAACTGGGAGTTCCTTTCAGATGACGACCTTCACCTCTACCCTCTTAGCCGTACACTGTTCAGAGAAGGAGATGGTAAGAGACAAGTGTTTACTTTTACTTGCTTTTCAAGTCTTTAATACTTTGTTCCTTCTAAATATTCTGATGTCTGTATGTTTTATTCTGCAGTTCTTCCTTAACCTCCAAAGGACTTTCGCAAAAACTTCTATCCCAGCAAGGATTTTAAGAAGCTACTTAACTTGTCTATCAATCAACGCAAGGCTCCTCTGCTTCTAAACTATATCCCGACCTACAAATCCGTCTTGCCGACGCCCCGAAGAAGAGTAAGTCTCCTCCTTTCGCCACAACTTCCCCTACAACTTCATCACCTCGGGCAGATTAGGGATCAACCTTTGATCCCGCAGAATAGCCATCAACCTCGGCTTCAAAACTAATCCCGCCTTCTCAACGCAAATGCCGACGTCGATCTGCAGCCTCCATCGAGATGGGTCGTAAGAAGGCTGTAGCTGACGACCTTCTAGTCGACATCCCCAACTCTGTCACCGCACAACTTTCACCATCCCAGTCTCAGTCAAAGCCAAAGCTGAAAAGACTGAAAAAGCCCAACCTAAGGCAACGGTAACTCAGATCAACTCTGAGGACACCTTGCCGATCTCCAAAATTGCTGAGACGAAAAAAAATGCCTCAGCCGCCGAAAAGAGGCCCGCCGAGGCTGCTCCCTCTGAATCAACCTGGTCAAAGAAGCCGAGGTCAGAGTCTGCGACAGCCTCAGGGTCTATGAAATCAGATACCCCCTGGGCTCTGCCAATTACAATTGAGGACAAGCCGGTCAGAGCTGGTGACAGCGCCGACGACATTGAAGTTGGTGTTGCCCTCTCTACCGCCTTGCTCCTTCCTAAAGATCTCGATCGCAACGCTAAGATGAGCGAGTACGAAAATTTTGCTTTGATGTTGCAGCACTCCGTACAGGTAAGCCCCTATCACTTGGTACTCTCCACTCTCTGTTTTTTTATACTTAGAGAGTTTTTACTAACATTTGTTTTTTCCGTTTCTTCTAGGCGATCCAGCATAGCCACTCCTTCGCGATGCAAGCCTTCAACATTAGGAAGAAGTTGGCCAATAAGACCAAGGAGGCTGCTAGCTTGTAAAAGACCATTAATAGGGCTGAGGCCAAGATGAAGACTCTGATAAACCAGGCCAAGGAAGCCAAAAAAGCTCAGGATAAGGCTGCGGAGAGGACTGGGGCCGCTGAAGCTATTGCCAAAGTCCTCGAAGCCGAAAAGAAAGAGGCCGAGGCAAAGACCGCCGAAGCCCAGGCCGAGCTCATTGCTGCCCAAACCACAAAGGACACCGAGATCAAAGCGGCGGATGAGAAGGCGTATGCCGAGGGGAAAGCCAACGTCAAGGAAGATTACAAGAAACAAGTGAAACAAGCATGCAACAAGGGTTTCTCCCTTGGTTGGATGGCTGCTCTGAAGGAGTTGGCTGTCCCCGAGGACTCTCCCCTCAAGAACGCCAGCAACCTCGGCCTATCATTCCCCCCCTACTCCAAGCCAATCCGAGGAGAAGGCTGAGTCCGAGGAGGAAACTGAGGCCAAGAAGAACGAAGAGGCTGCTGGGGCCAAGTCCCCAACTCTAAATGAGCAAGTCTTGGACTTGACTCATGATGAGAAGGGTAAGGTCTCAAAGGATGCCTCATCCCATAAGACAAACTCCGAGGTGCCAATCGCCGAGAAAAGCCTCGATCAAACTCTACAGGAGATCGATGCTGAGCTCGAGGCTGAGAAAGCTGCCGAGAAGTCTTCCCAACTGTCTTCTGGAGCCGAGACACAATCTGCCGCTGATACTGAGTAGTCTGTTTTGATGTTTTTCTTTGTACCTTGTACTTTTTTTCTTACTTTTGAAACAATGTAAGCTTTAATTCGGCGGACGTTTCACTTTTGTAATCTGAACAATTATTCTTCATTGTCAGGCCAAAATGTCTTCCTTCCTTATCTGAATGCACTCTCAAATTTCTTCTTTCAATGTGATTGCATGTGTGTTCTTTTTACTTTTGTATGATTCTATACTTAGAATAATTTGCATGTCTTCAATGCACACATTGACTGTGTAATCTTCTCGATGTGGAATACTTTGGTTATACCCGCTAACAGTTTATCTCGGCCTTGGCCTAACACTTGAAAATATTTTACAAGTGTTATTTACAACTTGCCACTTCACTTTTTACGTAACAGGACTTCTATCTTCAAATATCTTCCAAGTCTTGGTAACATGGTAATCTCGGCAAGTACATAAGTACTTCTTTCAATACAACCTTGGCTTAACTTGTAGACTTTTCTCAAAATTTTCAACAAGTGTTAAACCAATCTTCCTTTAATCATAACATCGGCTTAACTTCAACTTATAAATTTTTCCTAAAATTTCAACAAGTGTTAAACCAATCTTAGCTTGTAAATTCCAATTCCCAAGCATCATTCTCTAGCCCTCTGCCCCCTAATGTGAACTTAAGCTCCACTTAGGTTCTCATTAAGCATGTGGCTTTGACCTCGTCGCCGAGATAATATTCAAACAAAGACTGGCCGAGGTTTACCAACCTTGGTTCTTCTGTTAATCTTATCAAAATGGCCTTAGTTCCGGGTTAACTTAGTTCAACTTTATTTTATGCAAGTATAATTCAACTCTGCCATATAATAAGTCTAAGTTATTCGTCATGTTTCAATCAGAAACATCGCCAACTTAGTTCAACTCTATTATATACAAGTAGAAACTCTACCATATAATAAGTCTAAGTTATTCGTCATGTTTCAATCAGAAACATCGCCAACTTAGTTCAACTCTATTATATGCAAGTAGAAACTCTACCATATAATAAGTCTAAGTTATTCGTCATGTTTCAATCAGAAACATCGCCAACTTAGTTCAACTCTATTATATGCAAGTAGAAACTCTACCATATAATAAGTCTAAGTTATTCGTCATGTTTCAATCAGAAACATCGCCAGCTTAATTCAACTCTATTATATGCAAGTAGAAACTCTGTCATATAACAAGTCTAAGTTATTCATCATGTTTCAATCAGAAATATCGCCAACTTAGTTCAACTCTATTATATGCAAGTATAATATATAATAATTTTAAGTTATTCGTCATGTTTCAATCAGAAACATCGCCAACTTAGTTCAACTCTATTATATGCAAGTAGAAACTCTATCATATAATAAGTCTAAGTTATTTGTCATGTTTTAATCAGAAACATCGTCAACTTAGATGTCCAACAAGATCCATGCCCCATTGGGCAAATGGCCAAGGGCTGGACACCAGGTTCAAGTCCGCTACTGGTTGATGTATCAAAGGTGCAAACCTCTGGAACTTCTCACACTTCTTGACATAAGCTTTAGCATCTTTCTGCATGTAGGGCTACCAATACCCCTGAGTAATGGCCCTATGAGCAAGTGACATGCCCCCTGCGTGGCTTCCACATACTCCTTCGTGTATCTCATACAAGAAGTCTTCAACTTGTGAATGATGTACACACCTCAAAAGGGGTCCAGTAAAAGATCTTCTGTAGAGATGTCCTTCTGCTGTCAGTTTGAATCTTGCTGACTTCAGTCTGATCTTGTGTGCTTCTTTATGATCATCTGGCAGTTTTCCCTCTTTAAGGAATACTATTATTTCATCTATCCAGCTTGGTCCCATTTTTACACACATTGCTTCATGCTCTGTGTTCAGTAATTCTATGCTTGGACCTGACAAGTAGTCCACCATTATCGTCCTTGCCTCTCCAGGTTTTATAGCACTAGCTAGGTTGGCCAGAGCACCGGCATGGCTGTTGTCATATTGGCTAACCTGTTGTAGTCGGCAATTCTGGAATAAGGCTACCAGTCTGCCCACCTCCTTTACATAGGCCGACATCCTTTCATCTCGGGCTGCGTATTCGCCTGTTGCCTGGTTGACGATAAGCTGGGAGTCACAGAAGACTATTACCTCGTCAGCTTCCATTGCTACTGCCAGCTTTAATCCTGCGATCAATGCTTCATACTCTGTTTCATTGTTTGAGGTTTTAAATCCCAAACGAATAGATTGTTCCAATATCTACCCATCTGGAGATACTAGCACTACTCCTGCCCCCGCTCCTTGTCGGTTTGAATTCCTATCAACAAACATCCGGAAGGAGTCGCCGATGTAATATTGCATGGCCTGAGTTTCTTTTCCTTCCTTTGTTTTGCTCTCCCTAGCTGGATTTCTACTTGTTCACTTGGACATCGTATACCTCGGCTCAACGGAGCCTGATGTATGATGGCACCTGGTGTGAACTCGGCCACGAAGTCGGCCAATACTTGGCCTTTGATTGCTGTTATGGGTCTGAATTCCAAGTCATATGGGCCCAACACCACTGCCCTTCTGGCTATTCTGCTTGTCAGATCTCCTTGCTGCAACAGGGACTTCAAGGGATGCTCAGTTAACACCACAATTTTGTGGGCTTGAAAGCAATGGTTCAGCTTTTTGGAAGCCATTACTAAGGCCAGTGTTAGCTTCTCCAAAGGTAGGTATCTGGTCTCAACATCAGCTAGGGTTTTGCTCACGTAGTAAAGTGCCTTTTGCTCTCCCTTTTCTTATCTGATTACTACTGCATGCTCTGAGACTGCCAAGTATAAGAACAGCTCCTCTCCAGGTACTGGATTTGAGAGAACTGGAGCTGTGGTCAAATACTTATTCAAGTCAGCCAAGGCGACTTCGCACTCTTCTGTTCATAAGAAGTCTGTGGCTTTCTTCACTAAGCTGAAGAAAGGTTTACATTTGTCAGAGCTTCTGCTTATGAATCTATTCAGGGCTGTAGCCCTTCCAGTCAACATCTGCACTTGCTTTGCCGACGTTGGGCTCTCTAACTCCAAAATGGCCTTGATTTGATCGGGGCTAGCCTCAATGCCCCTTCTGGTAACCAAGTATCCTAAGTACTTACCAGATCCAACTCCAAATGCGCACTTCGATGCATTGAGTCGGAGCCGATATGTTCTAAGGATGTCAAAAACTGCCTTTAAGTCTTCCAGATGATCCTTAGGTTCCTTGGTCTTCACGACCATGTCATCTATGTATACCTCCACTATTCTGCCTATTAGATGCTCGAACATCTTGGTCACCAATCTCTGGTAAGTTACTCTTGCATTTTTCAACCCAAACGGCATCACTCTGTAGCAATACAGCCCTTTTGGGGTGATAAATACAGCCTTCTCCTCATCTGAGGGGTACATAGCAATCTGATGGTACCCCATGTATGCATCCAGGAAGTTTATCCTTCTATGCCCTGAAGTGGCATCCACTAATTAGTCAATCTTGGGTAGTGAGAAACTGTCTTTGGGACAAGCCTTGTTCAGGCTAATGAAGTCCACACAGACCCTCCACTTCCCATTCTTTTTCTTCACAACCACCGTGTTTGATAACCATGTCGGGTAATTTACATCTCGAATAGCCCTAGCCTCCAGAAGTTTATCCACTTTCTCTTCTACTACCTCGACATGCATCAACGTCGGCCTTCTTACTCGCTGGATGATAGGTTTGGCTGACCTATCCACATTTAGTCTATGGCAAGTGATCTCGGGGTCAATGCCAGGCATTTCGTACAGCGTCCAGGCAAACACCTTAATGTTTTCTCTCAAGAACGCCTCTAGCTTTTTTTTTCTCTTCCTCGGCCAAGCTGGCCTGAGCCGAGAAGGAAGAAGCGCTCTTCATCCCTTTGCTGGACAAGGATTTTTTTTAGAGCTTCCTCATTCTTCTCGGCTAGCTCTTTGCCGACGTCATCTAGGACTTCCATGTCTTCATCTTCAATCTCTGCGGCTTCTGCTTCTCGTATGTTGTAGGTCGATTTCATTGCTGCTATGGAGCAATTCTTTGCCTGCACTTGATTCCTTCTGACCTCCTTAATTTTGTGCTCTGTTGGGAATCGCAACAGCTGGTGCAACGTTGAGGGAATAGCCCATATTGCATGCAACCATGGCCTTCCCAGGATAGCATTGTAAAGGAAGGGAGTGTCAATTACTGTGAACTCAGTTTTTACCTTCTTGGTGCCAGCCTGCACCTCCAAACTTACTGCCCCTAGGGGCCACGTTGGCATTCCATTGAACCCAACCATTGGACCATTGGATTGTTCCAAATCATCTTGGTGAAGGCCAAGCTCCTTGTAACACCTAACATATATGATGTCACAAGAGCTGCCCTGATTAATTAAGATGCGCTTCACTTGGCATTCTCCAATCTGGAGGGATATTACCAAGGCATCATTGTGTGGATGCTGCACCATCTCTAGGTCGTCTTTAGTAAAAGACACCACTGGTCCCTGGCACTCATCTGCCCTAGGTCTTTTCTGCTTGACCTGGTACACATGTTGCTAGTGTTTTACCTTCTGAGCCTTCCCACGTATTTCGTTCTCATTGACCTTCAAGTGAATCACATTGATCACTCAAGGTCCGCCTGTCTGCAGTTGTGGTGTTGGAGGAGGCGGTGCTGCCGGTGCTTGAGGCAGTCTTGCTTACTCTTCCCTTGTCTTAGCCTCGTCTACAAGGTCCCTTAAATGACCTTGTCTTACCAGGTCTTCCAGATGTACCTTTAGGGCTCTACATCCCTGAGTTAGATGCCCATCTTCATTATGGTAAGCACAGTGCTTGCCAAGGCTTCTTCCCATAAATTTGCCCGGAACCCTTATTGGTGCTCTATAATAGGGCTGATTTCGGATTTTTTCCAAGACTTTATAAACCGGGATTCGGAATACGATTGTGACCGCCTGCGCAGCCCTTAATCCTGTTTTTACCTTCTTGGTGCCAGCCTGCACCTCCAAACTTACTGCCCCTAGGGGCCACGTCGGCATTCCATTGAACCCAACCATTGGACCATTGGATTGTTCCAAATCATCTTGGTGAAGGCCAAGCTCCTTGTAACACCTGACATACATGATGTCACAAGAGCTGCCCTGATCAATTAAGATGCGCTTCATTTGGCATTCTCCAATCTGGAGGGATATTACCAAGGCATCGTTGTGTGGATGCTGCACCATCTCTAGGTCGTCTTCAGTAAAAGACACCACTGGTCCTTGGCACTCGTCTGCCCTAGGTCTTTTCTGCTTGACCTGGTACACATGTTGCTAGTGTTTTACCTTCTGAGCCTTCCCACGTATTTCATTCTCATTGACCTTCGAGTGAATCACATTGATCACTCGAGGTCCGCCTGTCTGCAGTTGTGGTGTTGGAGGAGGCGGTGCTGCCGGTGCTTGAGGCAGTCTTGCTTACTCTTCCCTTGTCTTAGCCTCGTCTACAAGGTCCCTTAAATGACCTTGTCTTACCAGGTCTTCCAGATGTACCTTTAGGGCTCTACATCCTTGAGTCAAATGCCCATCTTCATTATGGTAAGCACAGTGCTTGCCAAGGCTTCTTCCCATAAATTTGCCCGGAACCCTTATTGGTGCTCTATAATAGGGCTGATTTCGGATTTTTTCCAAGACTTTATAAACCGGGATTCGGAATACGGTTGTGACCGCCTGCGCAGCCCTTAATCCTATTTTTACCTTCTTGGTGCCAGCCTGCACCTCCAAACTTACTGCCCCTAGGGGCCACGTCGGCATTCCATTGAACCCAACCATTGGACCATTGGATTGTTCCAAATCATCTTGGTGAAGGCCAAGCTCCTTGTAACACCTGACATACATGATGTCACAAGAGCTGCCTTGATCAATTAAGATGCGCTTCATTTGGCATTCTCCAATCTGGAGGGATATTACCAAGGCATCGTTGTGTGGATGCTGCACCATCTCTAGGTCGTCTTCAGTAAAAGACACCACTGGTCCTTGGCACTCGTCTGCCCTAGGTCTTTTCTGCTTGACCTGGTACACATGTTGCTAGTGTTTTACCTTCTGAGCCTTCCCACGTATTTCATTCTCATTGACCTTCGAGTGAATCACATTGATCACTCGAGGTCCGCCTGTCTGCAGTTGTGGTGTTGGAGGAGGCGGTGCTGCCGGTGCTTGAGGCAGTCTTGCTTACTCTTCCCTTGTCTTAGCCTCGTCTACAAGGTCCCTTAAATGACCTTGTCTTACCAGGTCTTCCAGATGTGCCTTTAGGGCTCTCCATCCCTAAGTCAAATGCCCATCTTCATTATGGTAAGCACAGTGCTTGCCAAGGCTTCTTCCCATAAATTTGCCCGGAACCCTTATTGGTGCTCTATAATAGGGCTGATTTCGGATTTTTTCCAAGACTTTATAAACCGGGATTCGGAATACGGTTGTGACCGCCTGCGCAGCCCTTAATCCTGTTTCTGACTTATTATATCCCCTATTACCTCGGCCTCGCTTCGGCGAGCCATTTCCCTTCTCTTGTTTTGACGCCTTTGTCCTCGGCGTGTCTTCCTCAGCCCTCGCATACTTCTCAATTCTGGCCATCAGTTCCTCCATACTTTTTGGCAGTGTCTTTGCCAATGATTTTCGAAGCAAACAATCATCTTTCAGGCCGTTCTTAAAAGACAAGACCGCCACCTCTTGGTTGCATCTTGGTATCTAGTTGAATACCTCATAGTACCTCTTGGCATAGGCCCTAAGGCTTTCATCTTCACTGATTCTCAGAGCCATCAGGGAGTCCACCCTTAATGGCTATAGCTTGTTTGTCACAAACCTGGCCACGAACATCTCGGCCAGGCCTTTCTAGGTTTTCATAGTTCCTTTCGGCAACTTGTGAAACCAGCCTGATGTAATTTCCCCGAAAGATGAGGGGAACACCTTGCAAAGCGACGGCTCGTTCCCGGTGTATAGTGCCATCGAGTTCAGGTACAAGCCGACGTGAAAAGTTGGGGTTCGACTTACCGTCGTATATTTGGAATCTCAGCATACTGAACCTTTTCGGGGCCTCAAATTTGTCAAACTCTACCAAGAACGGCGTTCTTGGCTTAACCAGGGAGGTTACCTCGGTATCCTGTCGCTTCCTCTGGAGGTAATCCCTCAGATCCTCCTTGGTCCATCCAGGAGCTTGGCTATCACTGAATTTCAGCCTCTTTGGTGCGCTACTTCCAGTGTCATTATGAGTCCTTTTAGACCTCCCTCCATTGGTCGTGTCAAAACAGAGTTCCTCCCCTTGAACATCCCGATGTTCTTTGGTGCATGCATCTTTGGTTCGACGTGTCTTTTGGGATTCTCTTCTCGTTGATTCTCCATGCCCATCCTCCCGTGAAGCCCGGTGAGAATGTCCCTTGGTCCTGTCGTGCTGTGGAACTGCAGGAACTGTTTTCTGCCCTCCTTTTCGGGCATCTTTCTTGGCTGCTGGAATCGGTGTATCTTGTAATGGGAACGGTGGCTGCATGACGTTGTTCTGCATCATGAAATTGACGACCGTTTGCAGGTCTGCCAATTTGTCCGCCATTCCCTTCATCTCTCCGTCCCTCCGCAGGTATCTATCTTTCCATACTTGGAGGTCTGTCACGACCCAAACCCGCGCCTATGGGTTTAGCACCGTAACCAACCAGTAATCCGAGATTACCGAAGGCCTGCTTAACAGTAAAACAGTAATACGGAGTACAGGGGCTAGCGGAAGCCAAAACAGTAATTAAACAATGTCCAATGAGCTGTGACAGTCTGTATACAAAAAGACTTTCATATATATGTACATTCGGAAACAGAACAGTATTTACAGCGTATACAGAAACATTCAGTACAGTACAAATCTCACTTAGTCTATACAGGACTCAAACAAAATGGGGAATCTAAAACACCCCATAGCCTTGGATTGAACAGTACTGGAACCTCGAGGTGAGGCACAAAGGTTGGCTTGACAAAATAGTGCTTAACTTGACGCCCCTAGCAGCGATTCGATGCCTGAACACCTACATATATATATGAGCAATGAGCTAAAGCCCAGTGAATAACATAATGCGTAAAGAGGTTAAGAATGTATGTCCTTTCAGTATTGAAAATAGTCAATTGATTCAGTATATCAGTCATTCAGTCATAACAGTCATATGTGGTACATCCATTAGCAGAATAGTACAGTAAACAGTAGGTCTTGAAAAACCGAGCAGTCAATGATGGCCATCATAACAGTAAACAGAAGTTCCAAGATAGGAACTAACAGAGATCTCTGTAACAGTAGTAGTAACAGTAACAGTAATAGTAGTTGCTAGGGATGCCACAATACAGTTCAGAATAGAGGACATACATTTATTCAGTTAACAGTACAGTTTAACCATTCAGAAGATATTCATATTTGAACATATCTTTACACAGTTGTTACTCACAGAGTTTTGGGCTACAGATAAGCTAGTATTGTGAGACCCCTAACTTTTGTAAACCTTATTAGGTCCCAAAATTTTGAGTTACTATAACAAAGCCTTTAATTCGTTGATTGCTCGCAAATTAAACCCTAGAGCCGAAAACGTATCACGAACAAACCCATACAAACCCAAATCGACACTGGAAGCTTAGAATCATAACACTCTAATATTAATTATTTAACTCTCAAATTTTAGATTAATTGCTCTAAACCCTAACTTTCGGTTTTTACAGTCTTCATTCAGTTATTTACCTTTAAATTCAAAGAAAGATAATACAAACCGAATTATTTTTCCTAAACACTAATTTATTAACTCTTCACTTGAAATAGATATTTTAATTGAGCCCAAGCCCTCACATTTTTATTAAATCACAAATTGACCCCAAACAAGTACCATTATATATTTATATATACACTTGTACCCTAAAATCTTTTTTTAACATTATGTTCTACAATTTCTAAGATTTGTACACAAAATAAATAGGAAAATCTCCCCAAATCTCGAGGACATGACTAGCCGTCATCATTATACTTTAGTACAAACAAATCTCTTGAATCTTGAAGCAATAATGACTTTGGTACCAATAAAGATTTGCTATGAGTATTTAAATTAGCCCTAAACCTAACTAGATCATAATTAAATACATAAATAAGGTCCCAATACATGAGTTTAATTCCAAGCCCTCATTTCTTTTATTAATTTCAAGAATTACCCCAAAAATAGTACATGTACCCTAATACTATTAGTACCATCAATCAATTGAAATCTATATATATGCATACATTGAGAACTGTGCCCCTAATACCTAAAATTAATAAAAAAAAATAACCCATGATTCTAGGGAAAAGTGAGGAGACAACTTTCAAGATATATCATCATGAAATTCTAGAAAAAAACACCACCTAGTACCCTAGACTTAGGATGCTAATTCCTAAACTAGTTCTATTTTAACTAAATCTTGCCAAATCCTTGAGTAAGCCTCCCAAATCATCCCTATTTCCTTTAACACTTCAAACAAATCCTAAACTTTCTATCCATTTTCAACTAGTGGGCTTTTAGGACATTTTGCATCAAAACTTGTCTATAAATACCAACCTCCCCTAGCTTGGCAAGCACAAACACCACACCCACACACACATTTCAGCTAGAGAGAGGGAGGAGAGCAAGAGAGAAAAGTCTAAGAGAAGAAGAGGGAGGAAGAAGAGAGCCTTCTTGTGCAAAGCTTAGTAGGTAAGCCACAACACAACCTTCTCCTTCATTTTCCTTTTTCAAATACATGTTTCTAAGGGTTCTAAATAATGTTTTTAGATCTGTTATTGATGAGTTACTTGTGTTAAAAATGCTAAAAGTTGAGTATTAATTCCATCTCTCTTGTATTTTCTTCATTTTGGCACAAAACCATCTTTTTATACCAATCTCTCAAACTTTCCAAAGGCACACCTTCAAGAAAACTTTCTGAGTTAAATATATGTTAGTTAGCATGTTTTCTTCACAAAAGAAATGAAACTTTCCCTTGGTGGAACCCCTTTTTCATCAATCTTCTTGTTTTGGGCAAAGCACCTTGGAATCTGTTTTTACAGCCCCACTTCCAGAAATTTTAGAAAAATGTAAAAAATTATTCTGGACCTCTATTTTATGTCAAAGTCTTCCTTAAGGGGTTATCTTTCAACTAAAATTGGTTTCATCGAAAAACATCAAGCGGTTTGCAAGAAAATCAAGTTTTTGTAACGGTCGACGGATCTGGACAGATTCTGGACAGCACTGGACTATTTTCTAAATAACTTAAAATCTGGAAAAGTAATCCCATTTCCGAAAAATGTTCTAGAAACTAGATCAAATTCTCTACGAACCATAGGAAGACCAAGTCCGGTGGAAGATCTAAAATAGTCCTTTCATTTTAATCTTTATGTGATGCTAAATTTGGAAATTTTGGTATGCATGGATGTTTTATGCCCTTGTATTCATAAAAATGTTTATTAGCTTATGATCGTATCTTGGCATGATATTGTATGTGTTATGTTATGTTCTTTATCTTCTTCACCTTATGGATGCATGCTTGTGTGGATATTTTTATCTGGTTAAGTTGACTAACCTTGATGTAAAACATTTAACTTCAACGGGAAACCTAATTGGGAGGGTATTGGGTTTTCGAGCATTTGAGTAATGAAAAGATGAGAATATGTGATATATGGATTTTTGGGATGCGTTCCCTATTTGAAAGTTAAAGTCTTGTGCAAGCAGTTGTCGCGTAAACCCTGGAATGGAACGGACGTATTCAGACTCCTTGCGACGGTTTGAATGGTGAGATTAGGTTGGGTCCGGATAGGACATTCAGGATGATAAAACGTTTTCTGGAAGGATGAGGTTGGATTCAGGAGATAAAACTTTTTCTTTTCGCTATCCCTTTTGAGGCCCTGCGGTTGGCGCTACGCGGTATATAACCGTTGGTAGGCATCCGAGGTTAGTTCTGCAACAAAGCAGCAAAAAGGGGAGTCCCGAATAGTCTGGTGTCCAATTCTTGTAGTTGGGAGGACGAAATCTCTTTGGGGGATTTCTAGTTTACTAACATCTAACTTGTAACCCCTTAGTTGAGTATCATGCTTTACTATTTGATGTTATATTTGTGATTGTGTATTGGACTGGGAAAGAGGGACGGGGTGTGTGTGTGCTTACTGGGCATTCAAAGCTCACGACGTGTCATGCCAGGTGCCGAAGAGGAGCTTATAGCTGGAGACGACAAACCTGAAACCTTCGAAGACTTTTGGCTATCTTGGGAAAGTTAGAAATTCCTTGTGATATTTTGTAAGACCCATATAAAGATTTAAGTTTTCTCTTGGGACGTAATGTAATGGATCAAGTTTTTGTAATTAATGATATTCGTGGTTGTTATGTACTTACAATCTAATATTTATACATTTACACCTTATCGTTGCTTATGAGACCTTGTGTCAATACCTTTTAAGATCTGTCAAAAAGGTAGTGCGCTGCCTAAGAAAGCCGGACTTAGAAGGGAGGCTAATTTGACTCATCCGGTGATCTGGGATCTTACTTGGTTATTGACCATAGGACTCATTAGTGACTCTCCCTTGACTGCAACCAATAGTGTAGAATCGGGGCGTCATAAGTATGCGCCTCCGGATGCCAACCCTACACAGTTACAAAATGAACACACACTAAGCTACATAGTTGGGAAATAATAACTTAATCCCTAATTTGCCTCGGTATGGTTCTACATCAATATCCTCATTAAGATGCTTTAAACTAGACCTAAGAATACCTAGAATGAAATGAGGATGCAAAGATGCACTTTATAAACATTTTCAAAATTTTCAGAAAAATAGGGTCCCGCTCGAGCGTGGCGTTCCCCGCTCGAGCGGACATGCAGACAAAGGTTTTCCGCTCGAGCGTCACTTCCCACGCTCGAGCGGACTGCAAAACATGGCAAAAGTACTGGATGTGTGAAAATCACGCCCGCTGGGCGCTCGACACCCGCTCGAGCGTGTGACACAAGTCTCCGCTCGAGCGTGCATTTCCCCGCTCGAGCGGACTGTAAAACAATGCAAAGTGCTAGGAGCACGAATTTCACGCTCGAGCGCCACTTTCCCCGCTCGAGCGTGAGTCCAAATTCTGGAAATTCCAGATTTGAACCTCAAGCTCAAAACCAAGTTAAAATGCATCAAATTCGATCCTCTTGGGCTTATTTTCTGGAAAAACACTTGTAAACTCATAATATAACATGTTTCAAAGATCAATTTGAGAAATCAAAGCCTAAGGGTAGTTTAATTAAACACAATTTCAAACCAATCTCATGAACATGATGTAAAACATAACATGCATGAATTTAGACTAATTCAAAGCTTTAGTCACTTGCTCAAATGAGCCAATCCTTTCAAAAACATGAGGAATTCATGAACTAGAACTATAATATGAACATGCATGTACAATTTCATGGACAACAATCCTCAAAACTCAAGAATGGTAACATGCATGCATGATTTATGCTACAATTCAACATTACAAGACCAAATCTTGACTTTAAACTCCAATATGACAAGAGCCATGCAAGAACTAACTCAATTACATGAACAAGAGGGTAAAGACTCTACCTTAAGTCTTGAATTATAAGAAGGGAAGCTCAATTTGCCAAATTCTCTTCAAAACTACTAAGTTTCCAAGCAATGCAAGATGAAGACAAGTTTCTCCTAGCTCCCTCTCTCTCTAGTCGGTTGGGTCTAAGGAAATGGCTGAGGAAATGTTTTGCCTAAGTGTATTCAAGCCTCAATATGTTTGGTGTAGTGGTCCACTAATAGGGCAAAATTGTAAATAATGCAACTTGTGGGATTTAGCTTATTTTAATCTAATTAAATCATACCAAACCATATTTCAGATAAATACACCATAAAATCACATTAATTCTAATTAGCACAAAACATCAATCAATTTCAGATTCGGCCGCCGATAAGGCCTCCAATTTGCAGTTTAAAGCATAAAACATGGACAGGTAATTTAACAGTCGAACAGATAGAAATGCATTTAAACTAGTACATTCAATCAGTCAGTTCAGTATTTCAGTCGATTCAATTACTTATCATAATCAGTCTCAGTTTAGTAGTAATCAGTGGTTAACCAGTAATCAGTGGTGAGGGTTATTACAAGGTCGTTCTCGTTATAATACCCGCCTCGGTCTGCCTTTTTTGGTACGTTGCCCTCCTGGCCGACGTCTTTCTCTCCGGGATTCTGATCCTGAGTTTCTTCGTTGCAATTATCCTCCTCTACGTTGGGATCAAAGTGCTTACCACTCCTAGTAGGGATGTCGTCCCCAACCTTTTCTTTTTGTCCGTCGTTGGCTATCTATTTTCCTTTCTTTCCCACAGACGGCGCTAAATTGTGTGTCAATTTCTGACCACACTGCCAAACAGGTACTTAGCTGGAGAACACCGGTAGAATAGATTAAGCCCGAACAACCTGTCACAGAAAGATAAGATTCCGGCAGTGGTCCGTCCACTCGGCGGCACTCCGACGATCAAGTCAGTTATCTTTCAAAGATAGCAAAAGTGCTTAACTCACAATTCAGAATGCAAAAAGCGTACCTTAGACCAATGAAGATGCCTCTCTTTTATGGCCAACATTGACCTAATCCTAATAGAAGCCTAGCTTCAATAGATTCTGGCTCAATGCTAATCTTGGACTCCCAGTTAGATTGGGATAAACTTTCTAAGAGTCTTATCTTTATCCAAACTGAAGTCCTTTCTTATTCTAGGACTCTCATCCCTTATCCGTTTATCCCGGATTCCGGTATCCTTGCAGATAACCTCGGCCTATCCGAGATTATCTCAGCGTCATGACCAGAACACGTGGCACCTCGGCTAGCACTTCGGTACCACCTCGACCACGTATTGTCATTCAAAAATTATATCCCCACAATATATATATATATATATCTCTGCTTTGTTACTCAATCTCTTTGGAACCACAACAAAAGCATTTTGCTCTACAAATTTGGATCATTTATTGTCTTTAGGATCCTGTGGGAGCCGAATATGTAGCTAAATCGGAAGGGGTATATTATAGTATTAACATTAACCGGCTGTATCCTGCATAATTAGGATGGGCCGAATACAATACGTAGGCCGATTAAGAAAGGATCCTCGAAGCCAAATAGAAGAACGGGTAATGATTGAAAAGTAGGCCCAGACCCCGAGGTCCCACACAGAACAGATATAAATATAGAAGCAGCGTTCTTGAAAAGGTATGTAAGAAGAACTCCATTTAACTTAGTAAACAAGCTTTCTTGAATATAAGAACTGACTTGCCCGTCGGAGTGCTAACCCCGGCACCCCCGACCGGAGTGTTAGTCTTTGCAGGTGATTAGCTGAGGATCAAGAGCGTTTCCCAGGATCTAAAGAGTATTTCCAGAATCACTTCCCCACAATTGGCGCCGTCTGTGGGAATACTCAAAGTACATCCATGGAAGGCGTGACGCAAGATCCTCCGATAGCCACCGACGAGACTACACAGAGAGACGAAATCACTCCAGCAAATATGCTCGGGAAGGAAACCATCGCTGCGAGACGCGCCTTGAATTTTGACTCGCCAACGACATCAGCGCAGGAGACGATGCAAGCCATCATAGAACAAGCTAAACAGAATGAACAAAGGCTGGAAAATATGATCGCAGAAAACGAACGCCTCCGTCAAGATTTGGCCCTGGAAGTAGCAAAATCCAAAGAAGCCGCGCGCCAAGACCCCGAACGACCCCTGAGGGCGGGTAGACAACGACCTCGAGCCCGACCAAGGGAAACCGATAGTGACTCCAATTCATTATCCATGGAGCATAACAAGGGACACTCAGACACTTCCAGCTCCTCTGAAAAAAGTCCACACGCAAGGAACAAGCGCAGAAGAAGCAGTTCAGACGAAGAGGACCGGCACGATCCTTTTATCCGATGAATTGCGAGGGCAGCCCTGCCCAAGAAGTTCAAAGCTCCATCATTTACTCTCTACGACAGAAAATCATATCCCACTGATCATATACGTCACTACAAGCAGGCCATGACGTTGCATGCAGACAATGAAGCCCTCATGTGCCGAATATTCCCCAGTAGCTTGGGGCCATTAGCTGTCAGATGGTATTACAAGCTGGAGCCAGCTTCGATCAGAAGTTTCCATCAATTGCAAAAATCCTTCAGGGCCAGGTTCATCACCAACGAGGTACAGCCGAAACAGGCCGACTCTCTCTGGGCCATGCAAATCTAACCAGGAGAAACGCTGAGAGCATATTCGGCGCGATATTGGGAGTGCTTCAATCTCGTTGACGATGCTTGCAACGACTCCATGGCCGTCACCGCCTTCAAAATGGGACTACATCCCGACAGTGCTCTTCGCAACTCCCTGACCAGAAGACCCCCCAAAACAGTCTGGGCGCTGATAAAGAAAGTCGAAGAGTATTGCAAAGTGGAAGACGATGCCTTGAGGATTAAAGCCAAACAAGTGTCCTCCAAAGCGGCACCTCCTGAAATTGCTCAACCAATAAGTTCCGTGCCACCTCCGTGCCCTGAGCCGCGACAACGTGCTAAACGAGACAAAAGGCGGGACTCTCGCCGATCGAGTAATCAATGCTCCCACCCGACGAATGAACAATTGCAAGTCGACAGTAGACGCTCGAGGCGCGACGACAAAAAGTACACGGAACTGTCAGAGCCAATCACCGCGGTAATGACCAAAATCCAACACCTTCCATTCTTCAGATGGCCGTCAAAGATGGTGGGGCCACCCGATACACAACGAAGGGACCGGAGGTGCGAATATCACAAAGATCACGGCCACGAAACAGAGAGTTGCTACGCATTAAAAGACCACCTGGAAGAACTGGTGCAAGACGGCCGACTGCAGCAGTATGTGAAACAGGGAAAGCCAACCAAGGCATTAGCATTGAGGCAGGACTCTCCCCCACTTGGCATGATCCATGTAATTTACAGCCTGCCTACACCCCCAGCCGTGCACACAATTCGATCGCATCCAACTCTGCAGGGGCGCTGTATTTCGACTGACCAGTCCGAACAAGCTCCGACAATTGCCTTCAACGACTCCGACCTCGATGACGCAACGGCTTCCCACATCGATCTGTTGGTCATTGGATTACGCATAAATCGGTTCGTCATTGAACAAATTCTCATAGACCCAGGGAGTAGTTCAGAGGTCATGTACTACCAAGCTTTCACCAAGCTCGGCCTCAACGAGTCGGATCTATCTCCGGCGCCTCACCCACTGTTCGGCTTTAATACGAATCCTGAATATCCATTGGGCAAGGTCACATTACCTGTTCGAGCGGGTTCCAAAACAGTCGAAGCGGAATTCCTGGTCGTGAAGCTCCCATCGCCGTATAATGCCATTATGGGAAGAAGCTGGCTACATCTCATGAAGGCCGTCCCAAGCACCTACCATCAGATCCTGCGTTTCCCAACGACCCACAGCATTGAAGAAATACGTGGTTCACCCCAATCGGCACAAGCTGAGTTCTGATGAAAACCCTATCACTGACCCGATCTGTGGGCTCTGATACCTGTAAATATATTTCGCCTCTGCAATATGAACTATTTTTCTTCGTCCCTTGAAATCATATGTCAATTCCCAGTGGGGCAGTCGCCAGGATTGGCCAAATCAAGTCTCCGGATTCGGAGCGCCCTTCGTGGATATCACGATTGGCCAAATCAAGTCTCCGAATTCGGAGCCCCCTTTGGCGCATGACGCCTTAAGGCCGTTTAAGTCTCCGGATTCGGAGCGCCCTTCGTGGATATCACCATTGGCCAAATCAAGTCTCCGGATTCGGAGCGCCCTTTGGTGCATGACGCCTCAGGGCCGATTAAGTCTCCGGATTCGGAGCCCCCTCTGGCGCATGACGCCTTAGGGCCGTTTAATTCTCCGGATTCGGAGTGCCCTTCGTGGATATCACGATTGGCCAAATCAAGTCTCCGGATTCGGAGCGCCCTTTGGCGCATAACGCCTCAGGGCCGATTAAGTCTCCGGATTCAGCCCCCTTTGGCGCATGACGCCTTAGGGCCGATCAAGTCTCCGAATTCGGAGCCCCCTTTGGCACATGACGCCTTAGGGCCGTTTAAATCTCTGGATTCGGAGCGCCCTTCGTGGATATCACGATTGGCCAAATCAAGTCTCCAGATTTGGAGTGCCCTTTGGCGCATGACGCCTTAGGGCCGATTAAGTCTCTGGATTCGAAGCCCCCTTTGGCACATGACGCCTTAGGGCCAATCAAGTCTCCGAATTCGGAGCCCCCTTTGGCGCATGACGCCTTAGGGCCGTTTAAGTCTCCGGATTCGGAGCGCCCTTCGTGGATATCACGATTGGCCAAATCAAGTCTTCGGATTCGGAGCGCCCTTTGGCGCATGACGCCTTAAGGCCGATTAAGTCTCCGGATTCAGCCCCCTTTGGCGCATGACGCCTTAGGGCTGATCAAGTCTCCGAATTCAGAGCCCCCTTTGGCACATGACGCCTTAGGGCCGTTTAAGTCTCCGGATTCGGAGCGCCCTTCGTAGATATCACGATTGGCCAAATCAAGTCTCCGGATTCGGAGCGCCCTTTGGCGCATGACGCCTTAGGGCCGATTAAGTCTCCGGATTCGGAGCCCCCTTTGGCGCATGACGCCTTAGGGCCGATCAAGTCTCCGAATTCGGAGCCCCCTTTGGCGCATGACGCCTTAGGGCCGTTTAAGTCTCCGGATTCGGAGCGCCCTTCGTGGATATCACAATTGGCCAAATCAAGTCTCCGGATTCGGAGCGCCCTTTGGCGCATGACGCCTTAGGGCCAATTAAGTCTCCAGATTCGGAGCCCCCTTTGGCGCATGACGCCTTAGGGCCGATCAAGTCTCCGAATTCGGAGCCCCCTTTGGCGCATGACGCCTTAGGGCCGTTTAAGTCTCCGGATTCGGAGCGCCCTTCGTGGATATCACGATCGGCCAAATCAAGTCTCCAAATTCGGAGCCCCCTTTGGCGCATGACGCCTTAGAGCCGATTAAGTCTCCAGATTCGGAGCCCCATTTGGCGCATGACGCCTTAGAGCCGATTAAGTCTCCCGATTCGGAGTGCCCTTTGGCACATGACACCTTAGAGCCAATTAAGTCTCCGAATTCGGAGCCCCCTTCGGCGCATGACGCATGACGCCTTAGGGTCGATTCAGTCTCCTTAAGGCCGAATGGGCCCCGGGTTCAAGCCTCCGAATACGGAGCCCGCTTTAGAGCTTCAAAGGATTATTGCGTTAATCCGTTCGGCCATACTAATCGGTCTGCAGTGCTAAACGCTAATTACGTCTCCGAATCCGGGGCAAACGTTGGCACGAACAAAAGATATTGATAATTGATCCTATGCAACACGCTAGAACAGATCATACATTCGAAGTAATGTGCTTTAGTACACAAGCAAAATTCAGAATAACACGCAAATGTATTAAAATAAAACCATTTATTTGATTAAACAGTTGTTACATAAACACAACCCCCATTCGAGCATTACAATATAGAAAGCAAAAAAGGAACAAAACGCGCCGGAAAAGCAGCTTCGCCGGATCGACGACTGTCGCCCTAAACCCCTCCACGGCGTGTGATACCTCGAACTAGTCACGCTTAATCCCACGACTTGCACAGCGCCAAACTTCCCCTGACACCATTGACAATGTCAAGGCAAAGATCCAGGACAAGGAAGAATGAACTTGACAGTTGTTGACTCTCCATTCGGGGTGATTTGCTTCGACGACTTGGAGACTCACAGATCTCAAACTCTTTGGATGATCTAACTCCCTCACGGGTAGGTTTTCTGCTGCAAACCATCTCAGCACCAAACTTGACCGAAGTCTGAGCCTCTGTAACTGTGGGAGCCGAATATATAGAAGAGGAAGAAGGGGTACATCCCTTAATTCAGAGACTGTTCGGCTCCGTACCAATCAATTGAGATCGCCGAATAGACGGAGAGATTTATGTTGGAATAAACATAAGGATAATAAGTAAAAGGTGGGCACTGGGTTCGAGGTCAGAAGAATGAATATAAATACAAGAGCTCCGGATTTAGAAAGGTATGTAAGAAAAATACACTCCACTAAACTTAAAAAAACAAGCTTTCTTGAGTAGAGGAACTGACTTGCCCGTCGGAGTGCTAATCCCGGCACCCCCGACCGGAATATTTGTCTTTGCAGGTGACTAGCAGAGAATCAAGAGCGTCTTCCTAGATCAGAAGAGTATTTCCAAAAACCACTTCCCCACAATTGGCGCCGTCTGTGGGAATACTCAAATACATCCATGGAAGGCGTGATTCAAGATTCTCCGATAGCCACCGATGCGATCACACGGAGAGTCGACCTCACTCCGGCAAACATGCTCGAGGAGGAAATCATTGCTGCAAGACGTGCCTTGAATGTCGATTCACAACCCCCTTCGATGCTAGCGATCCTGGAACGAGCTAGAAAGACCAAACAAAGCTTAGACAGCATCATCGCTGAGAACGAGCGCCTTCGCCGCGATCTGGCCTCGGAAATAGCAAAGCCCAAACAAACAGTGCGCCAGGTCTCTAAGTGACACCCAAGGGCAGGAAACCAACGGCCTCGGGCCCGACAGCAAAACACCGACGCTCGTTGTGCTTCAACAGATTACTTTGAGGAATTGACACAAGACGAACGTCTCTAGCGAAGTGTTCCGCATGATAACATCCATATGATATACAGCCTGCCGAAAGCACCAGCCATACATGCAATCCAGTCTCTCTCAGGCCCTCAGCAACAACTCACGCCAGCAAAGCGACCCCGAGAATCACCAAGCATCACCTTCGACAATTCTGATTTGATCGGCGTAACGCTCCCTCACATCGATCCACTGGTTGTCGCGCTACGCGTTAACCGGTTCATCGTCGAACGCGTTCTCATAGACCAGGGCAGCACTTCGGAGGTCATGTATTATAAAACCTTCATCAAACTCGGTTTCACTGAATCAGATCTGACCCGGCCCCTTATCCACTATTCGGCTTCAATGCCAATCCCGAATACCCACTGGGAAAAATCAACCTACCCGTCCGAGCGGGTTCCAGAACGGTGGATGTAGAATTCCTGGTCGTCCGACTGCCGTCGCCGTACAATCTCATTATGGGGCGATCATGGTTGCATACCTTGCAGGCCGTCCCAAGCACCTACCATCAATTGTTACGTTTCCCAACAGAACACGGCATTGAGCAGATCCGCGGCTCCCAACAATCGGCACAAACATGTTACCTCTTGGCCGCCAAAATGCTAAAGGAATTGCAGGTAAACTCCATCGAGGCACCCAATCGGGAAATCCTGGATGACGTCGGACGGCAGCCAAACGAAAAGGCCACAGAAAGTTTAGACCGAGTTGACATCGACGGAAGCCCGGAAAAGGTCTTCATGATCGGCACCTCGTTACACCAAGCCGATAGACAGCAGCTGATCTCCTTTTTACTTACCAACCTCGACGTCTTTGCGTGGACTCCGTATGAGATGCCGGGTATAGACCCATCCGTTTCACAGCACCACCTGAACGTCGACCCCACCTGCAAGCCCGTCATTCAGAAAGGCCGACGGTCTGCCGCAGAGCACGCCGCTGCCGTCATAGAAGAAGTCGACAGATTGCTTGACGCCGGGGCAATTAGAGAAGTCACCTACCCCACGTGGCTCTCCAACACAGTGGTGGTGAAGAAGAAAAATGGAACTTGGCGAGTGTGCGTCGACTTCACGGATCTGAACAAGGCTTGCCCCAAGGACTGCTTTCCCCTCCCTAGAATCGACCAACTCATCGATGCCACGGCGCGCCATCAACGCATGAGTTTCCTTGATGCTTACAGAGGCTACCATCAGATCGCCATGCATCCAGATGACCAAGACAAAACTGCATTCCTCACCCCAAGAGGAACCTACTGCTACAAAGTTATGCCTTTTGGGCTGAAGAACGTAGGGGCAACTTACCAGAGGCTGGTCACCGCCATGTTCAAAGAACAACTCGGCCACACCATGGAAGTCTACATCGACGACATGGTGGTCAAGTCCAAAGAAGAACAGGATCACATAGCCGATTTAAAGGAGACATTCGGCATCCTGCGCAAATATAGAATGAAACTGAACGCCTCGAAGTGCGCGTTTGGAATCGGCTCCCGCAAATTCCTGGGTTATATCGTCAACCACCGCGAAATCGAAGCCAACCCGAGGCAAGTCACAGCGATCTTGGAACTCGGTTCCCCCCGATCAGTAAAAGAAGTCCAAAAGTTGATGAGGATGGCCGCTGCACTCAATAGATTCATCAGTCGGTCAATAGACCGATGCAGACAATTCTTTCAGACGTTACGTCAAGGCAAAGCTTTTGAATGGTCCGCCGAATGCGAAGCAGCTTTCACCGGGCTCAAGACTTACCTCCGGTCAGTGCCTCTCTTGACAACACCAGCTGCCGGTGACCCCCTCATTCTGTATCTAGCAGTCTCCGATAGGGCCGTTAGCGCCGTATTATTAAAAGAAGAAGAAGGGCAGCAGCGGCCAGTGTACTATGTGAGCAAGGCAATGGTCGACGCCGAGACACGTTATCTTCCGCTGGAAAAACTCATCCTAGCCTTGGTCATGGCAGCAAGAAAACTGATGCATTACTTCCAGGGGCATAGCATTGGGGTGATAACAGATTACCCCCTCCGATCAGTACTACGAAGTACGGAAGCATCAGGACGTGTTTCAAAATGGGCTCTTGAACTCGGCCAATATGACATTCAGTTTTTACCCAAAACCGCAATCAAGGGACAGGTGCTTGCTGACTTTGTGGTCGAATTCACAGGCGGACTTTCCGACCTTAAACCTGCCGACGTTCTTCCAAAGGTTGAAACTCGACCAAAGTCGAATTGGAGAATTTATGTCGGGGATATTTGGCAGCTATACTGTGATGGATCGTCTAATCATCGGGGCTGCGGCGCCGGCGTAGTAATCATGTCTCCCGACGGCGCAATAATAGAGCAGGCCGTGAAGCTTGGCTTCGAAGCATCAAATAACGAGACCGAGTATGAAGCCCTCTTAGCCGGCCTACGAAATGCACATATTCTTGGCGCTCGGCGTTTGTTAGTGTTTTGTGACTCCAAATTGGTCATCAACCAGCTAAAGGGGGAGTACGCTGCAAAAAACGACCGTATGGCTGCCTATGTGAAAACGGCCAACTCTTTGCTAACGAAGTTTGACCATCACGAACTGAACCAAATAACACGTGATCAGAACACACACGCAGATGCCCTGGCATGCCTAGCCTCCGCCATCAATTCTGAACTCAAACGGACCATTGAAGTAGGTTTCATCTCGAAGCCGAGTATCGGCCCTTCGGAGGAGATCCACATTAATATTATAAAGTCCGCACCAAGTTGGATGGACCCTATAACCGGATTCCTCTCTTCTGAACAACTCCCAGAGGACAAAAAAGAAGCACACAAGCTACGCAATAAGGCCCTGCGATACTATCTGGATCCACATGGAGGGCTTTACAAAAAGTCCCTCTCCGGTCCCTATTTGGAATGCGTACACCCGGATAAAGTGGAGGAACTTCTAACTGAGATACATGAGGGTAGTTGTGGAGCCCACTCTGGCGGACGCTCTCTCACCCATTGAGCTATAACACAGGGGTATTATTGGCCGACAATGAGAGCCGACGCAGAAAATTATGTTAAAAGATGCGAACAGTGCCAAAAGTTCTCCCCACTGACCCATCTGCCCGCCGAAGAGTTGAATTCTATCACCAGTCCCTGGCCATTTGCTCAATGGGGGCTTGATATTGTAGGACCGTTGCCCAGGGCCCCAGGAAACAAGCGATTCCTAATCGTAGCAACAGATTACTTTACAAAATGGGTCGAAGTGGAGGCTCTAGCACACATACGAGATGCCGACATAAAGCGATTTGTATGGAGGAACATCATTACGCGATTCGGCATTCCAAGAGCTCTCATCTCAGACAACGGCACCCAGTTCGATTGTGGCGTGTATCGAGAACTATGCGGCAAATACGATATCACGCCCTACTTCTCTACGCCCGCTTACCCCCAGAGCAACGGTCAAGCCGAAGCCTCAAACAAAACCATCTTGGACGGCATCAAAAAAAGACTGGAAAAAGCTAAAGGCAAATGGGTCGAAGAGTTGCCAAGTGTATTGTGGGCGCACCGGACAACGCCGAGGAGGTCCACCGGAGAAACGCCGTTCGCCCTATGCTTCGGAACCCAAGCAATTTTACCCCTGGAAATCGGCTTCCCAACTTTGAAATCACAAGCCTTTGATACGGGCCGAAATGACATGATGCTCGCCCTAGACCTGGAACTAATCGAGGAACGAAGAGACCGCGCCCTAGCCTCCATGGCACGGTATCAGCAGCAGCTCGCTAAGTCATACAATCAACGAGTTCAGTTGCGTCGCTACACTCCAGGAGAGCTGGTCCTAAAGAAAGTACTCCCAGCCGACGGAAAGCTGGGTCCGAATTGTGACGGCCCCTATCAAATAGACTCCATTGCAGGAACAGGGGCATATCGGCTCTCGGACATGTCAGGAAGAAGCCTGCCACGGCCTTGGAATTCAACGCATCTACGAAAATTTTACCAATGACCCGATTTGTGGGCTTGGTACTTGTACATACTCTACCGTAATGAAAAAGTTGCTCGATTTCATGCTTCAATTCATACGCTTCACGATTTTCAGAATAAGTCTCCGGATTCGGAGCGCCCTTCGTGGATATCACGATTGGCCGAATAAAGTCTCCGGATTCGGAGCGCCCTTCGTGGATATCACGATTGGCCCGTCTCCGGATTCGGAGCGCCCTTCGTGGATTTCACGATTGGCCGAATAAAGTCTCCGGATTCGGAGCGCCCTTCGTGGATATCACGATTGGCCCAAGTCTCCGGATTCGAAGCGCCCTTCGTGGATATCACGATTGGCCGAATAAAGTCTCCAGATTCGGAGCGCCCTTCGTGGATTTCACGATTGGCCGAATAAAGTCTCCGGATTCGGAGTGCCCTTCGTGGATATCACGATTGGCCGAATAAAGTCTCCGGATTCGGAGCGCCCTTCGTGGATATCACGATTGGCCCAAGTCTTCGGATTCGGAGCGCCCTTCGTGGATTTCACGATTGGCCGAATAAAGTCTCCGGATTCGGAGCGCCCTTCGTGGATATCACGATTGGCCCAAGTCTCCGGATTCGGAGCGCCCTTCGTAGATATCACGATTGGCCGAATAAAGTCTCCGGATTCGGAGCGCCCTTCGTGGATTTCACGATTGGCCGAATAAAGTCTCCGGATTCGGAGCGCCCTTCGTGGATATCACGATTGGCCGAATAAAGTCTCCGGATTCGGAGCGCCCTTCGTGGATTTCACGATTGGCCGAATAAAGTCTCCGGATTCGGAGCACCCTTCGTGGATATCACGATTGGCCCAAGTCTCCGGATTTGGAGCGCCCTTCGTGGATATCACGATTGGTCGAATAAAGTCTCCGGATTCGGAGCGCCCTTCATGGATTTCACGATTGGCCGAATAAAGTCTCCGGATTCGGAGCGCCCTTCGTGGATATCACGATTGGCCCAAGTCTCCGGATTCGGAGTGCCCTTCGTGGATTTCACGATTGGCCGAATAAAGTCTCCGGATTCGGAGCGCCCTTCGTGGATATCACAATTGGCCGAATAAAGTCTCCGGATTCGGAGCGCCCTTCGTGGATATCACGATTGGCCCAAGTCTCCGGATTCGGAGCGGCCTTCGTGGATACCACGATTGGCCGAATAAAGTCTCCGGATTCGGAGCACCCTTCGTGGATAACATGGTTCCTACATTGGAGCCGATCGATGTATTTCCGAACGTTTACATTACGCAGTACAAAAGCTGACAATAAATTGACATAGGGCGTTTAATTAAACGCAAAACATTTCAAAATCTGCTAATAAAGAAATTCCATTTATTCAAAGGCCGCTATACATTTCGATACATTTCGAGCATTCGATAAAAGTCCTATTTACTCCACTAGGCATCTTCGTCGTCACTTTTCTCAATATCGAACTCAGAATACGGAAGGTAATGTCGATGATATAGGGGCGAAGTCGAATTTATGCCCACGGACCCAAGAGCTTCCACAGTTTGAAGGGCCTTGATCCAGCCATGCTTGAAACCACGGTTTTCGCATCGGCAGACCTCCTCCGCTAGGTCCGTTTTGGCCTTCCTCACCCCGGCTTTCACGCCGTCCCTATATCCGCTCTCATAACCCGGGGCCTCTCGGTTCGCCCTCTCCCCCATGATTTTCGTTTGACCGTCCACCACCGACTTGGCCACTCGAACACTCTTCAGCTCCCGAAGCTCATTCTCAGCTTTTGGCGCACGAGCCTCCAGACTGCGATTCTTTTCGTTGTTCTTCTCGCTCTCACGGCGGGCTTCACGCAGACGCATCCCGATTTCATAAGCGCTATACAGTCCTTTGATAGCCCCATGAATGCCATCCCGAAATACTTCGAAATCTCGACGCCCGACCATCGACTGTTGTACCTCCGGCGGAAAAATCTGCCGGGCGAACTCGATCGCCACATCCGGGTCTTTAATTATAGAATCCACTTCCGTCATTGGTCTATTCTTCACGAAAACCGCAAAACTCAACGGTCGTGGCTCCGTGTCTGGCTCAGCAAGGGGTCGTGGACGCGGGGAACCTCCCCGTGGTCTATTCTTTCAGGGTGACCTGCTTCGACGACTGGGGGACCGCTCTTTTTCTCGATCCACGGACGCTCTCCTTCCCGTGCGAATAGGCTCGTTTCTGCGACTCATTTTAATCTCTAAACCAGCCAATGTTGGCCCCTCCCAGATCTGGTTCAAGCCTGAATAAGGAATGAGTTAAGTTTTTGGCATGAACTCGCCCATTTATTCTGGGGAACATGCAGCTCCCCCGAGAAAACGTCAAACGTCGCATACCCCTTACCCGACCTATTCGGCTGAACGTCAAGCGCTATCGCTGGGGCAAGGGCTAGATTCATCAACCTAGACGGCTAGATTTTCAAACAATCACGCCGAATAACTTATGCCTTACCCAGCCCCCGATTCAGAGCCATCGGCTTATTCGGTCCCTCGCTCGCGCCCTGGCCAAGGCAAGGGCAGATTCGTTAATCTATTAGGCTCAACGTCAAGCGCTATCGCTGGGGCAAGGGCCAGATTCATCAACCTAGACAGCTAGATTTTCAAACAATCACACCGACTAATTTATGCCTTACCCAGCCCCCGATTCAGAGCCATCGGCTCATTCGGTCCCTCGCTCGCGCCCTGGCCAAGGCAAGGGCAGATTCGTTAATCTATTAGGCTCAACGTCAAGCGCTATCGCTGGGGCAAGGGCCAGATTCATCAACCTAGACGGCTAGATTTTCAAACTATCACGCCGAATAACTTATGCCTTACCCAGCCCCCGATTCAGAGCCATCGGCTCATTCGGTCCCTCGCTCGCGCCCTGGCCAAGGCAAGGGCAGATTCGTTAATCTATTAGGCTCAACGTCAAGCGCTATCGCTGGGGCAAGGGCCAGATTCATCAGCCTAGACGGCTAGATTTTCAAACAATCACGCCGAATAACTTATGCCTTACCCAGCCCCCGATTCAGAGCCATCGGCTCATTCGGTCCCTCGCTCGCGCCCTGGCCAAGGCAAGGGCAGATTCGTTAATCTATTAGGCTCAACGTCAAGCGCTATCGCTGGGGCAAGGGCCATATTCATCAACCTAGATGGCTAGATTTTCAAACAATCACGCCGACTAATTTATGCCTTACCCAGCCCCCGATTCAGAGCCATCGGCTCATTCGGTCTCTCGCTCACGCCCTGGCCAAGGCAAGGGCAGGTTCATTAATATATTCGGCTCGTGACATTAGGTTCATGAATATATTCGGCCCGCGACATGTTTATACGTAGAAAATCAATAAGCCATAAGCCCGCACAAAAATCTCAACATTCATTCATTTATATATTCGGCTCGCGACATTTTTTTTTTATATACAAAATCAATACAAAAATGTCTGATAAAGCTTAACAATACATTTGTAAGTTCCTAATACATTTGTGAAATCTAAATCATTCGCCCTGCTCAACCTTCGGAATCAGTCTCCAACGGCTCGACATCCACTTGCTCGTACGGCACTGGTATAGTCAGTGAAACTCCAGCTGCAGCAAGGGCTTTGTGCCAGCCGTACTTGAACCCCCTGTTTTCGAAGCGTGAGACCTGGTCCACATATTCGGCGAGCCCAGCATCTTTTCCGGCTTCGAATGCTTTGGATGCAGCCGCCTTCACGACAGCCAACTCAGCCTCCAGGCTGGCAACCGCCTTCTGGGACAATCCCAGCGCCGTTTCTCTCGCGTCCGCCCTCTTCTCAGCGTCCGCTCGGGATTGATCTACAATACGAGCCTTTTCCACCTCGGCCTCGGCCCGAGAAGCTTCCTCGTTCGCTCTCAAAGCTGCATCCTCGGCTCTCTTTCTCTGGCCCTCTACTTGCTTTCGAAGGCGGCCAATCTCTTTCACGGCGTCGACTTGCCGACGTCCCATGTCGGCTATCTTGCCGACGGTCTGCAAAAGAACCCAAAAAACTTAACCTCAACAGTACTTGGATGAGATGAAGAAAGTCAAAATACGTACCAGGAATGCCGATTGCGCGGCCAATACTGTCGCATTCATATCTGGTTCCACCCGGAAAGCCTCGACATCAGACGGCAATGACAAGGAGGTAGCCACACCGAATGCGACCTCCGGATCTTTAAGCGTCGAAGCGTTAGAGGGAACCGGCATGTCCTTTACCATTGGACGAATGACAAAAGGAACAGCCTCACCAGACCCCTCTAATCGAGGATGCTTACCACCTCGTTCGTCTGAGCCGGCCTTAAGGTCAGCAGGGCGTTTCCCTGCCTTTTCCTCAACTTTTCGGGCGACTCCCCCGACCAACGGAGATCCGGCATCCCGACCTTTTTCCGTCTCCTCTAAAACCCCCAAAGACTCGGACTTGGCAACAGGGAGGGGAAGTCGAGATTCGGTGGCGGGCGGCATCGCAGACGAAAGGCCCTCTGCTCGTCGCCGTGCGGCTAACCTCTCTGCATTCGCCTTTTTGGCAAGCTTTGTCAGACTTAACCCGGCCATATCCGCGGGGTCTGAGACGGGAAGATCTGTGTATAGAAAAACGTCGACAGGAGTATGGAACGTAAATAGAGTGGCGGCGGAATCCAATACTTCCTCAAACTCGGCCTCGGATTGATCTGATTCGGCGATATCAACTACCTCGTTCCGTTCCGAATCGGACCCTTCAAAACCTATCTGCCTCAAGTTTTTGAAGTCAGACAGAATAAGAGCAGTAAGGGAATCTTCACCCTTTGGAATCGGTATGTTTTCCGCCGCTGAGAAGGTTGTGTATGTCGGTTCGTAACAAAGCAGAATGTGAGCCGCCCTCCCCTGTTTCTGAAGACTTCGCCGGCCGAAATACCTAAGAGTGACCCTGATATCTGAAAGGGTGACGTCGTGGGTTGAAGGTAATATCCTTTTCAGACCTCTTCCTGCACGAAACGAAGCAGTGAGATTTCAATGAAATAGGTTCTATAATAAAAATGAACACGACAAAAACAAGGGGATACTCGGCGACCTGGCTCGCCCCTCCGTCTAGGAATAGGGTCGACACGATCTTCCCCTTCGCCGAATTCCCAATTACCCTAGACAACGACCATAATGTCATCAACTCGTTTCCCAGAGCTGGAAAGCATAGTGATTAGTTGATGGTCGGTATCCTTAGCTCTAAGGAAATAACGTCCTTGCCGGCTGGAGGACTTAGCCAAGGCATAGCAGTGCCGGATTGCCGGAATGCCAAGGTTAATTCCAAGGCGACGATTCAACGCTACAACCCCCATTATAATTCTAAAGAAATTCACGTTAGGTTGAGAAGGGATTAAATCCCAATGGCGAAGCACAGCCCTAAGAAACGGATGCAAGGGGAAGCGGACTCCACCCTCCGCGATTGACAAAAGAAAAAAGACGATTGAGGTTTCGTCCTCCCTCTCCATGTCAAGGGTGCCGTCTGCCAAAAGCGACAGACGGACGTCATCAGGAATAGAGAAATGGCGTCTAAAACCAGCGATTCGATTTGATGAAAGGAGGTCTTTCAAATGCGTCGCCATGCCCTAAAGTTGACACAGATATGCCAAAGAATAAAATGGAAATACTTCTCAAAGTAAAGAAGTGGAAGACTTACAGAGGGAGAAAAAGATATTGGAGGGGACAAAATTGCAAGAACGATCCAAAAGGCAACCTAGTGACCAGTATTGTGGAATGTGAATCCGAAGGGACGCTAATCTTTAAAATCACAATGAATAGGCATGTATGAAAAGATGGGAAGTCGGTACGACAGCCAAAAGGGGGTGTACTTAGACGAATATTGTGTGGGCTCAACTGCTAAAATTTTGGTTGAGTATTCATAACCCGGAACCAAGCACTCCAGCCAACGGATGTTGGGAGAGTGCTTGGGGGGCAATTGTGGGAGCCGAATATATAGAAGAGGAAGGAGGGGTATATCCCATAATTCAGAGACTGTTCGGCTCCGTACCAATCAATTGAGATTGCCGAATAGACGGAGAGATTTATGTTGGAATAAACATAAGGATAATAAGTAAAAGGTGGGCACTGGGTTCGAGGTCAGAAGAATGAATATAAATACAAGAGCTCCGGATTTAGAAAGGTATGTAAGAAAAATACACTCCACTAAACTTAAAAAACAAGCTTTCTTGAGTAGAGGAACTGACTTGCCTGTCGGAGTGCTAATCCCGGCACCCCCGACCGGAATATTTTTCTTTGCAGGTGACTAGCAGAGAATCAAGAGCGTCTTCCTCGATCAGAAGAGTATTTCCAAAAACCACTTCCCCACAGTAACCAAAATCACCATCCCACGCAAGGAATGATGAGTCAAGTAGGATTATTGGTGCGAAGCGCCTACTCCTTTTATTCTCAGCAACGATCGCGATCTCGAGGTCTCAATCCCAAGAAAATTTTATTAACGCCAAAAAACGCATTGGCTGACTAAGACGAGCGTCGATTGACATTCTGTAATGACCCTCACCACTGTTTACCGAATAACCACTGATTACCGTTAAACTGAACTGATTATGACTGATAATTGAACTGAATGAAGTACTGAACTGACTGACTGAAATTGAAACTGAATTGACTGAGTATATCTATTGTATTGCATTTCTATCTGTTGATTGATCATTTATCTGTTCGTGTTTTATGTTTAAACTGCTAATTGAAGGCCTTACCGGCGGCCGAATCCGGAACCGAATGATGTTTTATAATCACCATACTTTATGTGATTTTATGCTATAATTATCTGAAAATTGATTAGGTGTGATTAAATTAGATTAAATTGAGTTAATTAAGGAGTTAGGCTTATTTACATTTTTGCCATCCTTAGTGACCACTACCTATACACCTTTGAGCTCATACACTTAATCACAAAACACAATTCACCAGCCACTTTGAGCACAAAACCGATCTAGAGAGAGAGGGAGAGAGAAAATTGATGTGTTCTTGAAGATTTGGCTTGAAAGACTTGAAGGAGTTGAAGCTTAAGTGCATAATTGAGCCTCCATATCTCTAATTCTAGACTAAGGTAGGAATTCCATCTTCTTATTGTTGTCTTTGAGCTAGTTCTTGCATAATTCATGCTTCATTGTAGAATTGAGCCATGAATTAGTTCTAGCATGATGAAATAGAGCATAATTCATGCATGCATGTTAGTATTGTTGGATTTTGAGTTGAGTTCATGGCAAATTGTCACATGCATGTCCATGTTTAGAGTGTAGGCCATGACTTCATCTTGTTTGTGAACCAATTGGCTCATTAGAGCATGTTTTGAAGCTTGGGAATTGATTTAAAGTTCATCCATGTCATGTTTGAGGATTGTTCTTGAAAAATGGTTTGAAATTGGGTTTGAATTAAACACCCTTGGGCTTTGATTTCTTAAATTGAGCTTTGAATCATGTTATTCTATGTGTTTACAAGTGTTTTTCCAGAAATTAGCCCAAGAGGATCGAAAATTATGCTTTTAAACTTGATTTTGAGCTTGGGACTCAAATCTGGAATTTCCAGATTTTAGTCGTCCGCTCGAGTGGGGATAGTGCCGCTCGAGCGGGAAAATCAAGCTCCTAGTACTTTGACCTGTTTTACAGTCCGCTCGAGCGGAGGGATGCACGCTCGAGCGGAGAAATTGAGCATCCAGTACTTTGCACTGTTCATCAGTCCGCCCGAGCGGAGAAATGTACGCTCGAGCGGAGTATTGTGTGACGCGCTCGAGCGGGGAAGTTGACGCTCGAGCGGGTCCCTTTGTTTGCATGTACGCTCGAGCGGGGGAAACCCACGCTCGAGCGGAACCCTGTTTCACTGTAAATTCTGAAATGTTTTCTAAGTGCATCTTTACATCCTCTTTCCATCCTAGGCATTCCTAGGGCACATTTAAGGCATCTTTAAGAGGATATAGATGTAGAACACACCAAGGCAAATTTAGGGATTAAGTATGATCTTACCCAACTATGAAACTTAGTGTGTGTTCAATCTGTTAACTGTATAGGGTTGGCATTCCAAGAGGACGCTCTAGCCTACAGTAGCCCAGAACTCTGTGAGTAACAATTGGGTAAAGATATGTTCAATTGATTATCTTCTGAACTGTTTACTGAGCTGATATTGTTTATTGAATGAGTGCATGTCCTATATTCTGAACTGTATTGTGGCATCCTTAGCAACTACTATTTACTGTTACTGCTACCGTTTGAGAAATCTCTGCCATCGACGGTCTGTGAACGGATGGCCCCACCGACGGTCTATGAATGGGTGGATTTGTCTAATCGATTCGGTTCCCACGTTGGAACCACTACTGTTTACTGATTGATGGCCATCATTACTGTTCGGTCTCTAAGACCTACTGTTTACTGTACTGTCATGCTAATGGATGTACTACATACGACCGTTTACTGTACTGAGCAACTAATATACTGATTGAAATGAACTGTTTTCATACTGTAAGGACATTCATTCTAAACCCCTTTACGCATTATGTTATTCACTGGGCTTTAGCTCACTGCTCATATATATATATGTAGGTGTACAGGCACCAGACCGCAGCTAGGAGCGTCGGGGTAAACTCCAGTTTTGTCAAGCCAACTACCGTGCCTCACTGTGAGGTTCCGAGTTGCCATGCTTTGGCTTAGGGGTGTTTTTATTTCCCCGTCTGTCTTGGACTGCTTTTGTAATATTGTATAGTCTGTTACTGTACTGTTTAATAGGGATTGGACCCCTGTCCTGAATGGTTGTAAATGTTTTGCATACTGATCTGCATAATGTATGGAAAATCTTTTTGGCATACAGACTGTCATAGCTCATTGGACATTATTTGTTTACTGTATTGGCTTCCGCCATGCCCCTGTACTCTGTTTTACTATATTACTGTTTAGTAGGCCTTCGGTAATCTCAGATTACTGGCCGGTTACGGTGCTAAACCCATAGGGGCGGGTTTGGGTCGTGACACATTCGCCTCGACCAGCCCACCAATCCAACTGGCCCAGCATCAATGCGCTGACCCAAGTCCAAGATAAATGGCCGTTGAAATAGCCTCAATAAAACCTTAACGATCATCACGAATGTGTCGATCCTGCCCATGTGCAGATCCTGCCGATAAGCCCACGTACCGCCGGACAGTTAACAGCTACCTGGGTCGGACAATATTTAGACATTCATTTAAACATTTAAGCAACACGAAATACACATATGCCGAATATGAATGACAACGAAACATTTATAATGAAACGTTCTTTATTCAATAAAACAATGAGTTACATAGCTTCAAACGCGCCCTGCGTTCCAATCTTACAACTATTAAACTCATACGGCGTCACCTTCATTCTCACTCTCCTCAACTTCGAAAGCAGAAAACGGAAAATCTTTATTACTGTAGCGTGATAATGCCGAATCAATTCCCGACGCTCGGAGAGCTTCTGCGGCTTGAGATGCCTTGATCCAACCTTGCCTAAACCCACGATTTTCACATCGGCACACTTCCTCGGCCAATTTTTCCCTAGTTTTCTCGATTCCCACTTTTCGGCCCTCATGGAAGCATTTCTCATAGGCCCTCCCCTTCGCGCTCTCTATTGCGAACATACTTGCCGTCTCGCGATCGGCAAGTGCGGAACTGATAAGCCGACTAGTAACCCTCTCTTCCACAATCGGGTTCGCGTGCACGGTGGATTGTGTCTGAGAAGCCTTGGTCTTCCTTAGTTCCCGCTCGGCCGCCTCCACGCGGGCTTCCAAAGTTTGAATACGTTCTTCCTTCTTCTCCATCTCTTGACGGATAGCGCGTAGTCGCATGCCGACTTCGTAAGCAGTGTAAAGCCCCTTCACCGCACCGTGAATGCCCTCGCGAAACACCTCGTAGTCCTGTCGACCCAGCATTGATTGCTGAACCTCAGGAGGAAATATTTGTCGGGCAAAGTCGACCGCTACGTCTGGGTCTCGAACGATCGAGTCCGCCTCCGTCATGGGTCTATTCTTCACAAATACCGCAAAGCTTAATGGGCACGGATTCGCGTCAGACCTCCTCTCGACTCGGGACTGTGGAGATTTACCCTGCGACTGCTTGTCTCGCCTGGGCGATCTGCTGCGACGTCGAGGCGACTGACGCCTCTCACGACCCCTAGAACTCCTACTTACTGAGCGCGAGGGTTCACCACCTCGATTCATATCTCCGCCCAGCTCAGCAAGGGTCTTCGCTTCTCCTTTACTGTTAAAGAAGAGTCGGTTCGACATTCGCGCAATCCGTCTTCTTGTAAGAGCTCAAGTCAGTTGTTTGCCAAGATCATAAAGGATATGCCTTTGTTCACTTACCCTTCATAGAGGCATCACGATCGAGGCGCTCTCATTAATTGAAGAGCCTGAATCGCCCGTCGCCGATTGAGTCGACGACAGGGGCACGATTTTACCATCAAGTACCCCAGCCGGCTCACGAATCGAATCGATCCTCGAATCGAATCGATTCCTCAAACCTCTTCAGGAACTGCCTGGGGCAAGGGCAGATTAATTAATATACTCGGCTCAAGTACCCCAGCCGGCTCATGAATCGATTCCTCAAACCTCTTCAGGAACCGCCTGGGGCAAGGGCAGATTCATTAATATACTCGGCTCAAGTACCCCACCCGGCTCATGAATCGACTCTTCATAATTCTAATCCAGTCGGCATGTGAAGGACGAATCAATATTGCCACTGGATATTCAACCTCTAAAAGCTGAGACTCAGCAACAATTTTACGAAAGACATCACAATGTTTCATTAACATAACCACACAAATTGTGTACGAGTAGAAGTGAAATTACAAGGAAATTTTCATTAATAAATTGCGTACAAGATAGCAACCAATTTATACATGAAAACTACCCTGAACCAACAAAACTCTACCAAACAAATATCAAAAACTTACACAAAAATCAAAAAAACTTTATAAATTTGGAAACGCCTCCCAAATCACTCCTCGGTGTCGGATTCAAGTGGCTCAACATCTACTTGCTCGTAAGGAATTGGCACAGCCAACGTAACCCCAGCGGCAGCAAGGGCTTTGAGCCATCCGTGTTTGAACCCCCGATTCTCAAACTTGGGAACTTCATCAACATATTCCGTAAAGGCGGCCCTTTTTCCTGCCTCAAAAGCCTCCGATTCGGCTTTCTCCTGGGCCGCCTTGAGCTCCTCTAACTGAGTCTTCACCTCGGCAAGTTCGTCTTTAGAGAGCTTGAGCGACTCCTCACTCGCACTCGCTCTATCCTCAGCATCAGAACGAAGCTGTTCAGCAGTGCGAGCCCTCTCCTTCTCCGCTTCGGCTCGTGCGCTCTCCATTGCGGCTCTCATTTTCTCAAACTCGGCCCTACTCTTCTGACCGTCCACTTCTGTTTGCAAACGGTCAATTCTGCCAAGAGCATCGTACAAGCGGCGGCCTAAGTCGGCGATCCTGCCGACGGTCTGCAAAAACAAGTGATCGTCAGATACCTTTGTAAAAATGGATTCAAGCGAATTTAATACCTACCAGAAGTGCCGATTGCGCAGACAGGGCTACGGCCAAAAAATCCGGCGTGGCGCAAAAGGCCACATTGTCCGCCGGCAAGGAAATTGAGGCCGCCAGGCTCAATGCAACGGCCGGATCCTCAATGGCCGAAGCGTTGGAAGAAATCGGCGTATCTCTGATCTTTGGCTGAATCACGAAAGGAGCAACCACGTCCAATTCTTTGAGGCGAGCCCGTTTGTCAGCAGGACTAATCTCTGAACTAGCCTCCTCTTCGGCGCCACGTTTTTGGCCGCGCTCCTCCGGAATCAGTCGTTCTTCACCGGCCTGCTGTTCAACTTTTTCCGTGCCGACCGGTATAACCTGAGCCGTTCCTTCAATAATGGGCATAGAGGCCTTAGCCAAGTTGGCATCAGATTCGGCGGCCTCGACCTTTTTTCGAGCAGCCATTCGCTCGGCATTTCTTTTACGCGCCATTTGCGTAAGGCTTTCCTTTGCCATACCTTCGAAGAAATCGCCGGGAAGATCTCCCAAATTCGCGAAAATATCTCCGGAAGAGAACTCTGCCCGACCCGAAGCGGATGGAGAGGAAGGCTGGTTGAGTCCGGCAGCCTCAAACGCCGAACGCACAGCCTCGTCGACCTCTTCGGCCTCCTCAGTGAGTTCTTTGGCCGGATCGGCAACTACTATCACCGGCTCTGCGTCTTGCCCCGAATCAGAAGCTTCAAGACCAATTTGCCTAAGGTTCTTGTAGCTGGGGAAGATAAGAGCCGAGAGGTTCTGATCGCCACATGGAATCGGGATGTTGTCCCCAGCCGAGAACGTGGTATAAGTCGGTTCGTACCGAAGTAAAATGTGGGCGGCTCTCCCTTGTTTTTGCACGCTTTGGCGGCCGAAGTAGTTGAGGGCAGTCTTAACGTCCCTGAGGACCGCGTCGTCAACAGAAGTCAGAATCTTCTTCAAATTATTACCTGCAAAAGATGAGAGATTAAGGAAAGAGAGCCGATTAAAAGACAGATCAACAAACATAAGATAGTACTTGGAAACCTGGATCACCCTTATGTCTGGGAATGGGGTCTAGGCGATCTTCGCCCTCAGCGAACTCCCAATTACCTCGGACATTGACCATTAGATCGTCAACCCTCTTACCAGAACTGGCAAGCATAGTCACCAAATGATGGTCAGTATCCTTGGCCCTAAGGAAGTACGGCCCCAGCCGACCGGCGGATTTGGCTAAAGCATAGCAGTGCCGAATGGCCGGAATTCCGAGATTGATCTTAAGGCGTCGATTCAATTCTATAATCCCCATAATGATTCGAAAGAAATTTACATTGGGTTGAGAAAGGATCAGACTCCAATAGCGAAGGACGACCCTAAGCAATGGATGTAGGGGGAAACGAACTCCGCCCTCTGCAATGGACAGGAGGGGGAATACGATCGTATTCTGATCCTCTCTCTTCATATCTAGAGAACTGTCTGTTACAAGAGACAAATGAACGTCATCGGGAATGGAAAAATGTCGCCGGAATCCGGAAATGCGACTTTCAGAGAGGAGGTCTTTCAAATGTTTAGCCATTTCAACGGGGACCCAAGGATTCGCCGAAAGTAAGAACAATAAACAAAGAAATGAGAAGAAGACTTACGAAGAGCAGATGAGACAAAGATAGACTGACGAAAGTTGTAGAAAATATGAGTGCGAGGGGAGATGCGCGCTGGCGGTCCAAACGTATCAGATGATCGACGAAATGTGTATCCAAAAGGACTGAAGTTTCAAATCGCAATAAATGCGAAAGACGCATGAGTAAGGCGGGAAAGTATAATGATAAACGAAAAGGCGTGCGCCTCCTGACATCCTCTGACATCTGTCTTGGGGAACGCGAGGCCGCCTGATCAATGATAAGCTTTTCGAATTCTAGACCAAACACGCCAATTAACTACCGTCAATGGGGAGTTCGGGGGGCAATTGTGGGAGCCGAATATGTGGCTAAATCAGAAGGGGTATATTATAGTATTAACATTAACCAGCTGTATCCTGCATAATTAGGATGGGCCGAATACAATACGTAGACCGATTAAGAAAGGATCCTCGAAGCCGAATAGAAGAACGGGTAATGATTGAAAAGTAGGCCCAGACCCCGAGGTCCCACACAGAACAGATATAAATATAGAAGCAGCGTTCTTGAAAAGGTATGTAAGAAGAACTCCATTTAACTTAGTAAACAAGCTTTCTTGAATATAAGAACTGACTTGCCCATTGGAGTGCTAACCCCGGCACCCCCGACCGGAGTGTTAGTCTTTGTAGGTGACTAGCTGAGAATCAAGAGCGTTTCCCAGGATCTAAAGAGTATTTCCAGAATCACTTCCCCACAGATCCTTATTGGCGGTTTGGTAGCACATTGTTTTTAGATAGTGTTGAAATCATTTGTTACTTTCAATATATATATATATATATGAGAATGTGCATTTAATTTGTGATACAAGTACTTGCAAATTAGGTAAACAATGGTGTGAAACTTTAAAATTGTCCTTTGAGTAGAAATTTAAAAGAGCAACACTATTAAAAATAATAATAATAATAATAAAATTTACCCACGTTCAAATTGTGTGGATGAGATTAATTATAGATGTGGCCCATGACACAATAATTCTTCGGTGCTATTTGATAAAAGTTTAAGTGTTAAATTAAAAATAAATTATTTGATATGATATGAATAAAATCAAATTTAAATTTTTTTTTTTTGAACACCAATCAAATTTAAAATTTATTATTTTTAAATTATATACTTTAATTTTTATATTGTGATGGTGGTAGTGATAGTGGTGCCAGTGGCATAGTGGTAGTGGTGGTGGTAGTAGTAACAGTAGTGGTAGTGACATAGTGGTGATGGTGATGGTGGTGGTGGTGGTGGTGGTAGTGGCAACGGTAGTGGTAGTGGCATGGTAGTGATGGTGATGGTGATGGTGATGATGATGGTGGTAGTAGTAATAGTAGCGGTAGTAAATGATGGTGGTGTTTATGGCAATAATGACAATGATGATAAAGATGATGGTAGTAGTGGCGGCGGCGACGATGGCATGGCGGTGGTATTGATGGTAGTAGTGGTGGTGTCATGATGGTAGTGGTGATTATAATAGTGGTGGTAGTAGTGGTGGTGGCATGGTGATGGTAGTGGTTGTGGTGGTGGTGGTAGTAGTAGTGGTAGGTAGGGATGCAACTTAGGTGAGGTCAACCCAAACAACTTGAACTTAGTTTGAATTTTTTTAGGGCTTAGATAAGTTATTTTTAAATTCGGTACGGATTTGGACAAAAATTCAGAAGTCCAAATTAAATTTGGACGGGCTTGGGCAAAGACATTAAACAACCCGAGCAATCCAAAATCGGAATTATACATATGTAAATATATAAAAATATTATACATATAAAATATTAGCCATTACATGATATTAATTTAAATTATTAAATCATATTGAATATATATTATATATACAAGTAACATGAAATTTTACATTTTTTATTCTCACTCATCAATTGTAAAAATTATTATAGCGGCATCTCTCTTACATTATATAAATTATTTATTTTAATGTTATTAATGTTTTTTATTAAAAAAATTTAAAATAAAGTCTAATTTTAATAATTTAATAATTTCACTGCCAAAAAAAAAACAAATAAACAAACGAACAAAAATTCATTTACAATTCGAGTAATTCGGTAATTCGGACATTTCGGGTTTAACTCGGGTCAGATTTAGGCAGACAACCTCAGGTTACAATTCAAGCTTGGGCGGACCTAAGTAAATCTCAGTATAACTTGGGTTAGACTTGAATAACCTCCCAACTCAACCAAACCCGCTCGAGTTGCACCCCTAGTAGTAGCGGTGGCGGTGGCAATAGTGGCGGTGGCATTATGGTGGTGCTACTAGTGATGGTGGTGATGATTTATAATAATGCATATTAATACTTATGTTTAGTATTAAGTAAGTTTTATATGACTTAAATTTTTAAAAAATTTTAACTTACATTTTAAGAGACATTTAAAATTTTAAGTAATATCAATTATGGTTATAAAACGAACTTAATTCATTATCATTTAATTAATTCAATTTTAAATGCTAAATCATATTATCAAACACCTCTACACCACACACTTACTTCTAGACAATTTTCACGGTTCATAAATCTTGGACAGTAGCATTTCTCAATTAAAAAACAAAAGAAGAAAAAATGAAGAAAATATAAATAAATAAAATATAAGTTAAATCTTTTTTTCATTTTTTTCCCTTTTAAAATGGGTCCAGCTTGTCTCAAGTTGAGATCAAGACTGGATCCGTCCAGTCCGGCCCATGGGCTCATTTTTGGGGCCCGTTTTGATAATTCAAGCCGTTAATGTGTAGAACTCGTTGAGTATTATATGTCTGTAAAAAATCACGTTGATCGGATATCAATAGTTATGTGATCAAATCAATTTTGTATAAAAAAAAATGGACGGTGAAAAAATTAACGATTGATAAAAAACTGTTTTGTTCACATAGCTGTCGATATCTGATCAACGTGATTTTTTACAGCATATAGTACTCGACGATTTCTACATATTGAACGGTTTGGATTATTAAAACAGGACCCGTGGTAGAACCCCACGAGCCCAACAATATGATCCAGTCCGATCTTTGGACTGGACCAAAGCCACTGCCTTTAAAATTTGTATAAAACTTTACCATCCAAACAAAATATAAAATTAATTACTAATTTATTACTAATTTTCTGTACCAGTGTAGCATCTATTCAATTCAGTAACCAGTAGAATTAAAAGCATTGAATGAGATCTGTGTGGAGTGTGGACATTTGAGTAAATAGTAGGTGATTATCTGGTAGTCTTCACCCCTATTGCTTAACACTATTTATTATTTTGGTTTATTTTGAAAAAGTTAGTTAAAAGTCAATTTTTTTATATTTTGACATTTTAGAATATATATATTTTTTACACGATTTTTTTAAAAAAAATCAAAAAATAAACTTTTAACTAGACAAAAGGAGGATCTGTATGGTATTGATTCAAATGCGAAAATTCATTGGCGTGGAAGAGATGTTACCTTGTAGTTTGGGGAAAACGGGCCGTAGTGGTGCAGATCTGGGCGAGGGATGGTTCGATAGCCATCTGTTACTGTTGTCACGCGATCAAGTGGAGATACAACTTTCCTATGGCTGTGACGGTGCTGCAAGGTGAAGGGTGCAACGGATCTCTGGTAGTCGCTAGGGATGGCAATGGAGGTTAATGGGGTGGATATTAATTCCCCATCCCCATTCCCCTATAATAAATTTTCCCCATTCCCCATTCCCCACTCCTCATGGGTACCACCCTCCCCATATCCTAATAGGTTTGGATTTTTCCCAACCCACTTTAATCTCCATTTTTATTTTATTTTTATTTTTTATATTTAATGTTAACAACCACCTTTTCTTTTTTTCTTTTTTTCTTTTTTTTTTTTTTTTTTTAAGGTTCATAACAAAAGCTAAATATACCTTCAATTTTTATTTTTTTTTAATATATTTAATGTTAACATTTTTTTTTTTAAGGTTCACAACGACAGCTATATATACCTTCAAATTTTTTTTTTATAAATATATTTAATGTTAACAACTCCTCTTTTTTTTTTTTTTTTTTTTTTTTTTTTTTTTTTTTTTTTTTAGTTCACAACAAAAGCTAAATATACTTTCAATTTTTTTTTCTTTTTTTTTAATATATTTAATGTTAACAACTCCTTTTTTTTTATTTTTTTTATTTTAAGGTTCACAACAAAAGCTAAATATACCTTCAATCTTTTTTCTTTCTTTTTTAATATATTTAATGTTAACAACTTGTTTTTTTTTTTTTTTTTTTTTTAAGGTTCACAACAAAAGCTAAATATATCTTCAATCTTTTTTCTTTCTTTTTTAATATATTTAATGTTAACAACTTTTTTTTTTTTTTTTTTTTTAAGGTTCACAACGAAAGCTAAATATACTTTCAATCTTTTTTCTTTCTTTTTTAATATATTTAATGTTAACATTTTTTTTTTTTTTTTAAGGTTCACAACAAAAGCTAAATATACCTTCAATATTTTTTCTTTCTTTTTTAATATATTTAATGTTAACAACTTATTTTTTTATTTTTTTTAAGGTTCACAACAAAAGCTAAATATACATTCAATCTTATTTTATTTTATTTGGTTCAACAACAAAATCAAATACACATTAATTAATTAATTAAAAAGTTTGTTTTATAATAATCAAATATATAATTTTGAGACAATCAAATAAGTTTTAGTAATTAAAAAAAATGTGGAAGAACGTGGAAGATTAAAAAAAAAAATTACAACCATCTCTCTCTCTCACTCTCTCCCCTACATATTATAAGAACATGTTTACAATGTTATAAGAGCCTGTTTGAAGAAATAAAATGTGAAAGAACCTGTTTGAAGAAAGTGTTATAAGACCCATATTAAATTGCATCAGGGCATAAACAATGAATTGTTTATTGATTTCTTAGCCACGGACATTTTAGACATTAAACCATCTTTCTTTTAGCAAATTTGAGCCATTCATTTTAATTTATCCAAAATCTAATTATACCTTTTAACAAATCTGAACCATTCATTTTAAGATATCTATGGCTTACCACACCCAATCCATCCTCCATCTTCTTCTTTTAGTCCCCCACGAATTTTGTTGTTTGTTACTTTTAAAAAACAAAAAATGTTTTTCAATTAAATTTTTATTAATTTCACAATACCATCACCACTATTTTCACCTTCACTATCACACTACCATCACCATAGCCACTACCATCATCACTACCGCCATCACCCCACCACTATGTCACAATCTCTACTTTCACCTTCGTTCCATCACCACCACCACCAAATATAAAAAAATATATATTTTTAATTTTTTTTTATAAAAAATATTTTTCATTAAAAAATATTTTCTATCTAAATAAATGAAACATAACATTGGGAAACAAGCTGATTTCAGTTAAATCTGTTCATAACTAAGAAAAATTCTTTTATTTTAAAAAAAATTATTTAGTAAGAATTTGTATCCCCTTTTTATTTTTCCAGCAAATAAATTTTTGTACCCATCATTTCTAACCAATCACGACTCATGCTTGTTTCGATTCTCTACAATTTCCTTATTTTCAAATACATTCATATATATATATATATATATATATTGTATAAATTGTGTGATAACATGAAACAAATAGATTCATACTCGTTAATTGAAATTTCAGAACAAGCAAACCATTCTGAAAATTACAATACATAACAAAATAAAATAATATAGAAAAGCAGACCGAAACCTACACTAGACAGTGTCTTAATTTTTTTAAATAAATTTAAAAAATTCTAGATATGCATAAAATTTGACAAGAATAATGTGACAATGTTAATTAATGTGTATTTGATTTTATTGTTGAGCCAAATAAAATAAAATAAGATTGAATGTATATTTAGCTTTGGTTGTGAATCTTAAACAAAAAAAAATGGTTGTGAATCTTAAAAAATAAAAAAAATAAAAACAAAAGAAAAAAGATTGAATGTATATTTGGCTTTGGTTGTGAATCTTAAAAATTTTAAAAAAAAAGGTTGTGAATCTTAAAAATAAAAATAAAATAAATAAAAAAAAAAGATTGGAGGTATATTTAGCTTTTGTTGTGGATCTTTAAAAAAAAAAAAATCAAAAAAATCTTGTGAACTAAAAAAATAAATAAATAAATAAAAGAAAAAAGATTAAATATATATTTAGTTTTGGTTGTAAATCTTAAAAAAAAAAAAAAAATTTTGTAAACCTGAAAAAATAAATAAATAAACAAAAGAAAAAAGATTAAATGTATATTTAGTTTTGGTTGTGAATCTTAAAAAAAAAAAAAAAAAAAAAAATTTGTGAACCTGAAAAATAAATAAATAAATAAAAGAAAAAAGATTGAATGTATATTTAGTTTTGGTTGTGAATCTTAAAAAGAAAAAAAAAAGAAAAAAAAGAAAAAAGTTTTTTGTGAACCTGAAAAAAATAATAATAAAAGAAAAAAAATTGAATGTATATTTAGTTTTGGTTGTGAATCTTAAATAAATAAATAAATAAATAAACATATGGGGAAATTAGTGGGTACCCATCCCCAACCCATCCCCAGTGGATATTTAAAGAATATCACCTACCCTACCCAATGGATAAGAAAAAAGGGAAAATCCATGTATTTGGATTGGGTCTCCATAAATATCCACAGGATAGATTATCCATTGCCATCCCTAGTAGTCGCTGGTGTGGGCGTGATGGAGTGGACTTGTTTTTCCGACTGAGGGACTGTCTTGCTTGTTCAACAACGAATGCAGGTTGGAGAAGGATATTTGTCAAAATAAGTCTTTGACCCGTTCCAAAAAAAAAAAAACCTTTGACGCTTGTCAAATTATACTTAAAAAATATAATAGTTTTAACTAATAAATATCGTATTGGAGCAACCCATGGCGTTGTCCCAGCAGTAAAAAAATAATGGCCTTGTTTAATTTATTTTTGAGCGAGTAATTTTAAAAAAAAAAAAAAATTTAATTTTGTTTGGTTTAGTGATTTTGGAAAAAAATTTTTAAAATCACTCTCTCTCTTCTGTTCATCAATCAATCACTTTTTTTTTTCATCTTTCATTCTCAATCATTTTTTTTCTCATATACATCTACTCAACTACAATAAAATATCAAATTATCTCAAACTCCCATACTCTAAAACTATTTCCAAAATATACAATCAAACAAACCAGAAAAAATTCTAAACTCTCTCTTCAAAATTTTTTTTGAAAATTTATCTCCCAAACTCAAATCAAGCACACCCAATAATTTCTCAAATAGTAGAGGCATTGCATTCATGGTTGAAAGACCATTAATGACCTCAGTTGACTGAAGCAACTTATCCAAAGTTGTAAATACTGTACTGGATTAGGTACCTTTTTTTTATTATTTATGGGTATGGTACCTATTGATAGCGGTATGTTACCGGACGCCGTTTCGAATTTATCGCATAAATGTTATATATGTATTAAAAATATTATTTAGTAACAAATAATTTAACAATATATATTATGAATCACAAATATATATGTAAAAGAGTCTTAGAAACATACTAATTCTGCTAAATAACACAAATTAAGATGTACTTCAAAGAGAGTTTGGAACCAATTTCTAATATTTTAATATTCCAAACCATTACACAAGAAAATATACACATATATATATATATATATGGCTAGTATTTTTCAGTATTTACTCGGTATTATGCTTTCAAAACTGGCCAGTATTGGTCGGTACTGTCAGGCATTGACCAGTATTTTAGGCGGAACATAATTGGATTATGTAGGTACCGTTTTTCTTTTGAAACTATACATACTGGCCGATGTGGTACAGTATTGATAACATTGATCTAGGCTTGACTAAAAATGTTTCAATGACTAGATAGTGGCCTATTTAGTATAGGTTTTATAAGGAGAGAGGCTTCTCCAGTCCAAATCAGATTGGAGGGTGCTATTGGACCTTCGTAGATCCACCACAAAACTTGCATCGATAATCTTAACCATTCACTTGTTTGGACTCATTAAGTAAAATATTCATGCAAAAAATCAAGATGATTGGGTATTGATAACTATATGTTTGAATCATATTTGTTTTAAGAAAATAGATAACAAATATAATTTCAAGAATAACCGTCTATTTTTTGTAATACAAACTTGATTCAAACATATAGCTGTTACTGATATCCAATCATATTGATTTTTTGCATAAATATTCTATTCAGCGAATCCTACAAGGTGAACAGTTCGGATCATCGAAATGAGATATGAACATAAGAGAAGTCTAACCCCAATAAAAGATATTCAAATTTATGATTCATTCGAAGACAAGTTAGTGGTCATCCCACAACTCTTTATCTTATTAATATGGGATATGTTTTACTTTTTGAAAAATACTTCATACACACAATTTCTTTCTCGCAAACCTTCCCAAATGATGTGGTAAAAAAGGCTAATTAATTACTCATGCTACTACATTTTTCTCTTCTTTCAAAATTTTCTAGCCAATCTTACCACGTCATTCGGAGAGGTTTATGAGGGAGAAATTGTATTATCATTTTGAATTTATAAAAAGAGAGAGGGTTCTCTCATGGGCCTCTGTTAGGGCTGCAAATGAACCGAGCTGTTCGTGAACAGGCTCGGCTCGGCTCGGTAAGGGCTCGGCTCGGCTCGGCTCGTTTACTAAACGAGCCGAGCTCGAGCTCGAGCTCGATTATTAGGCTCGTTTCGTTAACGAGCCGAGCTCGAGCTCGACTGTGTTCGGCTCGGTAGGCTCGGCTCGTTTATCTATAATTAAATTATATAATAAATATATTATTTATATATTAAATAATATATAAATATATATAAATACATTATTTATATATTAAAAATATATAAATATATATATAAATAATAATATAAATGCATTTTTTATATATTAAATAATATAAATAATATTTTTTATTTAACAATTTATATTTAAATAATATAAATAATATAAAAAAAATTTATCGAGTCGAGCCGAGCCGAGCTCGAGTTCGACAAAAATTAACGAGCCGAGCCGAGCTCGAGCCCAGTCCTTTATCGAGCCGAGCTCGAGCTCAATAAACGAGCTCGATAGCTTAACGAGCCGAGCTCGAGCCCAGCAAAGCTCGGCTCGGCTCGGCTCGTTTGCACCCCTAGCCTCTGTGGGTTTACCACGAAACTCGTATCGATAATTCGAACCGTTCAATATATAGAACTCATCGAGTACTTTATTTTTGTAAAACATCACATTGATGAGATATTGATAACTACTTATTTAGATCTCATTTGTGTCAATGGTAAGTATGATTTTTAAAATAAATTGTTGACACAAATATGATATGATCAAGTGTCTATCGATATTCAATCAATGTAATGTTTTGCAGGGATGAAATACTTGATGAGCTCTACATATTGAACGATTCGAATATTGATACGAGTTCCATGGTAAGCAAATGGAGGCCCAAGAGAGAACCCTCTGCTTTTTTATAAATTCAAAATGATAATACAATTTCTCTCTTATAAACCCTTTCGAATGACATGGTAAGATTGGCTAGAAAGTTTTGAGAGAAGAGAATAGTGTTATAGCATGAGTAATTAATTTGCATTTTTTCGCCACATCATTTGGGAAGGTTTGTGAAATAGAAATTGTAGGGATGAAGTATTTTTCAAAAAGTAAAACATATCCCATATTAAGACCATCTCCAATGTTTACTCAGATCCATCACCAAATTTAAATTTGGTTAAAAAGTACCGTTTTTTGCTCTCCAATGGTTTCAGCAAAACGATATCAAATTGAGAATAACTCAAATCTTACACCAAACTGAGGAGGTAGCTCATCTTTCACCAGTTCACTGTTTGTGACCGTTGGGTGTGGAGCTACCGGTCGACCAGCCGGATGTCCGGCCGGTTGTCCCCCTGGTTGTCCGGATTACACAGAAAATGAACAGCAGCAATGGTTGCTTCATTCACGCTTTGGGTTTCTTTCCTCTTTGTCTTCTTCTTCAGACCCAGATGTGGAAGGCCGAGGAAAGGTCAAGTTCTTAGCTGGGTGAATTCTTGTGTAGGTGATTCGTTTTTTTTTATCGTTGTTTGACACTTTTTGATTGATTTGGAGGTGACCCAATTCAAGATTTGAGTGGATTCTTTTGGAGGAGACCTAAGTGAAAGATTGTTAGTAAATGGATCCTTGGTGTTTGGATACTGAGAATCTTTTTTTCAACAACCATATGTATGGATCTATATAAAAAAAAGCTGAGAATTGTGTGAAATATCGAACAATCTCTCAAGACATCATTCTACCGTCGGATCTTTGCGAAAAACAAAAAAAAGCTGAGAATCTGTGTGAAATATCGAACAATCTGTGTGAAAATTATAATGAATCTTTTATATAGATGCACACTAACAATCTTTTTTTTACTCAGTTCAAGATTTGGTGAAAATTATGATTGTTTTGGAGGAGACCCAAGTAAAAGATCCCTGGTGTTTGGATACTAAGAATCTGTGTGAAATTGGATGATGTCTGGAGTACAAGATTAGTTAGAGATCAAGTCCCAGAAGACAGTGGTCAGACAACAAATTGAGGAAACAGGGGAAAAAAAAAATTATTTGCCTTGTCCGGTCGACCGGCCGATCGTCCCCTCGGACTTCCCTTGCCTTTTGATGACATTGGAGCAACTCATATCAAATTGAGAAAATCGTCTTTTTTTTTACTCAGATTTGATGAAAAAAAAAGTGAACCATTAGAGTTGCTCTAATGAGATAAAGAGTTGTAGGATGGCCATTAACTTGTCTTCAGATGAATTATAAACTTGTATATCTTTTATTGGGATTAGGCTTCTATCATGTTCATATCTCAACATGAAAAAATTTGAAGGGGCCGTGGAGTCCATTACATGTCTTATTTCGATGATCCGAACCGTTCATTTTTTAGGATTTCTTGAGTAGAATATTCATGCAAAAAAATCAAGATGATCGGATATCGTAGTTATTTTTTTGAATCAAATTTGTATTATAAAAAATGGATGATTATTCTTGAAACTATATTTGTCAACCATTTTTTAAAAACAAATATGATTCAAACATATAATTACCGATATCCAATTATCTTCATTTTTTGCATGAATATTCTACTTAATAAGTTCAAAAAAATGAACGGTTTGAATTATTGAAATTGGTTCCAAAATGGCCTTATCAAGTTCAAACACTCTCTCAAATTGAAATAACAATTTCAGAGAAGCCAAACCCTTTTTATTGGGATCTGGGGCTACTGTTGTGACTAATCAAGACCGTGGGGGCTTTTTCCGAGTCTTTTTGGATAATCTAAACTGTTCATATTGTAGGGTTCATCAAGTATATCATCCATACAAAAAAATCAAGTTAATCAGAAATTTGTAACCTTATGATCAGATTCAAATTGTTTTACAAAAATTATCAAGATAATGTTAACTGTTTATTTTTAAAAACACAAAAGTACTCTTGTTATGAAGTTATAGATTTCCAATCAATTTGATTTTTTTCATGAATAATCTATTTAACAAACCCTACAATATCAACGGTTCAAATTATCAAAAAAGACTCGAAAAAATCTCCACTAGAGCACAGCAGATTGCTGCTGGGACTAAGTCACAGCAGCACCCCCAGGTTCTTTTTATTGGATCTAATCTTAATACTTGTGATTACATATTTGAGATTTACTTTGTAGGGATAAATTCAATGTAAATCTTGAAAGGTTTCAATAAATAAATAAACAATTAGAAATTAGCTTCATAGTATCAGTGTTTTTTTTTCATATATAAAAAAAAAAAAAAAGAAAAAAAAAGAAAGAAAGATTAGAGCATTTTCACTCAGATTTTTTTTTTTTAATTGTATACCAAAATTTTTTTTGAAGGCTTTATGTGTCAAATTTTGATGTGCAAATTTGACATCATTAAAAAGAAAAACTCTACATAAATTTATTATTATTTTTAACTCTTTTATACGTACTTAACATTGAAATAATAAAAACAAAATGATTTGACAATATCTCTTCGTAATGTCAAATTTGACATTATATATTTAGGTAGAATATAATTACATGCTAATTTTCAGTATCAAAAGTGTCACCACGGATTCAAAAATGACAATTCGGGTGAAAACACTCTTACAAATACTATATTTATCATTATGTGATAGCGTGACGCCACCCTATTGTTGCGAGTGATAAAAAATGTGGTGAAAAAAATAATGTCTTTTAATATTTTATTTTTAAATGTGAAAGTGAGTGTAACCGACAGTTTTGAAGAAGGATCCAAGGTGTACTTTTGTCATGCTTATCCACCCAAAAAATACTTTTGTCATGCTAGATTTCTAGGCTGACATGAGGGCATCCTCTTCTGCTATAAGTGTATCAATTGGAAAAAAATTCAGAACACCCCCCCGGGGGGCGGACCCTCTCTCTTTTTTATTGGTCAAAATTTTTTTTTTTCTCTTTTTTTCGATCACTACTCATCACGTGTGTATGGAATGGTGAGGTGTTAATTGAAGGGAGTCCCTATCACAGCTCATATTAGTTCTCTCATCTTCTTGCCATAATTGAGACTACTTAAAGCTTCTTTATTTTTTAAGAAAAAAATAGTTTTGTTTCTTATTTTCCAAACGAAAATTGTTTGATGTAGATATTTTAAAAACATATTAAAACAAAAAAAAAATATATATATATATATATTGGACGAGTTCTAAAAATGATGGCTGCTGTCGACAATGGTAAGTAGCCAATAGAGGTGGCTGGAGGTGATTGGGGAGAAATGTCCCCCCCCCCCCCCACTCCCTTGACCCTCTCTCTTTTTTATTGGTCAAAATTTTTTTTTTCCTCCTTCTCCTCCAATCATCACCCGTCACGTGTGTGTGGAGTGATGAGGGTGGTGATTGAAGGGAGTCTCTATCACACCTCATATCAATTCTCTCCTCTTCTTGCCATAATTGAGACTACTTAAAGCTTCTCTTTTTTTTTTTGAAGAAAAAAATAGCTTTGTTTCTTCTTTTCCAAACGAAAATTGTTTGATGTAGATATTTTAAAAACATATTAAAACAAAATATATATATATATATATATATTGGATGAGTTCTAAAAATGGTGGCTGTCGGCAATGGTAAGTAGCCAATAGAGGTGGCTAGAGGTGATTGGGGAGAAATGTAAAATCAAAAACTTATTTTAAAAACAAAATAAAACACATTTTTTTTTTTTATTTCTAATGTTTAAAAAAAAAAATTGAGAAAATTGTTGCCATTTTTTTTATTTTATTTTAGGTCACACAATGATTTGATGGCTACCAATGCCAACTTTTTGGTAGGAGGAAAAGAGTCTTTTTCTCAAGTATGCTTAGTTTGAATGAATAATGTGATCGTGCCCATTCTGTATTGGTTTGGTCCACACATTTCTGCTTAATCTAAAGAAATTTCTTCAATAGAAGGGAGAATACATCATACTTATGGCCACTCTTTTTCCATAATATTCTTCAATAAATAAATAAATAAATAAAAATTGAAATAAGAAAACTCATATAAACAAGCTTCCCCACTTTATTGATCACTCGTTGTTCTTTTTATTTCAAAAATTCATAATCTAAACACATTCAACATGAGTGCCAATAGTTCATATTAGCCCATGTAAACACCAGCAAATTTCCCTATAAAATGATCACGCATTAAAATTATTAAAAAATCACACATGATGTTATTTATTTTTATTTTTATTTTCATTTGAAATCTTTTTCATATAGGAAACTTTATATATTTTTTCAACTAAAACTAAAGATCAAGGGATTGATCTAGTCTAGTGAATGAACTGCTTTCTTACTAGGCACATGCTTGAATTTGAGGCTTATCAATGTGCTCTACAGAACTTTTTCTTCCCTATTCTCCTAAAGTAAAAGTTATACTTTTTTGTGGTGACAAAAATTATACTATTTTATTCTTACGTTACATAATTTTGCAGTTTTATTACGAAAAACATACCATATCATACCCTTATACAGGTCCACAATGAATTGAGATATGTCAAATTGGCTTCTTATTTGGGGTGCCACCTAAACAGTTGTTACTGGTTTTCCAAGGATTAAATCATGAGGAGTAACATCTCATCTTTAAAACTTTCTCACTACGAGATTTACTTTCCAACAATGTGCAACAAAACCCTTCACATTTTTCATTAATGATGGAGACAACTACACTGTTGTTTGGAAACTTAGGGCGTAAGTTATATCAAGGAAAGTCATATTTTTCATTAACTTCTATCATTTCCCAATCAAATGCCTTTCATTTCCACCTGAAAGTTAAAAGGCAGTTAAGGGACATTTCAAGTTGTATAATAATGTCTCGAGATTTTCACTATATCGTTTGACTAACGCTGTGTTTGGTTGGGGAATTTAGGGAAGGATTTAGAAAGGAAAAGAGAAAAGGTGTGTGAAACTAGGTGAAATATAAATATGTTTTATTCACATTTCACCTACTTTTTCCATTTTCCTTTCCAAATCCCACAACAAATCCCCCAACCAAATACAGCATTAATAAATTTGAATACAGAATCTCATGCCCAAGGTTGTCACACTAGTTTTAGATGCATTAGGACAGACAAATTAATATGTATATACATATTAAATACAAAGATCTAATGTTATATTTCAGTAGTTTTAAACATGAAGCCTCTAGTATGGATATGCTTTACTTTTGGAAATGCAAGTGGAAGTTGTTAGAAGGTTTTATAAAGGGGAACCTGTTGGGTGAATGATTGATTGGTCAAAAAGGTATGCTACTCTTTATTCAATTTTCTAATACTTGTCTTGATCATCAAAGTGAATTGTTTCTAAAGTGAACTTGATATATGGGTCTTGGAAAAAGAGAGTTTGTGGGGTCATGTAAAGTCTACAATATCGCCATTGTCAATTAGGAAGTCAGTCTAGGATTTGTAAATTACAAACCTAAGAGGTTAAAACATCAATTATTTTCTAAGACCCGTAAAGGCAACAAGTTACATGGGGTTCTCTAAAAATTGATTGTCTATGTAATATTCTCGACAAATGAAAAATCACAATGCATACTAATTGCTTCATCTTTTGTTATTCAACTATCTAACAAAAAAATGAGTTAGAATATCCGACACGTAAAAAGTTTTATTACGTAATTGATTTAAAGCACCATATAAGTAATGTCATTGATGATGCAAAATTACTAATTGTGAGGACATGGTAGGTGGGTAGAACTTATTTTCATTTCATTTCAAGCCCACGAGAAAGATACTAATTGTGTCATGTTTTGTCACCCAACTATCTAACAAATGTATGTCATATACATAAAAAAAATTTATTATGTGATTGATTTAGAACACCATGTAAGTAATGTCATGTGATGATGCAAAACTTCTAATTGTGAGGACATGGCAGGTAGGTAGAATTGCATTTTCATTTCACTTCAAGCCCATGTGAAAGAGACTAAATTCATATGGGTTTGGACCCCCCCATCATTGTCGTCTCAGATCAGGTTTTGAAATTGCACAAGGAGGCCTTGTTTGTGTTTTAGTAGAGCCTCTAATGTGAAACTGGGGTACAGCACTTGGCTTTTTATTTTGGTTTTGCTCATTCTTTGTTCGATTGTGTAGTCATTACTCATTCTTCGCCCACTAAGTATGTGCACCATGCAAGTGACAAAAGCGTGCACAATCCTACACGGTTTTCACTTAAATTGGACGCACATTACACTTGCACCTGACAAAAAATTACAACAATGGGGAAGGGGGTGTGGGCTTGTGACGGAGGGTTTGTGTGGTTCTAGTGGCTATGGTTTGGCTCTACTAGGTCGTTGATTGGGAAGGGTGGTGAGGCGGGTATGGGTGGAAGAGTGGAGGGAATGGGTGGGGGAGGAGTTATAAGTGGTGGGAGAGGGTGGGGGAGGGGCTGGGCTGCTGGCCAGAGTTACAAAGGAAAAAAGGTGAAGAAGGGGGAAGATGAGGACAGTTAGGTAAATTCAGGGATGATTTCCAACCGCTTTGTAAAACTTTTTATTATTTTATCGTCTAGCCCTAGCACTGTTTTACAAACCTGATAACACTTAACAAATGTATTATCCAAATACAACCTTGAGAAAGAGACGGATAAATAAAATGAAAACAACTATAGATGTCTTGCTCTGGTTTATTTAGGTTGGAAAAAGGGAAACCCATAATATTTCATATGCCTTGCCCAAAGGCTTCATAATAGTTAACATAGCAATGATAGAAACAACTACTCTACCCCCACACTCCTCCAGAACAAACACAACTGTCATCATAAGATACTTTGCCCAAAATCCTCTCCCTTCTCATACATTGAATCCACATAAACCTCCTTTTGGTTGTTAAGAATATGGAAGAGAATAGGACTAGACTTTGGATCTAGGGCTCTGCTTGGCAGTGCAGTCTGTGCCAATAATTGCCCATCCAACAATATCCCCAAGTACAGCTTAAGAATGGCTTTTACCATGGATATCACATACTAATAAGAAAGACATCACTATAAGATAGATGCAATGAACAACATCAATTCAAATATTTCAGAACCTACAAGAAAGAAACACTTATCATAAAACATAGAAGACCCAAACAAACTGACAACAGGAAGAAAGAAAAAGGTTCATTTAACAGGTTTGGAGCTAATCAAAAGATTGCATTCTACCCCCATGAGGACACACACTACATCTAATCGACACATTCCCAACAAGACACCATGACCGCTTGTTTATTCTTCAATGATTTTGTTTATTCTTTGTATGAAGAAACCATTTCCATGTTGTGCCTTCTTTCCTTGTAGCGACTGCCCTAAACAATACAGCAACAGAGCTGAATAGTACCCCAAGTCCCAACACTCTGACCAGCACTCAACAAGCAAGCTTGCGATGCAGACTACCTAAGAATATTCAGTAAGTAGAATCATGACCGGGACTATCTGCATGCATGTCCATGGAGGAATCATTGGAGTTGTAGGAATTAGAATCTCTGTTCTGGTGTTGCACAAAGGTCGGTTCATTGTTTCTAAATCCATTTCCTCCTTGAGTGATATGATAATTCTGAAGGCTGAGACGAACAGGGCTTGAAAGAGCATTTGAGAAAACATAGTTCTTGGACTGCTGATCACAATGAAATCCCTGCCCGACACTTGGTGCACCTGACGATCCTGAAGAGACCAAAATACCTGAATTTGTCAAGTGCATTGTCGGCTGTGAATGCTGATTCTGGGTTGGCAGCGCTCTGGGTGACATTGATGGCTCCTCTCCACAACAGTCCAGCTCAGTCTGCATCGAGATCTCTAAATAAGTTCCAAACACAAAGATAAAACGGAAAAAAAAAAAAAAAAAAGGTAAAATAAACAACAAAACAGATCTCAGGCCCATCAAAATAGTATATACATATTGTCAAGATTAGATGAAGGGTAGTTGTGTAATTGTCTACTTATCACTTATTGATATAAATATACCTAGTTAGAGAGGACAAACTATTGATTAGGTTTTGTGCCTCCTAACATCGTTCTTCTCTCATGTTCTCTGTTCCATCATCTTTTCTCTTCCTTCTTAAATTTCTTCTTCTTTTTTTTTTTTTTAACTTGGTATCAGAGCTCTGCAAAATTTCTATGTTTTTTTGTCTTCCTGGTTCTCCTTTCACTATTCGATAATGTACAAAAAAATAAAATAAAATAATTCCCAGCATGCTCGACTAGGCCTGGGGATTGTCCAAAAAAAATTTCAATTTTTTGTGAGATCTTCTTTGCCTATTTTTCGATTTTTTCTTTATTTTTTAGAATAATGGATTGTTTTTTCAGAATTGCACTTCTAGCCTGTTTTTGCTTGATTCAAAGCTTGGGCTCCCTTCTCTAGGAGTCGACTAGGCTGTTTAGAGCCTTCCCTAGCTTCAGTTTGCACTTTGGGATATTTTTTGGTTGCTGTTGGTCCTTCTAGTTCATTCAGGTGCTGTCTGGCCCGTTTCTGCTGCTGTTTGGGCTATTTCTGGTCATTCCTGGTAGTGTTTTTTGGTGATTGTGTTTTTTGGTGAGAATTATACTTCCAGACAAAGTTTCGTTCTCTCTTCATCTCTATTTTAATTTGGTTGTGGTCTTAACTAATGGCTGCCGAAGGTGTCATTCTTGCCAGCAATGAGACTACAAGTTTAGGTCCTAGTGTGATGCTTGGTGACAACTCTTCTCTTCAACTTACTTCTGTTAAGTTGGATAGCACCAATTACTTAGTGTGGTCACGTTCCTTTCAGTTGGCTATTATTGCTCGCGGCCTGTTGGGATACATTAAAGGCGTTACTAAGGCTCCCACGGAGGATGGACTAGCACATGACAAATGGAATAAGGAGAATGCCCTGGTTATGACTTGGTTACTCAATTCTATTCATTCTAATATTAGTCGGTCCTTTGTTTTGATGGACACTGCTCATGAGATTTGGGCTGCTGCAAATCAGATGTATTCCTGACGAGGTAATGATGCTCAAGCCTATGAACTGCGGAAAAAGATTCGGGGCTTTGATCAGAAAGACAGATCTCTCGCTGAGCATTATTCAAAGTTGAGTAGTTTGTGGTAAGAACTTGACTATTATCAAAAATTTCAAGTTGTGTGTTCCCAAGATGCAACTATGTTTCAGCAGATGGTGTCCAAAGAGCGTTTGTATGACTTCCTTGCTGGTCTCAACATGGAGTATGATCCAATTCGTGTTCATGTTCTTGGTCGTGATCCATTTCCTACCGTGCGTAAGGCCTATGCTTATGTTTTGCAGGAAGAAAGTAGGTGGAGTGCCATACCCCTTCAGGATCGCTCTGCTCTAGCCGTCTCTTCTGCTCTTACAGATGCAAAAGTTGGTCAGTCCAAGTCTGGAGGAAAAGGCTCCCCTAATGATCAGATCATTTGTGATTATTGTGGGAAAGAACGTCATGATCGGGACCATTGTTGGAAGTTGCATGGTCGTCCTACTCGAGGACGAGGTGGTGGTCATGGTCCTTGTGGTGGTACTGTTTGCTCTCATGCACATCTCTCAAAGTCATCTCCTAATAATTCGAGTGATCCTACAACACTTTCCCAAGATGAGTTACATACTCTCCGGCGTCTGATGGCTCGGCTTGATTCTTTTCCTACCACTACTTCTGATCTCCCTTCCTCCAACTTTGCTTCTACAGGTATTCCTTCGCGTGCCTTGAGTGTTGTTTCATCATCTCCTTGGATTATTAACTCTAGTGCTACCAATCATATAACAGGTTTGTCTAATCTTTTCCACTCTTACTTCCCTTGTTCTGGCAAGGAGAAAATGAGAGTTGCAAACGGGTCTTTATCCTCTGTCTCTGGGACAGGCTCTATTCATTGTTCTCCTTCTATTTCTCTATCATCAGTTTTACATGTCCTAAATTTTTCTACGAACTTGCTCTCTATTAGTCGTCTTACCACTTCTTTAAATTGTTCCATAACCTTTTATCCTTCTCATTATGTCTTTCAGGAACTAGATACAGGGAGAACGATTGGCAGTGGTAAAGCACATGAGGGCCTGCATGTTTTGGATGCTGAATCTTCCTCCGCTAGACAAGCTCTCGGCCCTTTTGGCCTCTCACTTTTACATCAGTGGCATCAGCGTTTAGGGCGTCCCCCATTTTTGTTTTAGACAAACTTCTCCCTAGTTTAGTGAAGCATTGTGATAGGAATAATTTTCATTGTGATGCTTGTGAGTTGCCAAGCATAAACGTTCTTGTTATCCTCCAATTAATAAAAGAAGTTTATTTCCCTTTATGGTTATTTATTCTGATGTATGGGGTCCTTCTCATGTTATGTCTGTGTCTGGCTATCGTTGGTTTGCCACTTTTATTGATTGTTATTCTCGTGTCACTTGGATATACATGCTTCGTACCAAGAGTGAAGTTTTCTCTTGTTTTAAAACATCCCATAAGATGGTCCATACTCAGTTTGCCAGTCCAATTAAAGTCCTTCAGAGTGACAATGGCACCGAATATATTGATGGTGACTTTCATGCGTATCTCGAAGAACATGGTATCCTTTATCAAACCAGTTGTGTCGGTACTTCTGAACAGAATGGTGTTGCTGAATAGAAAAACCGTCATCTTCTCGAGGTTGCTTGTGCTCTTATGTTCACGATGAAAGTTCCCAAACCATTCTGGAGTAATGCGGTTCTTATCGCTGCTTATCTTATTAACCGCATGCCTTCTAGTGTTCTTCAGTTTTAGCGCCCTCTTGATCTTCTCCCTCACACTTCTGTGTCTCCCATCTCTCTTACTCCTAAAGTGTTTAGTTGTGTCTGTTTTGTTCATTCCTCTCGCCTCACTCGAAGCAAATTGGACCCTAAGGCTATGCGTTGTGTTTTCCTTGGTTATTCCTCCACCCATAAAAGTGTTATGATCCTTACTCTCGTAAATTCTATGTTACTATGGATGTTACTTTTTGTGAGTCTGAATCCTTTTTTGGGGGTCAATCTCTTTAGGGGGAAGCTTCTACAAAAGAGATTGTTTCTTCTGATCCTTCTGATCCTTTTTTCTCTATCATTTGTAGTGAGTGGGAGGTGCAAACTAAACTTATTCAAGGGAAGTGTAGTAGGTTGGATAGACTAGATCTCAAGACTTACACTCGGCGACAAAAAGAACAACAATCTCACATGCTTCCATGCCCATTGTCATCTCCGGATCCAGTTACTATTTTGTCTGTGGATCCTTCAGGTAATGAGTCCTTGGCCACTACTCCCATTCCCGTTGATGATCTTAATCTTCCTATTGCTATTAGGAAAGGAGTAAGAACTTGTACTCAACATCCTATTTTTAATTTTGTGTCTTATGATTCCGTATCTCCATCATATCGTACATTTGTTTCGTCTTTGCCTTCTATATCTATTCTGCAGGGTTGGAAGGAAGCACTTAATGATCCCAAGTGGAAAGAAGCTATGGCAGAAGAGATGAGAGCTCTGAGTAAGAATGACACTTGGGTGTTAATTTCTCTACCATCAAGAAAAAGCCGTGTGGGCTGCAAATGGGTGTTCCCCATTAAGCAACGAGCAGATGGAACCATTAAGAGATCTAAGGCGAGACTAGTTGCTAAAGGTTCACTTAGACTTATGGCATTGATTATCAGGAGACCTTTGCTCCAATGGCTAAGATGAATTCTATCCGCGTCTTGCTTTCCTATGCAGCGAATCTGGGGTGGCCATTGCAACAATTGGATGTAAAGAATACTTTTCTCCATGGTGATTTAGAAAAAGAAGTGTATATGGATATTCCTCCCGGGTTTTCCTCTCCAACTGCTGCTGGGAAGGTCTATCGGTTAAAGAAAGCATTGTATGATTTGAAGTAGTCTCCTAGAGCCTGGTTTGACAGATTTCTAAAGGCGATGATTAGATTTGGTTACAAGCAGAGTCATGCAGATCATACTATGTTCATCAAACAGCGGGCTAATAAGATTGCTATACTTATTGTCTATGTGGATGACATAGTTGTGACTGGGAATGATGTAGAAGAAATGTCTCAAACCAAAGCTCAACTTTCCAAGGAATTTGAAATTAAGGACCTTGGGCCTTTACGGTACTTTCTTAGGATTGAGATTGCTAGATCAGACAAGGGCATATTTATCTCTCAAAGAAAGTACATCTTAGATCTACTTGAGGAAGTAGGGATGTTAGAGTGTAGACCGGCAGATTCCCCTATCGAGGCCAATCATAGACTTAGCAGTAGTGATGGAGATTGTGTTGACAAGGTAAGATATCAGAGACTTGTGGGAAGATTAATATACCTTTCCCATACTAGGCCTGATATTGCATATGTTATGGGTGTAGTAAGCCAATTTATGCAGGATCCACGAACAGATCATTTGGATGCAGTTAATCGGATCTTGAGGTATCTGAAATCAGCTCCAAGAAAAGGGATCTTGTTCTCTAATCATGGTCACTTGAGGCTGGAAGCCTTCATTGATGCAGATTGGGCTGGTGTAGTTGATGGCAGGAGGTCTACTTCAGATTATTGTACCTTTGTAGGCGGAAATCTAGTGACTTGGTGCAGCAAAAAGCAAGCAGTTATAGCCAGATTGAGTGCGGAAGCAGACTATCGGGGCATGGCTAATGGCATTCGTGAGCTTATGTGGCTTCAAGTTTTATTGGCAGACTTGGTGGGCCAATAAGATTGTATTGTGACAATAAGGCTGCTATTAACATTACTCATAATCCAATTCAGCATGATAGAACAAAGCACATTGAGATTGACAGACATTTTATCAAGGAAAAAATCAGCAATGGAGTGATTCATATGCCTTTTGTGAAATCAGCAGAACAGTTGGCTGATATATTTACTAAAAGGTTAGGTAGTAAGGTTTTCCATCCCATTGTGTGCAAGTTAGGCATGAGAGATATCTATGCACCAATTTGAGGGGGAGTGTTAAGATTAGATGAAGGGAAGTTGTGTAATTGTCTACTTATCACTTATTGATATAAATATACCTAGTTAGAGAAGACAAACTAATTGATTAGGTTTTGTGCCTCCTAACATCGTTCTTCTCTCATCTTCTCTGTTCCATCATCTTTTCTCTTCCTTCTTAAATTTCTTCTTTTATTTTTAACATATATATATAGAGAGAGATATATATATATATATACAAAGACCTCAGAACCAACATCAGCAAGAACTCTGAACTACAGAAACTAGGAAGAACTTGACTGCCCAGAAAATGCAACAAAAACCTCTAGAAAACTTGCATAATTCAGATAGGCAAACCATAAGCAGTTGAATTTATATCTAGAAAGCTTGCATAATTCAAATGAAAACCTGAAGTTATTAGATAAGCAAAACAAACAAAGGAATATGAAATTGAAAAAAAATCATCATTTGGTCTGCATCATCACTGCCAAGGTGCACCTCAGATTTATTTTCACAAGGCTGTTTGACTAAAGATTCTAAACTCGAAGAGTGGCAGTAAACAAAATACAATCATCGTCCTCCCTATGTGCTTGGCCAATTGTACAGGAAAAAAGCATAATCCAAGCATAATGAATTAATTATAGTAAGAACTATTACAGTGCATGAAACCAACTGCATCTTATTATTTAGAGCACACCAAAAAATATTTGAAATTTATTAACTAGCGTAATTCAAGTATTCAACTTATCAATACTAGCGCCATGTGCAAGCCTGATGGGTGTGCTGTTAGAACTGCAAAAAGGTAGAGGTTTTGATCTGAAGTTGATATGGGCAGTTATATGATGCAAGAAGTTACAGACAATTACATGAGGGTATTTTGGGAAAATAAAAAAAGTGACAGTCTACACCAACTCAGGTGTAGACTTTGTATAATAGTATAGATATACATCTATATTTGTTATCTAATGTAAGATATTTATATTCTTGGTCTTTTCTTCTTTTTTTTTTCTTTTTTTTTTAATTTGATTAATTGGTCCACTTATTCAGCATATACCAACTTATTAATAAGATAAAACAAAAATTAGTAATCATTGTAACAATAGTATTCAGCTTCACCCTATTTGCCAAATTCTTTTCTACTTGTAATAATGCCTTCATAATATGTGCATAATAACAGCCCTCTGTTGTAAAAAGCCATAGGTTTTAAAACCCTCAACCATCAGAATCGAACATACTAAACCAAGTCTCAAGTCCCATCAATAAATCCTCAAGAGACCAAGGCTTCCTCCCTTCAAAGTAAGAAATGGTAAAACCGACTTGTCTACCTCAGAAATTTCTCTAAAATCCTGCAACCTAATAAGATGACTGGAGTGTTTAAACTCCACTCCATATTTAAAACTAAGTGTATAACCATGTGCTTTATGGTAACTAACCACAACTAGGATAGCTATAAACCTTTGTTAACTAGCCAATAAAATGAATCAATTACTTCCTTAATGATGAGGAAGGATACATACAGAATAGCTAATGTACAAAATAATCCTGCTAGAGCATCCCAAAAGATTCATGGCCGCATGAAAGATTAACCTAAGAGCAGGTTTTAAAAGGTCCACACTGGACTCTCAATATTAAAATAAAGAATCTAATTCTCAAGAACAAATCAAAGGGGAAGGACTCCAACAGAGGAGATGGATGCCATCAAAACAACATGCAATGATGATCACGGACTATAATCTGTGGTTGCATCAAGGAATATTTATCAAGACCTCATTAAAATTAGACAGCATTTCCCAATTCAGATTTGATGCCAAATCAGACAGCATTTCCAATGAAGATATGATTACCAAAGCAGACAGCAATGCCCAACAAGAATGAATGGATACCAAAGCTTTCTAGTAGGCACTTACTGTGATTTCAGAAAACTTTGTGAAGCTGCAGAATGGTTCCACCATACATCATTCAAGACACATTTTGTATCCCCCATATCGTTTAAATATATATCAGACATGCATATGTGGGCCCACAACAAAAGATAAAGAACAACAATCATAAATAAAAAATAAAAAGAGCTAAGAAAACAGTCAAGAAGAAAGCTAAAACCTGCAGGTGGGTAAGTATATCAACAGTGTTTACTCTTGATCCTCCCTCTTGTTGTCTCAAAATCCACTGATAAAGTTTTTCCTGCAAAACAAGAGATAAAGTTACAGCAGTGAAATGTAAGATTACTCTCCCAAATAAGAAATTTAACAAATCAATGTGAAAACCAAATATCCAAAGATCTTATTGCATGAGACTCTCACCAAAGCAGAGTCTGGGGAGGGAAAGATGTGTGTAGACTTTCTACCCCCACCCATCACCCTCCCTAAGTGAAGTGAAAACCAATGTGAGAACGAAACAATTATCACAAAAAAGATAGCAGAGTGGCATCCAACATTATCAACTTGTACAAGAAAACCTCTTTTTGGGATGCTTCATAGTAGACAAAAAAAACATTATCCACCTAAGGAAAAAAAAACTTGAAGCAAGAGTACATATTTATGCACATTGCCTAATGTAGATGCAAAGCTAAACGAAGACAAAAGGACCTAGGCTGAGGTGGACAAGGGAGGCCTGGTAGGGGCGACCGCCACACCAAGTTATGGAAAAAAAAACTGTTAAATATAGTAGCATTAATTATGAATATTTTAAAATTGTATAGGTCCGCCCCGCTAAGATCTTCTTCTTCTAGCCCTTTTTGTGTGAAAGGATAATTAGCCTTACTTACAGGCTTTGTGTGAAAAGGTTGTTAGCCTTGAAGCATTGTGTGAAATTGACCCTATTATTGGGAATGTGAATTGGTCCCCGACTCTAGTCAACATCATTAGTTGAGTCGATCATTAGGGTAACAGTACCGTCTTAACTCTAATTCAAGGTTTGACGAATTACATTTTTACCAGGCTTGAGAGTTAAAATCTGCTACAACATCCTTATTAGGGATAATGTGTGTGTCCTTATATGGTATTTTGACTATAGTTACCTTCTTTTAAATATTTGTAGTGATGATTGATAAATAATGATTTTGACTTGGCATGTGAAAGACAAGTATGCCATGGGGGAAAAAAGAATGAAATGAGGAAAATAATGAGGATATCTAAAGGATTAAATTAGGATATGAATTATGTTCCATCGAGATGCACATATTCTTGATGCGTTTTTGGTGATTGTCACTAGTCTATCTATATTTGGTTTATTTGGCAGTACATGGAATTGTGTAAATTTTACCTAATAAATTGCATACATTAAATTGTTCCAAAAAAAAAATTGCAAACTTAAGGAACATGATGTGTATGCTCCCTTGTGCATGTCATAAAATTGTTAATCGATGAGTTGCTAGCATGTTTACCATGACTATAATTCATGCTCTGTGCTACTTCTCTTGTATTGTACACCGCACTTCATATTTATGCATGCACTTGGGATGTTTTTGGATGACTGGGCTTTTACCTCACCCCTATTGCAGGTACAAACCAAGTTTGGCTAGAAACTGAGATTGAGTTGTATGAGGATGCATTGAGTCTATTCTATTTCTTTTTGTGAGGCTTTGTACTTATGATGTAAACTTTATTCTTTTGAGATCCTATCCTTGTGTTGTATAGAGAATAGGGTCGGTGCAGATGCTCTAATGTATTAATTGGACTGTACCAAATTTGAATATCCTTACCTTGGAACATTGAAATTTACATTTAATCAGGAATTTAAAAAGATAAGAAGAAAAAAAAAAAATTAGAAGCTTTTTGTTGACCTCATTTAGGGTGGTTGAACCCTCACCTATGCATGGACCTCTTAAATTAATTTGACCTTTTATTGCCTTCTTACCTTCTTTTAGTTCATCCAGCCAGGTTTTACAAATTCAAGGTGTGACACCCTCCCTTCACCCATCAGCAATAGAAGATTGAGACAGTTATTCCAATGACTTACAATTCATTCATTTGCATACTGCTTAGGGGAAGAGAGAACAAGGTGGTGAACATAAGGATGCCATAGATGTTGCCCCAAAATAATATTCCCATACAAGATGTTAGTAAAATTAATATTTTACTTCAACACAGAGTTTTCCCAAATATTGTTTCTGAATACATATTATCGCAAATTGTGGCATCATTTGGGCTAGACCACTACGTTTTTCCTTCTACAAATTTTACTCGCTCCTAGTTTCTATTTTGCATTGCTTTAATACTATGCTCATATAGCAACAAACCATTAACTTTGTATAGCAACAAATCACTCTCTTTTCTATAATAAACTCCAATAAAAAAAAAAAATTTAAGATTGTAAGAAAAAAAGAAACATCCTCATCATCTAAAGTTGATCCAAATAATCTATAAATAAATCATTTGACTTTCTCGGAAGAAGAAAAGATATTTATAAGAAACAAAATATCAAATATTGGAGGATTGTTCTGTTTTAAGTTTACATTTAATATCTCTAAATGTCTTTACTATGACCTTTACAGGTCTTGCATAAACGAAAATTATATTCCCCAGGTAATGAACATAACGACATTTTCTTTTTCATTTTTCTTTTCTTTCTTGTTTGGCAATATTTAAAGATTTTTATAGTCACCTTTTGGCTTGATTCCTTTCCACTTCTTCACCTATACATGCTTTAACTCTCCACCTATTATTTATCTCAACTGCAACAAATAAATATAGCCACCTTTTGGCTTGATTCCTTTCCACTTCTTCACCTATACATGCTTTAACTCTCCACCTATTATTTATCTCAACTGCAACAAATAAATATAGCCATCCTTTTGCCTCTATATACATGGGTCGCCCCAAAAATTAACATCTTCAGTTACTTATCAAGGGTATTGGAGAAGCAAGAGGAAAAAGAAAAAAATTCTAACTCAACTATATTACTACATTTGTTTAAAATGAAATTCTATCATTTTAATGCACTCCTCTCCCCTCAAATCAAACCCTATCATAAAATGCTCTCTGCCCTTCTCAACATCAAAGGCTTCTATTGTCATTCTAAGAGCCTGTTTGGAAAGTGGCTTTTTAGTATCTTTTTGGCTAAAATATGAGATGAAAAAAAAACCAATACGTTTGGGAAGAACTTTTTAGATTTTTATGGAAAAAAAACATGCAAAAGGTAGAGTGAATGAAAAAGAATATTTGGGCCTTGTTTGGTTTGTATTTGAGAAACATGTTTTGAGATAAAAAGTACGAAAATTTGTTTGGTTTGGTTTTTTTTCAAAAGATGTTTTGAAAAATTATTTTGAGAGAGAGTTTTGGAAAAAGTGATTGATTTGATGTGTATGAGAGAGAGATTTGTTTGGAAAATTTGTAAACCAAACAAGTTTTAGAAAAAAATTTTGGAAAAATTTGTTTGGTTTGATTACTTTTGAAAACTTATTTGTAGAGAATTGTTCCCAAAATTTTTTGAGAAACACAAACCAAACAAGGCCTTGGTTTTTTTTTTTGGCTAAATTCAATACTTAAAACTCTTTGATAGAAACTTAAAGTTTTTATATCATTCATGATTTAAATTAATAACTTAACTGTTTATGTAGATTAGAATACATCTCTATCCCACTTGACTGGAATTTATAATTCAAGTATTATAAATTATAGAAATATCAATTCAAGTTTGGAGGTCAAAAATAAAGTGTCATCCTTACGGTAACCTATAATAGATTTAAATTATTTGCTCTAGCTATACTTGTAACTTTATACACACACACACACACACACATGTATAGGTATGCATGTGTAGCCTTGCCTAGTAATGGCCTCATCAATAAAGAGTGCCACAAGGAATGGACTGAGGCCATACCTAAAGCTGAGCCAACCTCCGTTCTTGCATTCAAGGCACCATGTAAACAAACAGTAGGCCCAAGTATGAAAATACTATCATGAAACAATTTGTTTATATTCTCTCTTGAGATTGCTTGATTGTACCTTCTGTGCTCCAAACGCCAAGTACAAAGTCTCAAATTTTTTTAAACAGATCGCTAACCACATGAATGACTTTGTTACATCCAATTGTAATATATTCCTCCAGTAAAAAATAATAATAATTAATGTCAACAAAAGCTCAAATCATATATCTCATAAACAATCCGAAACAACTAACAAAGGTTGTACTGCATTTGAATGAAAAGAAACACACTCCGTGTTAGAAAGAGCAAAAACACCCAAGCCACTTTACCTTACAACAAATAAATAACAAAAATGCTTGTCTACTTTCTTAACCTAAACAGTATTCTCATGGTTATCCAATTTGGTAAGTTTCCAAACTAATGGGTAATGTTAAGTCAATTCATTTCTCCACTCAAAGTAGCAAACAACCAAGCAACCCAAAACATTACAATACAAAAAATTTAAAATTAATAATAATAATAATAATAATAGCAAGTAATTCACTTAAATAAGCATAACCCAACATCACAACATAAATAAACAAACAAAGGGCAAGATAATCAGAAATGAATGAACAACATAAACCCATAAAGATAGACATAAAACAAATCCGAATCAAAAGATCTATGCAAAAAGACAAAATCAAATTGACGAACTAGAACAATTGAATTAGCGAACTTTGAACGCAAAATCACAAAAATTAATTGGTAATTGGGTGGAAAATCAAATCAATACCAATCCATGGCGTTCACCGGCCTGAAAGCTGAGTTTTTGTTGATTCATAGCCTGCGTGTAGAGCTGAGAGAGCGAGTTCGCAGCGCTACAAAACGTCGAGTACATGGTTCGATCAACCTCATCGAGGCTCGTAGCCACAGACTTTCTCTTCTTCCCCATAAATCTTCTCGATCTCTATCAAATCCTAGAAAAAAAATAAATAAATAAATAAATATAAACCCTAATTTATCTCCGGCAATCGGTATGTCAGATTCCGGCGAGATTCGCGCCGGCGGTTCCAGAAAATCTCAGACTCTGTGTCGCGTAGAAATGGTTGGAGAGGGCTCATGGTTTGGGGGTTTTATAGCTTTGATGTAGCAGGGGAGTTACAGATGAGGGTGCATGGTAACTATTGTGGACTTGCATCTTACGTGATAGATCCCCAAAAAATTATTGTAAAATGAGTGGGGACATGTATGTGGTATCGGATGAGATAGATAATCGAATGATCGTACACCGTTGGATTTGTGGACTTTGACATTTTTTGGTCAGGCTACAGCAGCGACCATCGTCGGGTACGAGCAAGCCAGTGGGGTTTGGCGTGGGGATTGTTCAAGCTGGGCTAATTACAATAATTAATGATCTTTTTTTTGAAATAATGGTGTTATATGTACCAATTAATATACATATTAGTGTATTAATTAGTATTATGATATTATTATTGAATATATTTATTATACAAGTTACAAATACTTAAAATCATACAAATGATACCATATCATCTGTTAATACATTAGTGTGTACATTAATTAATACATATAACATTATTCTTTTTTGAATTTCTTTTCATATATATAATTAATGACATTTAAGATGGTGAATTATTTATCCGGCTTTTATTAATATGTGCCTAAGAGTATACGTTAAGGAATCATTAAATGTATATAATTATGGGGGATTTATATGTAGATTTTAATAGATGATTTATTATCTAATAGGTCATATGAGAATTAATGATATTTTTTTTATCAAATACTATCAAAAAATATTACTAAAGTTGGGTTTAGTTGAGGAATTTAGAAAAAAAATTTAGAAAGAAAAATAAAAAAGACATGTAAAATATAAATAAAATATACTTATATTTCACCTAATTTCACACACGTTTTTCCTTTCTTTTTTCAAATCTCGTCCTACATTCTTCAACCAAACACAACGTAATTATTAATTTTTAGTGATAGTTTGAAAATTTGTCACAAAAGTCACTAATTATAAGTTTTAGTGATAGTTTAAAAATTATAAAAAAAAAAGCCATTAATTTTCAACTTTCAGTTGTAAATTTTAACGACAATTTATAAAAATCGTAACAGAAAAAAATTATTAATTGTCAATTTTTTGTGACATGTAAAAAAAATCGTCACAAAAAAATATTTTTAACAATAATTTTATTAGGATTTATTTTCAATAGGATTTGATCGGAATTAAATCTAACTATTAGGATATATTGATAGTTTACTCTACAATTGTTCCAATTTTTATAGAAAATAACAAAAATTTTAAAACTATCTAGACTAAAGTAATTATTTTATAAACCAAAATGGCCTTTTTGTTTTTCCTTCTATTTTAACCCTTCACCTCCCTTATTCTTATTTTTTTTTTTTAATACCTTTTTCACTTCTTTTTTTCGAATATATCATTTTACATTTTTTTGAGATGATTCAAGCCCTCAATCAAGATCTGCTTGGACTACTTCATCACTGTTAATAACTTATGCGTTTGATATATCTTATCAATTTGTATCTTGGATATGTTTACATACATTTGTTTGATTTTTTAGAATATGTTTTTTTTATAAAATTTTAAAGGCTAGTTTGTTGGGGAATAACAAATCGAACTCTTATTATTTTTATATAATTTTTTATTTTCTAAAACAGAAAATAATTTTTAAAAAGTTTAAAATATATTTTTTATATTTATTTATGTCAAACTAATATCTAATTTTTTAAAATAAAGTCAAAAAATAAATTTTGAAAGCCTCACCAACTCCAAACAAAACATTTTGCAACTGGAGCTCTTTCTAGCAATACCAAAAGGTTGGCGGACTCTCACCATATTAAAACTGTTAACAAGTGCACCACAATGATTTTTTTTAAAAAAAATTTATTATCTCACTGCATTTTGTTTTAATTTTTTATTATCGCACTACACTTTTTTATTTTTATTTTTGATCAATTAAAAAAATAAGGATACATTTGTCCAAACATGAAATAAATACCTCCTAAAAAACATCATAAGGCTATTTTGGGAAGATGGTTATAATCAGCTTTTTTGTGAAAAACTGCTTATAAGCAACTTATAAGTAGCTTTTTTGTGAGAGAGAAAGTGAGTTATAACCCACTTCCCAAAATAGGCCATAGTTAATTCCCTACAATTTCCATACAAATAGAAAAAGTTAAAGTCATCTATTATTTTCTTAATATGTGCCCTTAGGTATATATTAACAAGACCCATCTTTTAAATTTAACATTGTAATAATGCTACATTTGTGTACTTTTTATTCTTAATTATTATTTCAAAAATGGTACGAATCTAAAATAAATTATTAAATATTCTATCAAAATATTCATGTGGGTCCCATGTATTGTGGGGTCTCACACTTGTGTGATTTAATAAAATATTTGATAATTTATTTAAGATTCTTAGCATTACTTTTATTATTGATTTAAAACCAAGTTATCAAACACATTTAATAGTAATAACAATTGTTAACGAGTGTCCATAAATCATCATTAGTATGAGGATTGTAATAAAAAAAAAATTGTTAACGAGTGTCCATAAATCATCATTAGTATGAGGATTGTAATAAAAAAAAAATGCTTGGACAATATTGTTATAAAAAAAAAAACAATACGTGCTATGAATTCAATTAAAGGTGTTTTATTTCAACCAAAAATGTATTTGTATTTTTTAATTTTTTGTCTTTTTCTTGTACTCTAAAAATACTTGTTAACAAGATTCAGGCCTCGTTTGAGAACATGATTTTTTAGTAATTTTTTAGTTTTTTGGCTAAAATGTGATGTAAAAAAAAACTAGTATGTTTGGGATGACTTTTTGACTTTTTACGAAAAGATTCGTAAAAAATAGAGAGAAAAGGGAATCTTTGACTTTTTGATATAAGTTGTTGGCTTTTTAATTTTGGCCCCGTTTGGTAGAGCTGTGAAAAGGTGATTATAACTTATAGTCTAACAAATTATAGTTTATAGCTATGAATATAAGCTGATTTTTTACTTATAAATTAAGCTTCTTCTCCCTCACTCAAAGAATAAGTTGATTTTTGACTTACAAAAAGCTATAAGCTGTATTGTTAAGCTGAACCAAACACATCAAAATAGCTTCAATTAAGCTAAAAGCTGAAATAAGCTGGAAAGAAACCCTACCAAACAGGGCCTTTTTTTAGTGACTTTTTGGCTAAAAAAACCACTTGCCAAACGAGACCTCAATAATAATTAGATCAATATAATGGTGACAAATTATATTATAGAAACATTATTTAAATTTATCTTCAAATAGTTTTAATAGAGTCAATTATGAGTCAAATTTAAGTAGTTTAAATTCTTTTAATACAAATTTAGAGGGTTATAAGCATATTAGTCTTGGAGAATCAATACCATTGAAAATTTGTTCAAACTCGAGTTAATCTTAAACAATTGGTTTTAAGTTGGACTCAAATTTTACTCAAATGTTTAATTACTCGTATGAATCCATCTATCTACCTTTTCCTTCTTAGATATTTATATACGTTAATGTTAAAAGTCTCTTACTTCCGAAATATTTAGATTGAGTTAAAAATACTCTAATGTAGTCATTAGTTTGCCAAACGTGATGAGAATTTAGTGTCAAACATTAGAGAGAGGGGAGGAGAGTGAAAAAAGTACTCCTTCACCCCCTAATTTACAAACACTTGACTTACAAATTTGGGTTTCACTTGTATTACATTTTTATTAATTAACAAATATTTTTTAACACACAGATTTAGTTACTTCATTAAAATACCCTTAGTCTTGTAACCTATATCAACAGAGGAAGCTAGATATTTTTATAATTTTTATCCTGGAGAAGATCATACCTATACCCCTGTTTAGGTTTTACAATAATAAAAATAAAAAATAAAAGTAAATATTTTGAAGCACTAACAAAAATGAAATCTCAGTAGGTCCTAATTCAAACTATAAATTTATATATTAAATAACAACTATAAAAATCTTTTAAAATGTTTAATTGATTCATTTTGAATGTCATTTAAATTTAGCACATAGGGATAAATAAAAAAATAATATGGGCAAATTTGAAAACAAATTTTACATAAAATTAAATTTTTAAGTGGGGCAATTTTGAGAAATATTTTAAACTATAATTTTTTAAACTCTGTAGGGAATTGCCCCACCTGTTTAGTATTTTATTTAATATTAATCAGTAAAGGACTAATTAAGGGCAACAACTAGCTCAAAAGTTTTTGTATTGTTTCTTGCATATGTGAATGCCATGAATTTAAAGCATTGATTGTTTGAGTTTTACTTAAAGCCAATACTTGGTTGTGTAAAAAGGTGAGGAAATTGCACATAAAGCATGGGAAAAGTGAACACAATAAAAAGGGAAACATTATGATACACCTTTCTTAAAAAGTATATATCATACGTATCTTATAATTAAAAAATAAATTAATATAATTTTATATTTTTTTAGTCATAATTAAAAAAATAAAAAATTATCATAACTAAACATAATATAAGATATAACTAAAATAATAGGGTACTGTTATGGTGTGCAACTTACGCCTTACACTTACGCTTTTCTGTTTGCAGTCCTGCTTACACTTTCACCTTCCACTTACACTTTTTGTGTAAGTGACACATGGTGTGCAACCCTTAAGGATTGCACACTTAAGAAAAGTCCAAAATAATATCATAATTAAAAAAATAACATAATTAAAAATAAATATAATCTTTTGAAGAGTGAGTAGGGTAGAATTTTCGCACGAAAAATCCCAAATGCTTGATAGCTGGCTTTCTTTGTAGGGATGGGACTAATACATATTAATGGATGGGCCAAGTGGAGCATGACAAACTTTTCATGTCTCTTTTTATGGCTTATGGTTTGTTTGTGGTCCTGAGGCCTTGTTTGGGAAGACTAAATAAGTGCACTTTTTGTCTTTTTGGACAAAAAAATTAAGGTTGAAAATATAGATGTTTGGGTTAACTTTTTGACTTTTTATGGAAAAATGTGTAATAAAAAATTGTGAAAATTGGTTTTTAGAGGAAAATTTGAATTGGGAGTTGTGCAGTCGTAATTGTTGACTTTTGATGAATAGTGTTAACTTTTTAACTTTTTGAGTAACTTTTTGGCTTTTTAGATTATTTCAAAGTACCCAAACTTGGCCTAACTTAAGCTTTAATTGGAAATTAGGTTCTTAACTTTTGTGATTGGCCTCTTTTTATTTTTAATTTTTTTTTTTCGTAAATTCGAGAAGTTTATTTATTCTATTTATAAATAGCAAATGCAAATAATTTTTTTCAATATTTTTTTTTTCCAGATTTTTATATTCTTGTTTGATAGAGACGCGATAAATTTTACAAATATTAATTTTATTAAAAATAATAATTTTAAAAATACTTCAACCACATGGAGCTCATGATGCTGAGTTGTAAGGATGGTTTAGCCATCTGGAGCTCTCCTTTGCTTTCATCCTGATTGACCTTAATGGTCTAATAACAGTCCCAACTTATTTTGTCAATAATAAAAATAAAAATAATTATAAAAAAAAAACCCTTCTACATTCTATTAGTTGGCTTCATATTATATTTTTGAACCCATAAATAAATAATATGAAAAATTAGAAATATCTCTCTATAGTTATTTCTTAAAATTCTAGTCTATTAATATTTTGCTTGTTAGTTGAAATCCTTGAAATTTCAAAATTTATAAGCATAATTTTTTGAGTGATGTGATCCCAAATAAATTACCAAAAAGAACACTGTATATGATAGTATACAATAGTGTTCTATCATATTTTAGGTATTGTGTAGATTATTTGCTAATTCATTTGAGTCTACATTTTTTTTTTTTTTTTTTGGGTATAAATGACAAAAATATCTTGGAACACTTTATTTTCCATCATAATTCTTTCTTTCTGTACCGTCTCTCTCTCTCTCTCTTTGCATTCTTCTTTCTCTACCAATGGACATCGCTATCCCTTGTTGTCTTCTTACCGTTGCCATTTGCATCTTGCTAGTCCAGATTTGGACTACTATTCACCATTTACTGTTCCAAACCATCGTTCGTGCTTTCATTACCGTCATTCATGCCAAGTCGATCCAAACCTCTATTTCCGTTTAATGTTCACCGCCACCGCCTCCCTTAACTTGAAGTGTTCTGCCACTGCCTCCTTTCTACACCTTGTCACTCATTCATCTCTCTTTATCCTTTTTCCATTTGTTCACATTTTGTCAAAATAGTGTGATTTCATTGTCACCTAGTGTGATCACTACAACAAAAAAGGGTTTTTATGGCGCCAAATGTACGCTGTAAATACGATTCTACGACGTGCAAGGTAACGCCATATTATGACCAGTCATGAAAAGTCATTCATTTTCAACGGGATTCCATAGTACGCAGTTAAAAACGATTTAACAGCAGATCTTGTATGTTATTTTTACTTTTTCTACAACTACTTTGCATGCCGTTAATTAGTGGGACAAATAACAACGCTGATTGAGCATTGTAAAATATGTTATACGACGACTTTCTCAGCTTGTCATAGATAAGTAGAACATACCACGACGTTCGTAGAATACTATGGAATATTTCATATAATGGCCTAATTTGCTTGCCGTAGAATGTGCATTTTTTTTATTTTTTTATTTTTTAAAATTCAGCAGGTTCTATTTTGACCTGTTTTGTACAATGTAACAAATATTACAAACAAGTTTCACAAAATATCAATCAACCACCAAAATATTGTTTCAAGCATACAAAAATAAACTATATCCATAAATTATGAACATTCAAAAATTGTCAATATATACATTCTAAACATCCAAAAACTAACTGTTAGTTCAAAACTATCCAAAAGGACTATCCTTAAGTTCTAATGAAAAATGTTTGGAAGTTCTAAACTATGAGCTCTAAAGGAGCTCTAGGAGGTGGGCTCCACCCATTGATGTGATGTTTTGGCCTTAAATTATTTATTTATTTATTTATTTTTTTTATTTTTTGAATTTCTACCTCATTAGTGCTCAATTAGAGCTCCAAAATTAGAAGGATGAATAATTGTTGAAGTTCTAAATTGTCCAAAAAGTTATAAGCCATCCAAAACTGTATCATATATACGTTTGTAAACAAAATCCAAAACTATTTAAAGCTTATAGAAATCTATTTATCAAAGTCCTCAAAAACTATCCATAGAAGTTAGGATTTCTACTCAAAGTCAAAGCTAATGAAATGAGTGGCCAAGCAACAGTGCTTCCAATAGCATCCTCAAGCACAAACATCTCACGATGAGGGCGAAATAATAGCGCATTGACTATGACATGATTAACCCATACTTTTCAACAGCCAGGGCCAAGAGGCACGTGATGTACCAGTGCTTTAGAATCTGTTGATGCAATTGTGCCTTCCGCAACCATCACCTTTGTTCATCCCAATTCAACAATTTGCATTTGGCATTGTCCAAGGATCCACCATTTCCAGTTTCCTTTGCATCATGCAACTATCATGAAAGCAATACATAAAATAAGTTAATGAATTGAAGACAAAATTAAGGTTATTATTAATGCCATATAAAATTTACCCAAATATCTTCATCGCCTTCACTGTTTTCGTCACCCTAAAAAAATTGTAATACAATATCAAGTTATATTTGTTTACTCAAATTTAATAGACGATGTGGGATGTATATGAAAATTTAACAAAAGCTCCTGAGTAGAAAAACAAAAAAGCAAACAAAAGCACAAACACGACAAAAATGCAAATGAGTAAATTAACAATGCCATACAAAATTTACCCAAATATTTTCTTGTGAGTGCATCCTACGTTCACCACCTCCATGCACCCTATGTTCACCTCTACCGTTTTCCTCACCCTAAAAAAAATTGCAATACAATGGCAAGAAGCATTTGTTTACTCAAATTTAGAATCTTAATGTAATCCATGTGCAAAATGACAAGCTTGAGTAGAAAAGCAAGCAAGTAAAAGCACAAGCATGAGAAATGTACAAGTTTACCTGGGTTTCTCCATGTGAGTATCCATTTGCCCCTTTGCTTGGCTCCTACACGTATTTTTCAATTTTTATTTTTTTTATTTTTTACAAACTTTGTGAAATATCCTTCTATCTAAGATGGGAAGCACATGTGATAAGCAATTCTGATTTTATTAAATGAACACGAGATCCATTATAATAATAAATTTAAATAAGAAGTCTATGGACTGTGTAGTTCTTTTTAGAAAATTAGAAAAAAGATAGAGAATTAGAAAAAGCTACCTGGGTTTCTCCATGAGAATTTTTCTTGCCTATTGCATCTTCGCTTGGTTCTTACAAGTTTTAATTGAATTTTTTTTAAAACTTTTATGAAACATCAATATATATAACATATATTGTCACATTCTTTTTTTTTAAACCTCATTTTGCCTTTTTCCTTTTAACATTGCAGCTCTTATCTCCCGGAGTTCTTGTTTTAAGAGCAACAATTTTTGATTTAGTTTTTGTTGGACAATCTTCACTGTATTACGAATAAATTATGTTTGTGTACTAAACAACAAACAGAAGAAATAAGAAAAGGAGAAAGATAGTTTGATTACAAAAATCAAACCAAAATAAATAATAAATAAATAAAAACAGTTTTTATTTTGTTACTAAAAGAAAATCAAAAGCTGAAACAGAAAAATAATAAAAACAGAAAGTAAATTAATTACTTACCAAATTAATTTCTTGAACAAATTTTTGATCAAGTCCAGTGTTTAACACTGTGTCTTTAAGACATATTCGTCCTATCCACAGTGCTTTCAGATTGTGGACGTCTATCTCCTAAGATAAAATGATCAACTACGAATAATAGCAGCACTACAAATTATTCGTACAACGAACACATTTTGTGTTTACACTCTTTCTCACAAGAAAATAATGTAGCAAAATGCAGAGAGAGCAGGAAGAATTTTGGGATGAAAATTAAGTGAAAAATCCAAATGAAGGACTATCTATTTATAGGAGAATTTGTGGCTATTAGGTTTGAATTGAACAGGTACAAACCTGTTTGAACAGGTATGGTTTGAATTTGAACCGGTAAGGCACTGTTTCAACAGATACGAACTGTTTGGGTTTGAAATTTAAACAGATTTGAATCTGTCCAGTTTATATTGGCTTGCTATAGACCTATTTGGGTAGAGAGAAAACTGGACAAATTTCAGAATTAATTTCGAATTCTGGATAGATTTTATTTTACCAAAAAATAAAATAAAATTCAAATCTTTTTGGCCCAAAAAAATAGGTATTGGGTCAGACAAGCCCAATCCAATCTCATACCACACACCCGCGCCCAAGCCCAGCCCGCCCGACCGATCGGACTGGACTGCCGGCGGCAGTGGCACGCGCGCTTGTGTTTATTTTTTGGTCCAATAGGTCTAGCTCAATTTGCCCATAACCTCTCCCTTCTACAAACTTGGGATACACCTTGGGGCCCTCCCCAAGTTACAAACCCATGCCCTATAAACCCACTAAATTTTTCCCACCAAACTAATGTAGGACAAGCCTTTATTCAAACCTTAAGGAATTTCCACCAAAAACTCTATTTTCATGGAGCTCACTTTGACTTCAATTTCCCATTCACCAGATAATGGTTTTGAGCAACCAAATATACTATGTGAATCACAACGCGGCATAAAACGCATTACCACTTAGACCCGCCAATTTTGGCGCATGGGTCCCACCTAAAAAATAGACCAAGGTTGAGAAAAAATCTGATTTTTTTTTCCAAAACTTCCAAAACCATTTCTAACAATCCCCCACATAAATGGAATTTGATGACAACGGAAATGCAACAATATGCAGAATTTGTCGAAAGAGTATAAATCGAAAACATCTTGCATTAGGATAGGCAGCTTTCGGCCTTGAACCTTCCCTAGTGATAACCTATCGGACTTACTAGCTAATCAATGGACGCGATGCCTTGAATTGTTCAGCCATTTGTGTAAGCCAAGACAATAGATTTCTGTAGACACTCCATTTTTGACCAACCTTAAGACTCAGATGTCATCGATTGAGCACTCGATGATAGTGCATGTTGTGCTCGTTTCGAGGTTTCAGAGTTTTGGCTGAGAGCTTTGCCTCCGGGCCTCTGAACTCTTTGTGCTTCGGCTCAGTTTGCGGACCAGGCCTTGTTTTCCTTACCTGAGGGAGGGAGAGGTTTTGTAGACCATCTTTTTGTGGTCGTAGACCACTTTTCGCGGTCGTAGACCACTTTTCCCGTTGGAGACTAGTTTCCGATTTTCGGAGCCTTCAGCCGCGCGCCTTGTCTCGGGACCGCTTAACGTTCTTCGTTTGGTGTGGTGTTTGAACCACACCTTGTTTCCTTGGCCTAGAGGGCCACTGTGGTTTGGGAGACCACGTTTGTGGTCTTAAACCACTTTTGGTGCTTGTCAGCTAGTTTTCGAGGCTCCTGGCTGCGCGCTTTGCCGCCCAAACTTTCGTCTTGCATCCGTTTTGGTTTGTTTTTGGTACAAACCTTATTTTCCTTGTTTGAAAGGTGGTACAAGGGTGGGAGACCAGTATTTCTCCTTGGAGACCACTTTTCTTCCCACCAGCTAGTTTTCTGATCTGACAACTGGTCTCCTGGGTCTTTGGGCCACCTTTTCTGGTCGGCCACCCCACCCCTGGCTTGTTTTCAGTGTGCTGATCATCTCCCACCATGGCTGACCAATTGTCTTATTGGGAGACCACTTAAAGTAGCTGGCCGACCACTTCAAGTGGTCGGCTGCTTTTTGCCACCTTTTTGGAGATATTTTCCTCTAGCTGGCACAGCTGGAGGGCACTGAAGCTATCCTCCATACACGTGTATGGAGGGATTGCCTTGAACCTTAGCTTCCTCAAGAAGCTTTGCATTTGGTTCTCTATAAAAGAGAACCATCTCCTCTCTCCTCTAGGTTTCGAAATTAGAGGTGGGAGTGATACATATAGCTTTGTATCTACATCTCCTTGTTTGATCTTATTTTGTGCATAAAAGTGTCATTTTGTCTCACTTTAACACACAAACACACACTCAAACACCTTGCTTGTGTTGCTAAGGCTTCCTGAAGTTGTTTTTAGTGTTCTTGGGCTGGCTTGAGCTCAAAGAGGTTGCTGGAGTTACAGTAATAAAGAAGGTCTTCAAGGGTGAGTCTTTAACCCTTAAATCCCCCATTCTTACTTAAGCTTTTGGACCCTCTTGCATGCTGTTTTAAGCTTAACTTCCTACTGCAAAAAGTTCTATTTTTGTGTGCTTTAGATCTTTGTTTGAGGGCACTTTTGTGTTTGGGGTTGTTTGCTTCCTCTTAGGCCTTGTTTGGCCTTGCTTTTGTGCTTTTTTTGTGAGCCTTTGGGACCACTTTATTTTGGCCTTCTCACCACTAAAAATCAGAGGAATTTCAGTGATGGGAAGGGTGTTTTGAGGTCCCAAATGGAAAAGGTTCATCCCCTCTCCTTGTGTCTTCAATACTTGTCTTGAATGCCTCATGTGTGAGCATGTTTGTTAAGCTTATGTTGGCTATATCTTAGCTTGTATTTGTGGTTATTTTGCTGTGGCATGCCATTGTTTTTGCTTGGTTTTATCATCCCTTGCATGCATAATACACTTGTAGTGTAAATCACACAAACTAGTCTTGTATGCTTCATGAAGTAGCATGTCATTCTAGCTTGTTTTCTTTCCATGTCAGCATGTTTTTGGTGATGTCTTGCCATGTCATAGCTCTGTTAGGGTTTGGTTTGGTTAGCCTTTGCATGCTCTTTGCACTTGTAGTGCATTTCCATGAAATAGCCTAACATGCATCATGCTTTGACATGTCATTCTAGCATGCTTTTGGCTTAACTTAAAGAAGATTTTGTCCATGTTGTAACATGCTTTAGCTCTGATTTTGGTTGTTTTGGCCATGCATGACTTGCTTTGTATAGCCATGGTTCAATCTAGCTTGCTAGTTTTGTGCATCAAGTCCACTAGCATGCATTACTTGGACTATTTGAATGATTTGGCATCATTTATAATGTGATTTCAGTCCATGTTTCATGGTCTTTCACTTGCATTTTTGTGCTCTTTCAATGCATTGGAGGGTTTCCCCCTTTATGCCTTAACATGAATCATTGCGTATGCCTTCATGCCTTAGCTTGTGAGCCATCATTTCAATGTGTTTTTAGGGTTATTATGCTATGATATAACTCTGATTTTTGCTGGTTAAGTCATCCCATGCTTGGTCTTAATAGGTGTAGTGTAATCCACCTTATTTACCTTGTATGCATCATGCCTTATGCCCTTCATGCTAGCTTGTTTTGTCTTCCTTCCATGCATGTTTTAGTATCATTTTGACATGTTGTAGGATGGTTTTGGGTTGCCTTTGCCATATCCTTCATGCTTTGTATAGCTGTAGTGCAATTGGCCTTGCTAGCTTTGTGTTTTGTTGACTCATGCATGTTATCTTTGAGCTATTTAGATGATTTGGCATCATTTAACATGACATTTTAGAGCATTTAGGACTGCCATGTTCTCACTTCTTTCATGTTTTGAATGCCTTTGAGTATTGTGCATTGTTGCCTTACTTGTAGCCTAGCTTGTATGCTTGCATGCCTAGGTCTTTGAGCCTCAATCTTAGCATGTTTTGGTCCATGTTTTGACCTATTTCAGCTCTGTCCATGGTTGATTCATGCATTTGTGCCATGTATTGCATGTCCCTAGAGTAATCCTCTTTGTTAGCTTTCATGCTTTAAGATTCTTGCATGCTTCACTTGCTTTGTTTGAATGATTTGGCATCATTTCTTACCTAATTTCAGTGCATTTAGCGTTGCTACACTTCCACTTTTGTAATTCTTTGAGCACTCTTGAGAGTGTGCTCTTTAGCCTAATTGGTGAGCCAATTGGCATGCATGCTTATATATGCCTTTGGTGCCTTGGTTTCATCATTATGGCCACTGATTTGGGCATGACTGAGGTCTACCCCTTTTGGTTTAAGTCCATTTAGCATGTTCACTTGCATGTTGCTTGCATGCTTATCTTACTTCGCATTGTGTATGCTATGTAGTCCTTTGCATTGTGCATGCTAAGTTGTTCCTTGCATTGAGTATGCATGTTCCTAACATTGCTAAGTTGCCCTTGTAGCATTGCATTGTGCGTGCATGTATTAGCATTGTTCGCATGTCATTAGCTTTGTTAAGTTGATCATGTCACATTGCATTGAGTATGCTAAGTAGTTGTTTGCATTGAGCATGCCATGCTTTGTGTTGCATTATGTTTGGAATAGGTGTTAGTCTAAACACAGGAAAAGAGGGATGTTTCATACTTGAAGTGATGAAACGTGCCTTAATTCCCGGTTGCCGACGCTCTTGATCATACATGATAGAGTTTTAGGCCTTATGTGTTTACTTGTGCATTCATTTTATATTGAATTGTGCAACTTCACCTCTCAGCCATCATGCATTGAAATGCGCGATTGGTGGCTCGAGGGTCAAGAACCGCACTCCCTTGAGTTCATTACATGATAGGGAGGGTGGTTGTGCACACATACCTTACAAATACATTGCCATGCCCTTTCTTGCTCTCTGTTGCAGTAAACTGGAATTCAGCAGCAACAACTGGTCGGCCAGCCAGAAAAACTAGCTGGCCGACCACTTTTCCTGGCTTTCAACAAAGATAGGTGGTCGGCCATGGCTGCAGACACCAACAACTGGTTGGCCACCCTCCTACAGGTTCCCAAGATGTGTTAGAAGCTATCTGGAGCTTGGTGCAAGGTTTTGAGGACAATTGAAAATAGAGGCAAATCGAGGCATCGCATTGGATTTCCGAATGAGGCGACCGGGCATGCATCCAGTCTTCTCCCTTTGAGAACCTCCTGTTTTATTGCTTTCCTTAGCTGCCATGCTTAGATAGCTAGCTTATGCTTTGGTTTGTACCTTTAATAGTTAATGTGTTTAGCTATTTCAATTTGTTTTTATAATAGTTAGTTAACTAGGATTAGTTAATTAATTTGTGTTGTAATAATTAGTTTAATTAGCTTAGATTAGCTAGTTAGCTTCTTATTCGGTCTCTCCCTCGAGAGGGTCAATTGTTGTAATAAGCGTGCATGTGTGTGATGCGTGTCTTCCAACCTCCATTTCTTTCTCCTTTTTACTTAACCGCTTACGATGGTTAGTTTAGGGCATATTTCAAATTAGCATACCTTATGCTTGCATGTGTGCATCCATTCATCTGTTTTTCCTGCACCGGGTTCGTTGCATCATACTAACCGCATTGTATTTCAATACATTTACTTGAATACGTGTTCAAAGACATGTTACCAAGTTACATTTCACATGACATCTTAGAATAGCCGAGCCTATCTAAGTTGCATTTTTGCATGTGCTGCATTAGCTATCTTAACATGTACTAGGATCATGCATGATTTCTAACTAGTTCTTTGTTTTGGCTCAGAGTACATTGTAAGTGTTTACGCTTTAGCATACTGCATGTGTACTATTGAGTGCCATGAAAGCATGCTTGCCATGAGGCTAACTGCTTATTTGATATAACTGCCTGAATGCCTGTGGGTGAAGGTTGGATTGCTTGAATTGGAACAATTCATCAAGTCCCTGTTTTAGCCTACTTGCGAGTAGCAAACTTCAAACCATTTTCAAACAAACGGATATGCAATGTTTTGTTCCAACTTAGGCGATCTAGTCTATACTTGTATGCTGTGTGCATCACATAGTAATTTTAGGTTTAATAACCGGAATAAAAACACATGTGTTTTCAAAAACAAAATATCATGATTAGTATAGGCCGATCTTTGATCGGGCGAGCGGGGGTGCTCATTGCATGACCTTCTTCTCTCGTACCCAAGTTCCCGAGCCGAGGCAACTTTGGTGATGACGAACACGTGGCCTTAGGCATGAGTTAGGGTTTCCTAAATCCCCCCAAAATAAAATATTTAGGTGGCAACTTTGTATCTGGCAAAACAGTCCATGTTTGGCACTTCTTTATAAAAAATCAATTTTCCAAAATGATTTGCCGAATTTGGACTCTTTGGTGATTTATCAATCTTACATTGCACTTTGTAAGATCAGATTAAGAACCGTGACATTGAGTCCGAACTGTAGTAGCTCAGAACAAAACGAGATTTCGCGCCCTCGCAGTGCGGATATTGGAGAGTTCCCGGGAGCGCGTCTATAGTTTCTGGCGACTCTGCTGGAGACTTAGAGAACTTGACTCGAACTCATGATATCTTGTTTTTTTTACACTTATATGTCTCTTTGCATTGCATTTGCATTGGTGCGCCTAGGACACCGTGTTCGCCATCTACTATTCCTGAACGATCTACCTGAGGCTGTATGCCATACGGTTGACCGGTTACGAGCTTTGCCACGATGGGAACACAAACCCCGGTTGTTACCGATGCACCCTTTTTGACCAATCGACCTAGTTGCGTATCGGAAGCCATAGAGACCATTCAAACTAGGACAGGTTGCTTACCCGAATGTAGGTTGTTTGAAACCGCTGCGTGCGTAGTGAAACCTTAACTCCTGACAAAATAGGATAGGGAAACCCTACCCCAACATAGGGGTGTTTTGGCTCTCATTTGCTTGTTATGTGCTTTTAGAGTATGCCTCTACAAGAATGCATATATCAGTTTGCAAGTCTGAGTATCAGGCCTGAGGGCATCAGTGTTTGGGAATCAATTTTATCCGAGGATATCAGTTTTGGCACAGCAATTTGGGCAACAGCGATTAGTGTTTGAGAAACAGTGTGTTCAGCTTACAAATATCGACTGTGTGTTGTCTGGCCAACTGTGTTTTTTTAAATTTATCTAGCTCATAACATAGCACACTGCACTTTCGGGTTGTTTGTTTCCTTATTATGCTTTATTTATCTTTTTGCAAGGTAGTTTAGCACAATTGCATCCGACCAGACAGATATTCCCCGAGCACTCTGGGTTAGAGGTCAAAGACTTAATCGATCCAGGGATCTGATAGACGGACAAGCAATGTTTCTTTCTTTACTCCCGATTACTAGGCGGAGGTCAAAAAGGTGCAGTGTATCAGTGTAGAGGTCGCTAGATCAGTGGTCCTTGAATAGTCAGGCTGAGGTCTCAGTTTCTACTGCAGAGGCAGATATAACGATTGTTCAGATAGACCAACATAGTATGGCAGGTATGGAAGAGATGATGCGTCACCTCCAGGAGAGTATGCAAGCTATGCAGCAAGATGCTGCCCGTCAGGCAGAAGTATTTGCATGTCAAGTAGAAGTAGTGATCCAACAGGCAGAGTTAATTGCCAGGCTACAACAGCAAACCGGGGCTTTTGCTTCGCACACACCCCCTTCCCTACCAAAAGTTCCAATACTCGAGGAGACACCCAACGTCCAGGAAAATACGAACGTTCCAACGGGGCCAGCTCCGCCCCCAATCCTACCCCAGCTATCTAAAGCGCCCACCAATCTAGTTGATTCACCGTTTGAGTTTGAGGTGGATCCAACGGTGCTAAAACTGAGCAAGCTAGAAAAGCTTTTCAGGAAGTCTCAAGGTGTGAAATCCATTCTGGATATAGAGAATGGATATACCGACTCGGCCGCAACTCTGCCGAACCGATTTAAAATGCCGCACATAGACTGCTTCGATGGGTCTAGAGATCTTATGGTGCACTTGTGGCTGTTTTCAGACATCTTAAGGCCGATGGGCCTCTCCAGATTACAGAAGCTTTCCCTGTTTGGCCGGACCCTGTTGGGTATAGCGGCCATTTGGTATGCAAAACTAGAGGACTCCGTTAAGAAAAGTTGGGAAGAGATGGCTGAGGCCTTCATAGCTCAATACTCCTATAACACTCAGATCGAGATCACAACTTGTGATCTCGAGACCACCAGGCAAGAATTGAATGAGAGCTTCTCTGATTTTGTACCCGCTGGAGGGCTAAAGCCTCGATGATGACCATCAGGCCCATTGATAAAGATCATATTCGGATGGTTGTGCGCAACCTCCAACCCAAGCTCATGCAAAAGATGATTGTTCTCCCCCTCTCCACCTTTGCAGACCTACATGAGATTGGGGTGTAGATCGAGGACGCGATGAAACAAGGTCTGATTGACTATGAAAAAGAGCAGCCCAGGAGAGTATTCAATCGCAGTACGAATGCAGGCACAAGCAGTGCAGCAGCTGCTAGATCTTCAGATGTGGGAATGGTCACCACCACCCCTCCCAAAACCCTTGCAGCTACACCCTTTACTGGTATGTCCGGAAGTAGCTCGTAAACAACCAGATATGCGCCCAGAGGCCAAAGAACCTTCACCCCACTATGTATGCCCTTGTCCAAGGCTTTGGGGGTTTTGATCAAGAAAGGGCACTTGAAGCCCCTAGGGCCGCGGCCATTGCTAGAAAAACTTCCTCCTACCCATAACCCGGCGAAGTACTGCGCCTATCACCAACAGCATGGTCACGAAACCGACCAGTGCTTTCGATTATGTCATGAGATTCAGGATCTCATAGACAACAGGGTGATTATGCCCCCGGAGAAGCCGAACGTCACAACCAACCCTCTCTCACCACATAACCAAGCTCCACCTCCCAAACGCATCAACCTCATCCAAACCTCGGTCATCCCATATAACCCGAGCATATATATTACCCCTTCTCACCTACCCAAGCCAGAGGTATTCATTCCCGACAGCACAGGCTTGTGTATGTTAGATATCTCCCAAACCTAACCTGAACTGGTGATGGTGACCATCGAAGATAGAATTGGGATCACTGTTGGGGTAGACAGGAATGATCAGTCAGAGCCTGAGGGGTCTGCAAACTTTGAGTACAACCCGAGCGGTTATATTACTTCAACGGGTTAGTTTAGGCCAAGAGTAGAGCTCCCGGTCGGGGTAGAGATCTGTGTAGTTCAAGAGGATGGACCAAATCAGGGACTAGATGACCTAACGGAACTAGAAGAGGACATTACGAATGTGCAATTCTTTGAAGAACAGGATTCAGGGGACATGACTGTCAATTGGTTCGATCTGGAAGGGTCAGCGGAAGCTACCGGATAGCTCAGCGATGAGTCGGATGTTGTTGAGGTACATCAGTCAGAGCAAGGACCATTAGAAACGGGGACATCAACAGTGGCCGGAATGGCCGGGAATCAGAATGGACCGCCGGAGAGCACCGGTGATAAGAATTTTGCTCAGGATCAGAACAGTTTGAGTACAGAAGATGCTGAGCAGCAGGCTGCATTGAAACAGTTTGAGCAGGAAAAGATTGAAGATCTGGAGAGGGCTAGAAAGGCCAAAGCCCCTGTGGGGATAGAATGTGCTGTGGGCACAGGAATGGAATGTGCTGTGCGCACAGGAACAGTTGTGACAGAACCAGATAGCTACTTGTCGATGGCCGATGACATGTAGTGGGAAGATGACGACCTATGTCTTGTCCACACAGACGAAGATTGGGGGAACAACCAACCGGATGATACCTGGTATATTGGAGAGGTGGACCACATGACTAGGAGTGGGCGGTATTTCAAGCCCCCACACCTAGATCAACCAGAGGCGTCCGGAAAGGACACACAGGCGGAGAAGCAAAAAGAAAAGTTACTCGAAGAGGAGGCTGTGTTGAAACAGCTTAAGAAGATACAAGCAGACATCTCCATCTGGGGACTGCTTATGGCTTCAAGAGTTCACAAATAGGCTGTCCTCTTTGCAATGGACAGGGCTAAACTTTCGATCGATACCACGCCTGAGCAGCTGGTAGGATTGGTTTTTTTGGGAGGAGCTTCCCCGACGTTGACCTTTACTGATAAGGAATTGCCGCCTGAGGGCTCAAACCATAACAAACCACTCTACATCTCTGTGGAGTGTAGAGACAAATGGATACCAGTAGTTCTTGTCGATACAGGATCCACCATCAACGTATGTCCATCGAGGACGGCATATGCAATCGGGGTTGAAGCCCGTGGACTTCGTACCTACTGCCCAGGTGATTCGAGTATTTGACAATACTAGCAGAGAAGTGATGGGGACTGTGCAGATTCAGACTAGGGTTGGTCCAGGACAACACGATATTGACTTTCATGTCTTGGACGTTCCCGCGACCTTCAATCTACTCCTAGGGCGACCGTGGTTGCACCAGGTAAAGGCAGTCTCTTCCACCCTGCATCAGATGTTGAAGTATCCCCACGGGAAGGGGGTGGCTATAGTTTTTGGGAATTCGTCAATCCATCCGCCGCCAGAGGTGTCTACGCTGGTTCTGGAGATAGAACATGGCGCGGAGGATGTGTTCTTGTCAGGATTTAGCCTAGCTGAGGCTCGGGTTGTACAGAACTTACTAGCTATTGACGAGGGGTTATATGTCAGTGCACAGTCTGTGTACCTCATGAACAAACTCCAGCATATCCCCGGGATGGGATTAGGGAAAAGTGGCCGGAAAGGCGTTGCAACATCGGCCGAAGTGCCGCATAACCCGCATACCTTTGGTTTAGGTTATCTGCCTACCAAAGAGGACTGGGTGAGGAAAGGCAAGGAGATGGCCGGAAGGGCCAAAGCAAAGCGAGCCGGGAAGCCTTATGAGTTGGTGCACCGGCCTATCCAGGGTACCCTAAACGGACGCTTTGTCCGGGAGGGGGAGGACTTCCCGTTTTGCGGCTTCTCAGAGCCATGGTTGAATGCAGAGATGAGGCATTTGCCGGGGTTTGAGATATTCTTTGACTTGCACTTGTCTGGGATGATGTTGCTGAGGAGCAGACAGACCCACCAGCTGAGGTTAAGCAGTGTAGGGAGAAGGACTCCGAGAGAACAGAGATTGAAATGGGGGTAGCATTGTCTTGTCTACTTTCAGATCCTCCGATCGTACATAAGTGCTTGGGGGATAACTTCTCGGTGTCCATGATCGGGAATGAAACGGCTGTGAGCCCATCTTCAAACATTCTGGATGCATCCATCACACCCTCCCTCGTCTGGCAATACGAGGAAGGATTCTTATCGAGCAGTACCAGGTCAGGTAGTGAGCTGGAATCTAATTCCATTGAGTCCGCAGAGTCGGAATCAGGTTCCAGCTCGTCTGAGTTTGAGTCCGGTATTCTTGGGGGTAACAACCCGGATGCCACAATCCTGTCTAGGTCGTCTTTTTTTTTTTTTCCTTTGAGTCTGTTGTAACAGAGGAACCAGGCGACTTGGAAGTACTTAATGAGAATTGTGCGGTTGTGGCCTTCGAATACTTTTCTGTGCCCTTAATTTATTGCATTAATCAGGATTTTCAAAATTTTGATGAAAACGACGAGGAAGAAATTCCTCCGGTTTTGCAATATTTGCTTGATCAAGAGCAGGAGAGGTTTGTAAAACCCTTGGTTGACGAAATCACCCAAATTAATGTTGGTACTGAGAAGGACCCGCGGCTGGTCCAGATCGGGTCCACGTTGTCTTCGGAGGAGCACGAGCACTTAGTCGCTTTGTTAAAAGATTTCAAAGATGTTTTCGCGCGGTCCTACAAAGACATGCCTGGAATCGATCCTGAGATTGTACAGCACCGGATCCTTCTTGACCTAGAGGCCTGACCTGTTAAGCAGAAGCTCAGAAGGATCCATCCTGACTGGGCTCTCAAGATTAAAGAAGAAGTCACCAAGCAAATTAATGCAGGGTTCCTGTTGGTATCCAAATACCCAACTTGGTTGGCTAATATAGTTCCAGTGCCGAAGAAGGACGGCAAGATTCGGGTATGTGTGGACTTCAGGGATTTGAATGAAGCCAGTCCGAAGGACGACTTTTCTCTGCCGCATATCGATGAGTTAGTGGACTTTACTGTTGGGCATGCGTTACTCTCATTCATGGACGGGTTTTCAGGCTACAATCAGATATTGATGGCACCCGAAGACCGGGAGAAGACCGCTTTCACCACCCCATGGGGAACCTATTGTTATAGGGTAATGTCGTTTGGGCTAAAGAATGCTGGGGCTACGTATCAACGGGTTGCGACCACAATATTACACGACATGATCCATAAAGAGGTGGAGGTGTACGTGGACGACATGATTGTCAAGTCCAAGGAAAGAGAGGGCCACTACATCACCTTGCAGAAGTTCTTTCAACGGATCAGAGAGTATCGGTTGGAACTGAATCCTCAGAAGTGTACGTTTGGTGTTACAGCAGGGAAAATGCTGGGGTTCTTGATCACACAGAGAAGTATCGAGGTCGATCTTTCCAAAATCAAGGCCATCTTAGAAATGGCACCACCAAGGACTGAAAAGGAGGTGCGAGGCTTTCTGGGTAAAGTGCAATTCATAAGAAGGTTTATTGCTAAATTAACCTTGACTTGTAAACCACTCTTTGGTCTCCTGAAGAAAGGAAAGAAATTCCAATGGGACGGCCGATGCCAAGCTGCTTTTGAATAGATCAAACAATATCTACGAAACCCACCTGTGTTGTCACCGCCTGAGCCGGGGAAACCGTTGATTCTGTACCTTTCAGTGACTAAAACTACAATGGGCTGCATGCTCGCGCAAGAGTCTGAGGACAAAGTGGAGAGGGCTATCTACTATCTGAGCAAGAAAATGCTAGAGTACGAGACTTGTTACACTCCTCTGGAGAAGGCTTGTTTGGCCTTGGTATGGGCTACCAAGAAGCTGCGGCACTACCTGTTAGCTTACTCTGTAATACTGGTTTCAAGATTAGATCCCATCAAATATCTCTTCGAGAAACCAGCACTTACAGGTAGGTTAGCCCGTTGGTTGCTTTTGCTTTCCGAATTCGATCTGAAGTACGTGATGCGCAAGTCAGCAAAAGGGAGAGCGGTAGCAAAGTTCCTAGCCGATCACCCAGTTAAAGGGGATGAAGCAGTTGAGTACCTATTCCCAGACGAAGCCATTCTGCATGTCGAAGACGAAACTTGGACGATGTACTTTGATGGAGCGTCAAACCAATATGGGTATGGGATAGGGGTGTTGCTGATAGCACCCGACAATTCTCGCATACCTTTAGCATTCAAACTCCGGTTCAAAGTATCGAACAATAAAGCAGAGTATGAGGCATGTATTGCCGGTTTAGAAGCCACCCTAGAACTAGAGGTAAAACGGTTGGATGTCATTGGGGACTCGAACCTTGTTGTATCTCAAGCTAACGAAGATTGAAAAGTCAAAGAAGAAAAGATGAGAATTTATCACCAGACCTTGGACGTGTTGATTCCTCGGTTTGAGAAGTTGAATTTCACCCATTTGTTAAGAGAGAACAACAGGTTTGCAGATTCATTAGCAACTCTATCTTCTATGATAGACATTTCTTTCGGAGTCCGGATGTGTCCGATCATCATCGAACAAAAATTTGTACGGGCCTACGAGCTGATCGCCGCCATAGATGAAGTACAAGATGAGAATCCTTGGTATTACGACGTCTGAAACTTCTTGGAGAAGGAAACGTATCCACCAGGGGCAAATGCCAAAGATAAGAGGGCAATCAGAAGGTAAACTGTACAAGAGAGGTCATCTCGGGATGCATAAACTGTGTGTTGATGCTGAAGAATCCAAGCGCCTGATGGAGGCCATCTATGGAGGAGAGTGCAGATCACACATGAACGGGGTGATGCTAGCCCGGAAGATCCTTAGACAGGGTTATTACTGGTCCACCATGGAGGAGGATTGTATTGGCTTAGTCCGGCGATGCCACAAATGTCAGATCCATGCAAACCGCATGAACATTCCGCCGTCGAAGCTGTACAACATGACTTCGCCATGGCCATTTTCAGTCTGGGGGATTGATGTGATTGGGGCTGTCACTCCGAAGGGGTCCAATGGGCATGAGTACATTTTGGTTACGATAGATTACTTCACAATCTTATGCGGTGTTGAAGGCATCGCACGTTGCAAAGTTCATCAGGAACAACATCATCTGTCGCTACGGCGTCTCGAATAAGTTCATTTCAGATAACGGTTCTCACTTCAAGAAGGAGGTGATCGACTTGTTGGAGAAGTATAACGTGGTTTTTCATAAGTCGTCTACATATCGGCCGCAGACCAACGGAGCCGTTGAGGCCGCTAATAAGAACATCAAGCACATTCTGCAGAAGATGGTGGAAACCTACCGGGACTGGCTAGATAAGCTGCCATTTGCTCTGTGGGGCTACCGGACTTCAATTCGAACTTCTACTGGAGCGTCTCCGTATTCCTTGGTTTATGGGATGGAGGCTGTTCTACCTATCGAAGTTGAGGTTCCATCATTGCGGGTATTGGCTGAGTGTCAGATAGCTGAGGCAGATTGGTAGCAGAGCAGGTTCGAAGAACTCATGCTGTTTGACGAGAGAAGGCTGAAAGCACTATATCATGTTCAGGGTTATCAACGAAGAATTGCCAGGGCATTCAACAAGAAGGTTATGTCCAGGAATTTGAAAGAAGGGGATCTTGTGCTCAAAGACAACCGAGCTCCCATTCACGACCCTAGGGGGAAGTTCAGACCTAATTGGACTGGCCCTTACATCATCAAGTCTATCTGGTTGGGTGGAGCTGTCGTTCTGATGAACCTAGATGGCCTAGAGTTCTCCCAGCCGATCAACATAGACAAGTTGAAGAAATATTATCCCTGAGAGACTCGCTAGGCCGAAAACCCGAAAGGGCGACCTAGGCAAAAGTTAGAGCACAGAAAATTTGAAATAATAAAAACTGAGCTCGCAAGGTTGAAAACCCAGAAGGGGCGGCCTTGGCAAAAGTTAGAGAGCAAAAGGAGAGAGTTAATACACGAGCGAACCCTAGCCGAACTATGTAAGGCTTGATTCCCATCTTTGGGATACGCAGGCAACTTCATCCCGAAGTCCAGCCGTAAACACTTCCCTGATCAACTTTGTCCATGTGATCATGTTGGTCATCTTTGTCTATTCTGCATCCAAGAGTTCGGTTGTGATCTCCAGTGCAGTGCTATTTAGACTAGGGGCAACTTTCCAGTTGTTGGAATCCGGGGTTGTGCATCTCAGTGACAGATCTCAGGCGTGTCTAGTTTTGATCCATATCGAAAATGGTTTTGAAAAGTTTTAATAAAAGTTGATTTTGTTCAAATTAATCTTTTTACAACTTAGACCATTTTTGGACCAAACGAAAAATTTTCAGTACCCACAACCTTCAATTTCATTGATTTCAACACAGAGTTCTCTTACTCTTGAATACAAATTGAAGTTGCTTTTATTACATTCATAAAAAAAACTTGAAAGTACTGATAAAGCAATAAATTCGGGGCATGGATAAGTCAGGTATTCTTGCGCCCCCTCCCAGAGCTAGTCGAAGCCTCTGATATCAAAGTGGGCCCAACCTGTGCCTCCTCATCAAGCCAAGCTATGCACTCATCAGAGAGGGTGTAACTGAAAGTGGAAGCGGGGGCCAAGAGCTCTCTAGTCCTCCATGTCGTGGCATACTGAGCCAGCTGCGTGCCTCGGACAGGAAATGCAGCAGGATACTCTATCCCCTCTGCCGGGCAAGTCTGATCATGTCCAAACTGATGCCGGAATTAGAAAGGAAAGTAGAACACGCACTGTGTCAGGCCAATCAACTGAATCCCGGTCTGCCGAGACATGCTGTAACTCATCGCCGGTAGATTGAGCCAATGATAGCGCCAAACAATGCCGTCTGTGGACAAACTGCACATCCAGTTGCACCACCAACCCTCATCAATGGCATCGACTAGACGCCGTAGGAAGAAATAGCCGCGAGCTAAGTATGCTGGGCATGAGTCCACAACCTTCAATTTGTCCATCAACCATATCTGGGGAGGGATAAAAAATGAGAGATTAAAGAATAGAGAGGTGTACGTTGAGAGAAAAGTAAGAAAAGGGTTTTGAGAGAAAAACCAAGCCTGAGGGCCGAGTGATGTGAGGAATATACGTGAGATGGGGGTAGGAAACATTACCTACAATAGTAGTGGACTCCCCGCGAATCTAGTCGTCTCTCGGTGATGAAAAGCATCTAGGCCCATCAATGTCTCAGCTAGTGTCACGGCAATGCAGCTCTTGCCCTCTCTCAAGCCCTCGGCAATCTTGATCAAACGGATGCTAGACCCTCCGGAGCCTGAGGCAAACAAGAAATGAGATAGCATGCACAAGCAAAGCTCATGTTGCCGAAAATTCTGCCAGTGATGATCTCTGCGGTCACCGGCATCAGAAAACTGATGAACTAAGCTGGGGATGTCCAATGCTCCATCGCAGATCAAAGACCGAGCATCATGCACAGTAAGCCCGCACATCCGTCCTAAGGCTTGAATGTGGCCAAAGCGAAATTACAGCAAAATTTCTTCATCGCACTCGGATTCCATTAAAGCTTGGAAGTCTTCAAATGTGGGACATACCTCTCGTCCGCCGAAGCTAAAGACGTGTGTTACCGGATTCCAAAACCTTGCCGCGGCATGAAGAAACGGAAAACGCAGCGGGGTGCGACTCAACGTGAATAGTGCATTTATGCCGAAGCCCCGGAAATTCACATTTTCCGAGCCATCCAAGGAAGCAATCCAATTTGTGAGATTTTGGATGAAGAACGCCTCCATTTTGGTGCAAAACTGAGTTAGAATGAGGGAACCACGAAGTTGGAACCTTTATAAAGGATAAGACACTATTTGGAGGACAAGTGTTAGAAAACTGGAGGTTCCCAGGTTAAGTGGTCGGCTGACCACTTTTTCTGGGTGGCTAGCCACCTTTTTTGGCCTACAGCAGAAGAAAGTGGTCGGCCAGCTCCTATGGTGGTCCGCCATGTGCAAAAAGCTGGTCTCCAGCTGTGTCTTGTCTCCAGAAGAGAGTCTCTAGCTTTCCTGTATGCTGAGAGTGCTAAAGGTTCGAGTTTATCTCTATTTCAGATACATTCTGTCGCCCTGTTTGTCTAAAATGCATTTGCTTATCGAGTTGTTAAGTTTTGCTTATCGAGTTGTTAAGTTTTGCTTATCGAGTTGTTAAGTTTTACTTATCAAGTTGTTGCTCTTTGATTATCGAGTTGTTGTTTGTTGCTTATCGAGTTGTAAACTTGCTAAGGTTTTGTTGTTTCTTAGTAAGTTAAGTTGTTTAGTTTGTTGTGTCGGTTCATTACCTGACTTGGTAATACATGATGTTCAAATTCTATTCAATTCCATTTTTTTGTGCAAAATGGTACGATGCGATGCCTAGAATGTAAAGTATAACACTTTTGAACAAAAAGTCGTTTTCATTCCATCATAGCTTCTTTTTACAACATTTTACAAAAGAGTATGAGTTTTGAAGAAAGAAAATAAAACTGTCTAAGCTGTACAATGTGCTACAACTACATGTAAAAAGAAAAATAAAGTAGGGAGCATCTGCATCAGTGTTATCAAGCTCAAGACCGAGAGGCCCTCTTCGTCCTCTTCAGCTGAGCAGCCTCTGCGCCACCACTGTCTGAATCGGAGTCACCGTCCTCGGAATCCTCCTCGGCGTCACCTCCGTCCTCAGAACCGGAACCAGAGTCATCATCCCTGCCCACAAATGTCTCTGACTATGGATGCGCTGGCTCCTCCTCCTCGCTGGACTCCTCGTCATATCTGACAGGTGCTCTACGCCTCCCTCGGCCGCGAGTCGAGCCTCCTCTCCCAGCTACTCGGGTAGGCCTGGATAGCCCGGGCCGTGACAGTGGAACCTGAAAAGGGCAGTTTGAATACATCAGCCAGGGTATGTATAACAGATGCAAGTAAAGTGCGTGAAGAATGTGCATACAGATATAGTATGTGGATGTGATGTGTCAGATGTGCTCTACACGTGCAGTGAATCAATATGTTTTTTTATGTTCAGTTTCAATATGTCATCAGAAGTATGATAAATACAAGGAAATTGAAAAGTATCGGAATGCCGGCAGCGTACAACATCGTCTCCCTCCGCAAGACCATGCTCTCGAGTGAGGCCACCACTCCGAGTAACCCCTCAGTATAATCTCTGGGAGGCTGCAGATACAAGTTCAAATCATTAGTGAATGGATGAATGTCTAAATATCTGAGTGATAAATGTAAACTGTAAACATACCGGTGGTGAGTCAGGGTCACTGACGTATTGATGGTCGGGCATTGGAGGCTCCAGTGGAATCGGGTAAAAAGTCTCGTACTGCCAGCCCGTTAGCTCGGTTGGAAGATTTGGCCACCCAGCATAATGACAAATCGAGGGCATCCCTCTAGCCATACCCCTCGATGTACCGGCCCTGCTAGTGGAAGGGACGTCTTCAGCTCGAGCGCGACTCGATGATGGCATATCAGCAACCCTCCTCGTAGGGGTACGGACACCTGTCAATGGAGGCATCAGGTATGTATGGCTGTATGTCGCGTAATCCCTTTCCTCCAGGAACAGAACTACGTCAACACCCAACATAAGGTCCTCGACCTCACGGGGAGTGAGCTTCTCTGTCGACCGCATGTCCAATGGAGGCGCTGAGGGGACCTCCTGATCGGCATTACCCATCATCTGTCGCATGAAGCGATCCCCAAGAAACTAGGCTCTGCCGGCTGGTCCCTCAAACAGAACCCTATATCGAGAGGCGGCCCACGCTCCAGGGAACTGAAATCGTGGAGACCCGGGCATCGCCATCCAAGGCTGCCAAGTAATCTGCGGATAGCAAGTGCATAAACTGATTAGATGTCATAAATATGCAAGACGAATCAAAGCTGAAAGCATGAAGAACTGAGAGTTCTGGATTACCTCCGTTGTCCGTACAGTGTCAAAGAACTGCTGGAGGTATAGTAGAGTCTCCCGGGGCCTGGACCAGCACCGACCCTCAAATCTACGAGAGTAAGTGATCTCAAGAGGTGCCTCGACCTTGAGCTCAGGAGCAAGTGTGGGGAAATATGCGTAAACCCATAGCTGTGAAAGGCAAGGCAGTGGCTATCAGAATACAGAATGTATAGAAAATGCAGAATGCTAAGTGCAGAATATAGAATACAGAATGTATAGAAAATACAGAATGCTGAGTGCAGATTCCTGAGTGCATAATGCAGTATACAGTTTACAGATAATGAAAAAGCAGAAATGTAAATCGAGAGGGCAGAATGTATCTCCCAGGCTCGCCAGTAGCCTCCAACTATGGTCTCCCGCTCGTAGGAGGTCGCGCTCATGTAGTAATAAAGGGTAGCGGGGGCGGCGCCACCCCAATCAAAGTGCCGGACTTGTGATACGTCTACCAGAGCACTGAGCAGATAAAGCCCGATTGTGTTCCCCCTGTCGGAGAACAGAGTGGTCCCGAGCAGGAACATCAAAAATCCCCGGGCGTACTGTTGTATGGCCTCGAAGGTCTCCGGCATAGACCTTCTGTAATGCTTAGCAAACCAGGTATACCTGATCCTACCTGATGATCTGTCGATCGGCGGATGGGCTCCGAGTAGATAAACCCAAGTTACATCCCACTCACCCATATCTACATCGTATGGGATTGGCCGGCCTGCTACGCCGAGGCCCGTCAGTATGGAAAAGTCATACGGGGTCATCGTCATGTCCCCGGTAGCTGAGAAATGAAAGGAGTTGGTGGTGTCCCACCATCTCTCTACCAGTGCGCCCATAAGGGTCCTGCTCGTTGGATGACGCGACAACCCCATACAGAATCAGCCAAATCCCGCCTCATCCACGATATGTCGAACGGGATCCGGGAGCTCCATGTACCACTCCCTCGCAATGATAGACCCGTAACCCCATGTGAAACGGGAAGATACCTGCATTCAGAATGAAAAGTATGAGTTGTGTGCTCAAAATCAAAATGTATGAGCTGTGTGTTCAGAATGAAATGTATGAGCTGTGTGTTCAGAATGAAATATATGAACTGTGTGTTCAGAATCAAAATGTGTGAGCTCTGTGTTCAGAATCGAAATATATGAACTGTATGTTCAGAATCGAAATGTATGGGCTGTGTGTTCAGAATCGAAATGTATGAGCTGTGTGTTCAGAATGAAATGTACGAGCTGTGTGTTCAGAATGAAAAGTGGGCTGTGTGTTCAAAATGAAAAAATATGAGCTACGTGCCAATGAAAAGTGTCACACCCCAAACCCGCCCCTAAAAGTTTCGGGCATGACTTATTCAGAAACGGATACTTAACCTGATATACGTAATATATGGGGCCTGAACGGAAGCATTAATAATATAAAATAACATAAAACATCATCCATTGAGCTACCACTACCATGCCAGGACCGCAAACATTACATTAGGTAGATAATACACAGGAGACATACACCTGAGCTTCAATTACAGTTATTCATATTCTTATACAAGTATTACAGAAGAAGGGGTTATATACATTCAATCATAGGTAAACAACCAAAGTATGAGCCAAAACTTAGTAAGACTTTGCAAAATGCACGGGTTTCATCTTAAGTGCCTGGACACACTGAGGTTGACAAGAGAGGGACAAGCCTTAAGGGTTAGGACTGGCCTCCCGGTTGATTACCTACAAAAATAGACAAAATACAAAGTGAGTAAAACTCAGTGAATAATAGCACATAAATAATGTAATGGTTAACTTAAACAGCAAAGTATATCACTGTAGAGGCATATAATGAATTATATTCTGTAGAATGGCCATGGGCCCAATTTCCTTAACAGAGTGGCTTTAAGCCCAGTAATAAACAGAACGGCCATAGGACTAACAGATACAGAACGGCCATAGGCCCAAAATTATCAGAACGACCATCGACCCAGAAATAACAGAACGGCTTATCAGCCCAGAAATAACAGAACGACTTATCAACCCAGAAATAACAGAATGGCTTATCAGCCCAGAAATAACAGAACGGCCATAGGCCCAGATCACATATGTATGGATTCAAGAGGTGGCTCGTACGGATTCTAGAGGTGACTCGCATTGCAGCACTTAGTTCCGTACAGCACTTTGTTCCATACCAGAAATAATAGGTCTTATCATGTCATGGCATAGACGAAACAAACAACAAAACAGAATAACCTCAGATATCATCAAAACAGACTAGTTTCAGAGTTATACAGAGACACACAGATTCTTCCAATCATTCATATGAGTTAACGTAGTTAGTTTACATTTAACAGAATACTAATGATAATTATTAGCAATAAGGATAGCGTATCCCACAGATTATACACGTGCCATCACAATACTATTTGTAGGGACAGAACAATTTACCTCAGGACAGTCTTGATTCATCATTAACAAAACAGAATGATTTGGGATACACAAGCATCATTGTTCCACTTGATCATCATGAATCATTAAGGTTAATTTACGAATAACAGAACATTAATAAAATGTCTTTTAACGGTAAGCAAAATGCACTACTATAGTATTATCCAATTATGCTAATCCTCTTTAGCAGATATCTATGTCACAAGACATATATTGAACCAAACAGATGATAGGAGTTCCTGACAGAACATTCGGGGTATTACGTTCCCATTCAAATGCGAAATCATAGGTAATTTATAGGTTATTGCACATTACCGATAACCGTTAACCGTGGTTGGAATGCAGAATAATTTCAGAGTCATATCAATGTATGCCAAATCTTTCAATATTTATACCAATTCCCAATCAACATACACGTTAACATAGTTGCCCATAGAGAACAGAATGTTAATAACAATAATTATTAACAGTACTAGATGTACATTGATAGCACTATTACTCACAGTGATCGGCTCCTGGTAGTAATGGGATGATGTCCTCGTCTCGACCTACAAGTACATTGCACAACACATAATATGAAATTATACTCGATCCTTTACTTATTCTCTTTGATCATTCAATCAATTAGCCATGGTGGTACCAAGCTTATTATTCTTTAATAAGTTATAATCCATGTCTCAAAAAACAGGAGAAATCGATGGGAAATGGTTTAGGTGAAGAAATGGTACAAAACTGGTTGACAGAAAGTGAACAGTCGTCACTAATTTGGGCATAACTATTTCTATATTTAGCATTTGGGGGTGAGATCATAGCCATTGGAAACTAGACTTCCGGGGCTTGATTTTAGGCTCAAGAATCACTCAAAACGGAGTCTGGATGCAAAAGATATGCTTGTTCAAAGTTGGCTGGACAGAGTTGTCTCCGCACATGCGGGGGAACAGTGCCGCACGTGCGGCCCTGGACAGTTTGCAGTCTGAAAAGGGCTGATGGGACTTCCCATTTTCAAAATCAAACCTCAATTCCATGTAAATCAAAGCCCAAAACCCTTTAATGCATAACAAATTTCATATAATTAATCTTCATCAAACATCATAACCTCAAACTATTACTCAATTTCCAAGCACAAGGACACAAGAATATAATATAGCCATAGTTGGGGTTCAAAGCTCACATCTTCTATATCAATCCTTGATTTCATGTATTGGATGCTTTAAACATAAGGATTCAAGATAGGTGATCATACCTTAGTTCAATCTTTGACTTCCTTTTAATTCTCCTCCATTTCCTCAAGCCTCCATGGTTGTTCTCCCTTCTCTTTCTTCAATTCCCTTCAAACCCCCATGATTGTTAAGCTTTTCTTGGTCTCTCATCTCTTTTCTCCCCTATGGTTCTCTTCTTTCTCTTTTAGATATTTTGGCTCCCAAAAGATGAGACCAATCACTCACAAACATATCTATATATCTAAATAAACACACACACATGGCTTAACACAATAGGGAGAGCCAAACGTGGCCTTACGAATCGCGCAAAATCAAATTTCAATTAAAGTTCCCAGGTGACTCTAAAAATTGCGCTGATCATAAATATGTCCCCTGTTCTGGTTTCTGAAGTCTCTAGGGTCTTCTATTTACAGTACAAAGTTAACCACCCAAATATGCATTCAAATTAAATTGCCAATTACTTTTCCCAAATAGCTTTAAAAATTCCCATTAATATATCCAAGTCCTCAATTGTGATTTCTGAACCCGTAAAGGTCGGTAATTTAAATTTTAAAATCGTAGCTCAACAGTTAATTCCTCAATTTGAACACATATCATTAAATTAAAATGCATTAACCCATAAGGCCGTAAAGGTGATCTCTAATACAGATTTTGGGGTTGTTACAAAAAGTGTACTGCGTTATGGATTGCGTGCTCAGATTGAGCAGTGTGCTGTAAACCGAATACCGTGTTATGAATTGCGTGTTCATATTGAGCGGTGTGCTATGTTATGAAAAAGTGTACTGCGTTATGGACTGCGTGTTCAGATTGAGCAGTTTGCTATAAACCAAATACCGTGTTATGAACTGCGTGTTCAGATTGAGCGGTGTGCTATGTTATGAAAAAGTGTACTGCGTTATAGACTGCGTGTTCAGATTGACCAGTGTGCTATAAACCGAATACCGTGTTATGAACTGCGTGTTCAGATTGAGCAGTGTTATGAGCTGTGTGCCAACTAAACGGAATGCTGTGTTATGAACTGCGTGTTCAGATTGAGCAGTGTTATGAGCTGTGTGCCAACTAAACAGAATGCTGTGTTATGAACTGCGTGTTCAGATTGAGCAGTGTTATGAGCTGTGTGCCAACTAAACAGAATGCTGTGTTATGAACTGCGTATTCAGATTGAGCAGTGTTATGAGCTGTGTGCAAACTAAACCGAATGCTGTGTCATGAACTGTGTGTTCAGATTGAGTAGTGTAATGTGTTGTGTGCCCAAAAATGAGCTGTGTGCCCAAATAAGCTGTGTGCCTAAATAAGCTGTGTGCCTAAATGAGCTGTGTACCAAATGAATGGAATACTATATCAAGAGCTGCGTGCCAGATGAGCAAAGTGTTATGTTGAAAGCTGCACGCCAAGTGGACAAAATGTTGTGTGCAAGTTATGTTCAAGTATGAGCAGAAGCATTGTGTATGCGAATGTGTTCAGAACAAGCAGATCAAATACTTTGCAGAAAATGTAAAAGTGAAGTATGTACCTCTCGCGCGTGATACGATAGATGAGACTTGGGCTCTCGTAGCAGCAAGTTTGCAGGCGCCCGTCGCACGAAGTCCGTGAAATGATGGAAGGTACTCGGAGGGAGGATATGCTCCTGTGGGTGGTACTCCTCCGGATCGAATGGCCGTATCCTCGGAGGCAACGGCATAATGTCCGGCACGTCTTCTACTCCCGGGAAGCCTTCGCCATATGGAATATTGCCAGCCATCTGAAGAAATCTGCAAAAATGAGCAAAAATAAGCAAAATGGGCCAAAATTACAAAAAGTCAACAAAAGTCAACTCTCGGGAAGAGAAAAAGTCAACAAAAGTCAACGCCCGAGAAAAGGTGCTAAACTTTGAGACAAACATGCCTCAAGTGGTGAAAATGAAGAAAGAAGCTCCGAAAACAAATTCTAATCGGTTTAAAACGAAGAAAATAGAAAGTTTTCACGAAACAACTTCGCGTGGGGCATTGGAAAACGCGTATAAAGTGCAGATCTGAGAGGGAAAAGGGTCTAGGGATGGAGGGAAATGTATTTCGGCCTTGGAAGTGTGAGCAAAACTGATTTGGAGTTATGTACTTAAAGAACCGAGCATGAAGAGACAAAACTGCCTCAGATTTTGTAAACTGGTCAGCCAGCCAGTTTTTCTGGTTGGCCGACCACTTTAGTAGGCAACAACTGGTCGACCACCCTCCTGGGTGATCTCCAAGGTCCCATTGTTCTCCCTGTGTGTTTTGGTGATGATTGGAGTCCTCGGCTCTCGAGAAAGTACAAGAAAAGTACACTTTTCGGCGCAAAATCGTCCCCGCGGGAACTTCAATTCAAGTCTTCGATGCGTGGCTCACCAATTACTCGTCAAGAGCAAGGTGTATCCTTTTGAGTACTTTGTGACCCCTTCGAGAGGTAACTCGAAGGTTCCGGTTAAATCGCTTGCGTTAAGGCTTGTATTTCCTTATTCGGCATTTTGTTTCGAACATACTATTGAAGTTGCACTTCTCTCGCATTGTCATGCACACTTTCCTCTCTTGCATTTGTTTTGCACACTTTAAGTGCGTTGTTATGCACGTCTCGTTGCATTGTTATGCACATCACTTGTTGCATTGTAATGCACATTACTCTTTGCATTGTTATGCACACCACTTGCTCGCTTTTTTTTTTATGCACATTTCTTGTTGCGTTGTCACGCACATTTTACTCGCTTTGTTTTGCACATTCCTTTTGCATTGTTATGTATTTCTTCCGCATTGTTATGCGTCACACTTAGGTTGCATTGTTTTGCGTCCCTTCCGCATTGTTATGTGTCACACTTAGGTTGCATTGTCGTGCACCCCTTCACCTGCGTTGTCACACACTTTTCACTCGCATTGCTATGCATGTTTCTAACGATATTGTACCTGTTGAGTTTCTTTCTTTTGTAGGCACGATATTGTATGTACGATTCATTTTAAGCTGGCGCGACCAGACGAACCAGACGGTATTGTATGTACTCCGCGTGAGACGTAGCGAGAATTGTATAATTCTTTTACATCCTTTCTACATGTAATATAGTTTGATTTGTATTCACCTGCTTAAAACTGTTGCATTTATTGTGTATAATTGCTTCATTACAGCTTTCTTTGCTTGATCATAAGTTATGTTCGGTATCTTGCATTGTCCTTCGCATTTTGCCCCTGCCTGCGGGTGCATCTCTTTGTTATCTTGCCTATTTGTCTAAGTCTTCGGCCTTGTCAAAAATGGGTCATCTCTGGGCTTTGACATTCACTCCCGTCACTTATGACTTTCAAGTTCTGTTAAAGCGGGGCAACTGTAGACAACCCATTTTTGACCGTCCTTAAGACTCAGACGTCATTGATTGAGCGCTCGATGATAGTGCATGTTGTGCTCGTTTCAAGGTTTCGGAGTTTTAGCTGAGAGCCTTGCCTCCGGGCCTTTAAACTCTTTGTGCTTCGGCTCGATTTGCGGACCAGGCCTTGTTTTCCTTGCCTGAGGGAGGGAGAGGTTTTGTAAACCATCTCTTTGGGGTCGTAGACCACTTTTTGCGGTCGTAGACCACTTTTCCCGTGTGGAGACTAATTTCCGGTTTTCGGAGCCTTCGGCCGCGTGCCTTGTCTCGGGACCGCTTAACGTTCTCCGTTTGGTGTGGTTTTCGAACCACACCTTGTTTCCTTGGCCTAGAGGGCCACTGTGGTTTGGGAGACCACGTTTGTGGTCTTAAACCACTTTTGGTGCTTGTCAGCTAGTTTTCGAGGCTCCCGGCTGCGCGCTTTGCCTCCTGAACTTTCGTCTTGCATCCGTTTTGGTTTGTTTTTGGTACAAACCTTATTTTCCTTGCTTGGAAGGTGGTACAAGGGTGGGAGACTAGTATTTCTCCTTGGAGACCACTTTTCTTCCCGCCAGCCAGTTTTCTGATCTGACAACTGGTCTCCTAGGTCTTTGGGCCACCTTTTCTGGTCGGCCACCCCACTCCTAGCTTGTTTTCAGTGTGCTGATCATCTCCCACCATGGCCGACCAGTTGTCTTCTTGGGAGACCACTTAAAGTGGTCGGCCGACCACTTGAAGTAGCTGGCCGACCACTTCAAGTGGTCAACTGCTTTTTGCCACCTTTTTTGAGATATTTTCCTCCAGCTGGCACAGCTGGAGGGCACTGAAGCTATCCTCCATACACGTGTATGGAGGGATTGCCTTGAACCTTAGCTTCCTCAAGAAGCTTTGCATTTGGTTCTCTATAAGAGAGAACCATCTCCTCCCTTCTCTAGGTTTCGAAATTAGAGGTGGGAGTGATACATATAGCTTTGTATCTACATCTCCTTGTTTGATCTTATTTTGTGCATAAAAGTGTCATTTTGTCTCACTTTAACACACAAGCACACACTCAAACACCTTGCTTGTGTTGCTGAGGCTTCTTGAAGTTGTTTTTAGTGTTCTTGGGCTAGTTTGAGCTCAAAGAGGTTGCTGGAGTTGCAGTAGTAAAGAAGGTCGTCAAGGATGAGTCTTTAACCCGTAAAATCCCCCATTCTTGCTTAAGCTTTTGGACCCTCTTTCATGCTATTTTAAGCTTAACTTCCTACTGCAAAAAGTTCTGTTTTTGTGTGCTTTAGATCTTTGTTTAAGGTCACTTTTGTGTTTGGAGCTGTTTACCCCCTCTTAGGCCTTGTTTGGCCTTGCTTTTGTGCCTTCTTTGTGAGCCTTTGGGACCACCTTGTTTTGGCCTTCTCACCACTGAAACTCAGAGAAATTTCAGTGGTGGGAAGGTTGTTTTGAGGTCCCAAATAGGAGAGGGTGATCCCCTCTCCTTGTGTCTTCAATACTTGTCTTGAATGCCTCATGTGTGAGCATGTTTGTTAAGCTTATGTTGGCTATATCTTAGCTTGTATTTGTGGTTATTTTGTTGTGGCATGCCACTGCTTTTGCTTGGTTTTATCATCCCTTGCATGCATAATACACTTGTAGTGTAAATCACACAAACTAGTCTTGTATGCTTTATGAAGTAGCATGTCATTCTAGCTTGCTTTCTTTCCATTTCAGCATGTTTTTGGTGATGTCTTGCCGTGTCATACCTCTGTTAGGGTTTGGTTTGGTTAGCCTTTGCATGCTCTTTGCACTTATAGTGCATTTCTATGAAATAGCCTAATATGCACCATGCTTTGACATGTCATTCTAGCATACTTTTGGCTTAACTTCAAGAAGCTTTTGTTCATGTTTTAACATGCTTTAGCTCTGATTTTGGTTGTTTTGGCCATGCATGACTTGCTTTGTATAGCCATGGTTCAATCTAGCTTACTAGTTTTGTGCATCAAGTCCACTAGCATGCATTACTTGGACTATTTGAATGATTTGGCATCATTTATAATGTGATTTCAGTCCATGTTTCATGGTCTTGCACTTGCATTTTTGTGCTCTTTCAATGCGTTGGAGGGTTTCCCCATTTATACCTTAACATGAATCATTGCGTATGCCTTCATGCCTTAGCTTGCGAGCCATCATTTCAATGTGTTTTTGGGGTTATTATGCCGTGATATAACTTTGATTTTTGCTGGTTAAGTCATCCCATGTTTGGTCTTAATAGGTGTAGTGTAATCCACCTTATTTACCTTGTATGCATCATGCCTTATTGTAGATGCGCTCTTGGGCTTTGCTACTACAGTTCGGACTCAAATGTCACGGTTCTGAATCTAATCCCGCAAAGTGCAATGCGAGACCGATAAATCACCAAAGAGTCAAAATCCGGCAAATCGTTTTGGAAAACTGATTTTTAAGAAAGAAGTGCCAAACATGGACTACTTTGCCAGATACAGAGTCGCCACCTAAATTGTCACGACCCCATTCCGCCCCTAGTAGAATGGTGCCATGATGGCCAGTAATCTGAGATTACCAAAGGCCACTTACAAGAATCCACACGCAAATCAGAGTATACATATGGGGCTTACAAATGCGGAAGAAATAAAACAAGGCTAAGTAATCCATAAGAGCAGTGCATAAGTTGAATGAAATGTCATACATCATTACATAGCTTTAATACAACAAATGGAGTACAAAAATACATCTTGACCAAAAGGCTTCTCAGCCATCAAATACAAAATACAATGGAAATAACTAAGAAGCATAGTCTTCAAGATGTTGCAAAACACAATCCAAAACACGTCGGCAAACACATCGGCAAAGACATCTAGGCGTCGCCGCCGTCTTGCTCATCACCTACATATATATAGAGAGGGTGAGCTTGGATACTCAGTGAATGGTATAAATAATAAAGGGGTTTACATGAATGATATCCGAGATCTTTTAACAAAACAACACAAGGGATAAATCAAGTTCATCTAACAAATCTTTCAAGCTTCAAGGGATGCTTACTAACATCAACATAATACAAGAGATGACATTCCGGACAAACAAACCCACGCGGCAAAACCGTCAGTGGCAAGGCAAGACAAGACAAGAGAGATCTCAAAACAATGGTGTCGTTGCATTATAGTCCCCGGACACTAAGGACTTGTGCTACAAATGCTTATAGTCCCCTAGCACATACGGACTTCCAAACTTTGTGTTACAAATGCTTATAGTCCCCTAGCACATACGGACTTCCAAACTTTGTGCTACAAATGCTTATAGTCCCCTAGCACATACGGACTTCCCGAGAATGTCATCAAAACAAGATACAAGATTTGGTACGCAAAATAAGAATAATCATTCATGCTTGTAAATAATTCCCGAGCAGGGCAAAACAAGGTTTTATCAAAGCTTTATAACATATCTTTATTAAAATACCACTCACATAGTTCTTCAAACGTCGGGGTCAAGGCAAGTCCAAGTCCTACAAACACATGGCAAAAGTCTGTTGAATGCACTTTCAAACAAGCTTCACATGCATACAAAATGACCTCGGCGTTCTCCAAGAACTAAGTCAAACCAAAACAAACACTGTTTCTCATCTCGGGAAAACATGCTGGGCATTAACCAGGTCTTTGGCCGAGGTCCCACACCTTCTCGCCGAGGTGTGGTCCCGAGGGCCACTTTCCAGGATACATGAAGTCGGGAAAAATCTGGGTTTTCCCTCTGCTCAAGAACATGAAGAATATGAACATGAAAAATGTGAAGGAAATGAATGCAAAGATCATAACTCATCATTATAAAACTTGAGATTCCATGCTATGAGTTTGAAAACATGGACCTGAGTACCCATACTAGAAGATCTTATGAAAACAAACACAAAAGTATGTAACTTGTTGCAAACTTTCGGATCAAACGGGGCTTTTTTTCAAGAACTCATGAACTCTAACTTTCTTTTTCCAAAACCAACTTTGAATCAATGCATGGCATGCAAAACAGACCCAATCGTGCAATGCAGCTAGATGATCAATAAGAACAACAAGAGTAGATCAAGATTCTAACCTCAAATCAAGAATCTAACGGTTTGAACTCTAAGAATCAAGCTTGCTAATCCACTTCTCACTCTAGAACTCCTCCTTCTTCTCCTAGAGCTTCTCTCTCTAAAAACAAAGGCTTGAGACAAAATGATTTGTTTCTAAGTCTGTCGGCTGACTTAACCTTCAGCTCGGACACGTGGCAGCGGTTGGTTGGCTCAACTAAAAAAGGTGACTGATTGAAAAGACAAGACTATGACAAGGCGTGCTCAACAAGCTAGGCGGCAAGGGACTCCGGCGAGTAATGACATCGGCTAACAACAAGACTTCGGCAAGCAAGGGAACAATGACCTCGGCCAGAAAGGACAACACTTGGCCCAGCTGTGCCACACCTCGGCCTAGGTGTGCCACACCTCGGTCTAGGTCGTACCAGTCTAGGGCAAGATCACTTGGGTTCAAGGGTAACATCTCGGCCTAGATAATACACATCTCGGCCTTGGCGATGAACACCTCGGCCAAGATAGTGACATCTCGGCCAGTATGCCAGGATGAAGGTGGAGGTCAATCAAAGGGGTTCTAAGGCAGTTCTAGGCTTAAGGTGACCTCGGTTTGGTTGGCCTAGGCTGACTACTCACACCGAACAAGAAGCAAAGCATGCAAACAGCACTTAAGCAACACAAGGACAAGGTCTGAAATGCAAACATAACAAGACAAAGCATATAAATGCATATGAGTATGGCTAAGACAATGTGAGGGTTATTACATAAATATTTTATTTTTGGAAAATTTAGGAAACCCTGACTCGTGCCTAAGGCCACGTGTCCGTTATCACCTAAGTTGCCTCGGCTCGGGAACTTGGGTACGATTGGGGAAGGTCATTTATGAGCACCCCCGCTCGCCCGATCAAAGATCGGCCTGTACTAAGCATGATATCTTGTTTTTGAAAACACATGCGTTCTTATTCCGGTTAATTAGCTAGAATTACTATGTGATGCGCACAACACACAAGTATAGACTAGATCGCCTAATTTGGAACAAAGCATCGCATATCCGTTTGTTTGGAAATGGTTTGAAGTTTGCTACTCGCAAGTAGGCTAAAACACGGATTTCAATGAATCGTTCCAATTCAAGTAATCCAACCTTCACCCACAGGCATTCAGGCAATTATATCACATAAGCAATTAGCCTCATGGCAAGCATGCTGTTATGGCAACACTCACATACATGCAAGATGCTAAAGCATAAACACTTACAGTGTACTCCGAGCCAAAACAAGAAACTAGTTAGTAATCATGCATGATCTTAGTTCATGTTGAAATGGCTAATACATCGCATACGAAGTGCAACTAGAAATAGGCTCGACTATTCTAAGATGGCATATGAGATGCGACAATTCGATACATGTATTCAAATTGGAATTGAAATACAATGCAGTTAGTATGATGCGTTGAGCCCGGTGCATGCAATACAGATGAATGGTGCAAACATGCGAGCATAAGGTATGCTAAATGAAATATACCCTAGAACTAACCACTAAAAGCAGGTAAGTAAAAAGGAGAAAGAAGTGGGGGTTGGAAGACATGCATCACACACACGCACGCTTATTACATAATTGCGCCCTCTCGACGGAGGGACCGAAAGAATAATACAAATTAACTAATTAACTAACTAATTAATTAATTACAAAACCACTTAACTAATTAAACAAATTAATTAAGCTATGAAAACAGTAAATCGGCCTCGGGAAGAGGGACAAATGCATGCTCGGACGGCTTCGCTCGGAAATCCATCGCCATGCTACATGTTGCCTCTGTCTGCACTGCTCTGCACCTCTGAAAACTGTGCCAACTTCTGTGACACTTCTGAACCACCTTGTGGGCATGCTGAGAGGCCATTGGCCAAGAGATGAGGTCATCGGCCATGGGATGAAGGTAATCGACCAGAAATGAGGCTCTCAGCCAAATATAGTTAGCCGGTCGGCACTGAATATGGCCGGTCGACCATGTATTCCTGTGAAATGCTCCTGTTGCTACAGTAGAGGACAAACAGAGCATGACAATGCATTTGCAAGAAAATGTGTGCACAACCACCCTCTCTATGATGTCATGAGCTCAAGGGAGTATGGTTCTCGACCCTCGGACCATCAATCACGCATTTCAATGCATGATGACCAAATGAGCCGAATGTGCAACTTAATATCAAATGAAATGCACAAAAACACATAAGGGCCCCTAACCTCTATCATGCTTGATCAAGAGGCAAGGGATGCACATACAATGCTATGCAACCTAAGCATGCAAGCAAGCATGCAAGCAACTCAAGCATGATACAAATCCAATGCAACATGAGCATGCAAGCATACAATATGCAATAGGCATACAACCTAAATATGCAAACATGCATAGCATGCAACAATATGCAAAATGAAACAAGCATGTAACAACATGGTAAGATGGACTTAAACCAAAATGGGCTACTCTCAAACATGCCCAAATCGGTGGCCAAAATGCTATGGAAATGGAGGCAAAGGTACACACAAACATGCATATCAATTGGCCTATGACCTAGGCATAAAAGAGCAACTCTCAAGCACACTTAAAAGAGACAAATATGGACATGTGACAAACATGTTAAGCTCTGAAATCATGCAAGGAATGATGCCAAATCAACCAAACTACACAAGTAAAGCATGTAAGAAAGCCCAAAGCTTAAGACTAGCCAAGGGACTCAAACCATGGCTATGTGAAACATGAAGCAAATGGCTAAAGTGAACCAAAACAGTCCTAAAGCTTGCCAAAGTAAGCCTAAAACATGCAAGGAATGAGGCCAAAATAAGCAAGAACAAAGGGCCAAAAGCATGAGGCATGCAAGGCTACAAAAGAGGTGTTACACTACACCTAATATAACCAAACATGGCATGATTTAAGCCACCAAAATCAGAGTTATGGCATGTTGAAACAAGACCAAAAACACATTAAAATGGCATCCTAGAGGCCTAAACATGGAGGCATGCGCAATGACCCATTCATGAGACATAAAACATCAACTCTTTAAAACATTAAAGGAGTGACAAATGCAAGTATATGAGCATACTATATGGACTGAAATAACATAACAAGTGATGCCAAATCACTGAAATGACCCAAGTAAAGCATGCTAGTGACTTGAACACTCAAAGCTAACAAGCTAGAATGCCTTATGGCTATACAAAGCATGGCATACATGGTTAAAACAACTCAAATCAGAGCTTTAGCATGTTAAAACAAAGCTAAAAACTTCATAGAGTCAAGCCAAAATCATGCTAGAATGACATGTTACAACATGATGCATATTGAGGCAAATGAAAGAATTGCAAGACAAGTATATGGAGCATGTAAGAGGCCATTAAACCAACTTTAGACAGAGGTAAAACATGGCAAAATAACACCAAATACTTGCTGAAATGGAGCTAAAACAAGCTAAGCAAACATACTACCCACATAAGCCATTTATGCAAGCATTCAAGACAACAAGGAGAGGGGATGACCCTCTCCTATTTGAGACCTCAAAACCGCCTTTCCACCACTGAAAATCCTTTGGATTTCAGTGGTAGAAAGGTCATGCAAAGCTAAGAACAAGGGCCAAAAGGGATGGCCTAAAACAAGGCCTAACAAGACCTTGGAGGGGGTAAACAACCCCAAACCAAAAAGTGACCTTAAACAAAGGTCTAAATCAAGTAAAATTAGAACTTTTATTAGTTAAGAGTTAAGCTTAAAACAATAAGAAAGATAGGCTAAAAGCTTAAGCAAGAAAGGGGTATCTAAAGCAAGAATGCTCACCCTTGTAGAACCTCTACAAGAACAAGGCTCTAGCAACTTTTTTGAGTTTAAACCCACCCAAGAACTCTGAAATTAACTCCCTAGTGCCTCAGCAACAAGAGGAAGGTGTATTGCTAGGTGTTTGTGTGTTAAACTAAGACAATACTACACTTTTGAAGCACAAAAATGGAGAAACAAGGCAAGATAGATACAAGGCTATATCTATCTCTCAAAGGTGATTTTTCTGAACCTCTGAGAAGGGAGGAGGAGCTCCCCTCTTATAGGAATTCAATTCCAAGGCTTCTTGGAGAAGCTAAGCAAAGGTGTAAATCCCTCCATACACGTGTATGGAGGGTGTGAATTGTGACAGCTGGCATAAAATATCTACCAAAAGCAAATGAACAGGGTTTGGCTAAAAAACATGGCCGATCGACCAACACAAGGGCCGGCCGACCAAAAAGGGTGTCGATCGGCCAATACTTTTGGCCGATGTAAAGAAAACAAGGCCGATGGCTTTAAGCCTTGGTCGATAGATTGAAGGAATGGCCAACAAGCCACCCTCTTCCCTCAGAAGCAACAACACAAGTGTTTAGTCCACAACTAAGCACAAAACAAACAAGTTGAGAGATCTTGAGGCAAGGTGCGTGGCCGAGACCTCCGGGAACTCAAAACGAACACAGGCATGGATGATCATCGAGTGTTCAAACGATGATGTCCAAGTCTTGAGGACGGTCAAAAATAGGGTGTCTACACTTATGCCCTTCATGCTAGCTTGTTTTGGCTTCCTTCCATGCATGTTTTAGTATCATTTTGACATGTTCTAGGACGGTTTTGGGTTGCCTTTGCCATATCCTTCATGCTTTGTATAGCTGCAGTGCAATTGGCCTTGCTAGCTTTGTGTTTTGTTAACTCATGCATGTTATCTTTGAGCTATTTAGATGATTTGGCATCACTTAACATGACATTTCAGAGCATTTAGGACTGCCATGTTCCCACTTCTTTCATGCTTTGAATGCCTTTGAGTATTGTGCATTGGCCCTGTTTGGTAGGGCTTATTTCCAGCTTATTTCAGCTTTTAGCTTAATTTAAGCTATTTTGATGTGTTTGGTTCAGCTTAACAATATAGCTTATAGCTTTTTGTAAGTCAAAAATCAACTTATTCTTTGAGTGGGGGGAGGAGAAGCTTAATTTATAAGTCAGAAATCAGCTTATGTTCACAGCTATAAGCTATAAGCTGTTAGGCTATAAGTTATAATCACTTTCCCACAGCTCTACCAAACGGGGCCATTGTTGCCTTACTTGTAGCCTAGCTTGTATGCTTGCATGCCTAGGTCTTTGAGCCTCCATCTTAGCATGTTTTGACCTATTTCAGCTCTGTCCATGGTTGGTTCATGCATTTGTGCCATGTATTGCATGTCCCTAGAGTAATCCTCTTTGTTAGCTTTCATGCTTTAGGATTCTTGCATGCTTCACTTGCTTTGTTTGAATGATTTGGCATCATTTCTTACCTAATTTTAGTGCATTTAGTGTTGCTACACTTCCACTTTTGTAATTCTTTGAGCACTCTTGAGAGTATGCTCTTGAGCCTAATTGGTGAGCCAATTGGCATGCATGCTTATATATGCCTTTGGTGCCTTGGTTTCATCATTATGGCCACTGATTTGGGCATGACTGAGGTCTACCCCTTTTGGTTTAAGTCCATTTAGCATGTTCACTTGCATGTTGCTTGCATGCTTATCTTACTTCGCATTGTGTATGCTATGTAGTCCTTTGCATTGTGCATGCCAAGTTGTTCCTTGCATTGAGTATGCATGTTCCTAACATTACTAAGTTGCCCTTGTAGCATTGCATTGTGCATGCATGTATTAGCATTGTTCGCATGTCATTAACTTTGTTAAGTTGATCATGTCACATTGCATTGGGTATGCTAAGTAGTTGTTTGCATTGAGCATGCCATGTTTTGTGTTGCATTGTGTTTGGAATAGGTGTTAGTCCAAACACGGGAAAAGAGGGATGTTTCATACTTGAAGTGATGAAACGTGTCTTAATTCCCGATTGCCGATGCTCTTGATCATACATGATAGAGTTTTAGGCCTTATATGTTTACTTGTGCATTCATTTTATATTGAATTGTGCAACTTCGCCTCTCAGCCATCATGTATTGAAATGCGCAATTGGTGGCCCAAGGGTCGAGAACCGCACTCCCTTGAGTTCATGACATGATAGGGAGGGTGGTTGTGCACACATACCTTGCAAATACATTGCCATATCCTTTCTTGCTCTCTGTTGCAGCAAACTGGAATTCAGCAGCAACAACTGGTCGGCCAGCCAGAAAAACTAGCTGACTGACCGCTTTTCCTGGCTTTCAACAAAGCTAGGTGGTCGGCCATGACTGCAGACACCAACAACTGGTCGGCCACCCTCCTACAGGTTCCCAAGATGTGTTAGAAGCTATCTGGAGCTTGGTGCAAGGTTTTGAGGACAATTGAAAACAGAGGCAAATCGGGGCATCGTATTGGATTTCCGAATGAGGCGACCGGGCATGCATCCAATCTTCTTCCTATGAGAACCTCCTGTTTTATTGCTTTCCTTAGCTGCCATGCTTAGATAGCTAGCTTATGCTTTGGTTTGTACCTTTAATAGTTAATGCGTTTAGCTATTTCAATTTGTTTTGTAATAGCTAGTTAACTAGGATTAGTTAATTAATTTGTGTTGTAATAATTAGTTTAATTAGCTTAGATTAGCTAGTTAACTTCTTATTCGGTCTCTCCCTCGAGAGGGCCAATTGTTGTAATAAGCGTGCGTGTGTGTGATGCATGTCTTCCAACCTCCATTTCTTTCTCCTTTTTACTTAACCGCTTACGATGGTTAGTTTTAGGGCATATTTCAAATTAGCATACCTTATGCTTGCATGTGTGCATCCATTCATCTATTTTGCATGCACCGGGCTCAGCGCATCATACTAACCGCATTGTATTTTAATAATTTACTTGAATACGTGTTCAAAGGCATGTTACCAAGTTACATTTCACATGACATCTTAGAATAGCCAAGCCTATTTGAGTTGCATTTTTGCATGTGCTGCATTAGCCATCTTAACATGAACTAGGATCATGCATGATTTCTAACTAGTTCTTTGTTTTGGCTCGGAGTACACTGTGAGTGTTTACGCTTTAGCATACTGCATGTGTGTTATTGAGTGCCATGAAAGCATGCTTGCCATGAGGCTAACTGCTTATTTGATATAACTGCCTGAATGCCTGTGGGAGAAGGTTGGATTGCTTGAATTGGAACAATTCATCAAGTCCCTGTTTTAGCCTACTTGCGAGTAGCAAACTTCAAACCATTTTCAAACAAACGGATATGCAATGTTTTGTTCCAACTTCGGCGATCTAGTCTATACTTGTATGCTGTGCGCATCACATAGTAATTCTAGGTTTAATAACCGGAATAAGAATACATGTGTTTTCAAAAACAAAATATCATGATTAGTACAGGCCAATCTTTGATCGGGCGAGCGGGGGTGCTCATTGCATGACCTTCCCCTCTCGTACCCAAGTTCCCGAGCCGAGGCAACTTTGGTGATGACGGACACGTGGCCTTAGGCACGAGTCAGGGTTTCCTAAATCCCCCCAAAATAAAATATTTATGTGGCGACTCTATATCTGGCAAAGCAGTCCGTGTTTGGCACTTCTTTATAAAAAATCAGTTTTCCAAAACGATTTGCCGGATTTGGACTCTTTGGTGATTTATTAATCTTACATTGCACTTTGTAAGATCAGATTAAGAACCGTGATATTGAGTCTGAACTGTAGTAGCTCAGAACAAAACGAGATTTCGCGCCCTCGCAGCGTGGATATCGGAGAGTTCCCGGGAGCGCGTCTACAATTTCACATAAAATATTTTCTGACACATCGTGGTTCTCACGGTTGTGTTCATTTTGGCCTTGAACGCTCTAGGTTATTCATGAGTGCTTCTAGAGAATTTAGCCTCTTTATTCTCATAGAATTGGCCCCAGTTCGACACTCATATAGGTGATTCTTATTGTGAGTATCTCTTGTACTCGTCTTGACTTTTATGCCTAAATCAAGATATAAGTAATCATTAAAAGCGAAGCTTATCCTTAAACCCCTGCATACAACACATGTTACAGATATCACTCTCACCATATGAATGGATAGGGAATTTTTAATCCCTTGGTGATTTTTGGCGAGCCACACATAACTTAGTTGTCCCTTTGAACTTAGTTCTTGGGATCTCCAGTCATATAAGTAGGGTTACCATTATGATGACTCTTATGTAATAGGCTTTAATTCCATCCCTTTTGATGAACTATACACTTGCTCTTTTGTCAAACCTTTTGTTAACGGATCCGCAATATTCTCTTTATATTTTATATAATCTATTGAGATTATTCCATTTGAGAGCAATTGCCATACGGTATAATGTCGGCGACAAATATGTCGTGTCTTACCATTATACATATGATTTTGTGCCCTGCTTATTGCAGATTGACTATTACAATGAATGCAAATAGCTAGCACAGGTTTAGGCCACATTGGAATGTCTTCAAAGAAGTGGCGAAGCCATTCTGCTTCTTCTCCTGCTTTATCTAAAGCAATAAATTCAGATTCCATTGTGGATCGTGTGATGCATGTTTGTTTCGTGGATTTCCAAGAAATAGCAGCGCCTCCCAGAGTAAAGACATATCCACTAGTGGATTTTGAATCTTTAGTATCTGATATCCAATTGGCATCACAATAACCTTCCAGTACTGCAGGATATCGAGTAAAGTTCAAACCATGATCACGGGTAAACCTTAGATATCTAAGAACCCGAATGATCGCTTTCCAATGGTCTTCTCCGAGGTTACTAGTGTACCTACTCAATTTACTGACAGCATAAGCTATATCAGGATGAGTACAATTCATTAGGTACATTAGGCTTCCAACGATTTGAGAGTATTTTAACTGAGACACCGCATCATCTTTATTTTTCGATAAATAAAGACTGATGTCTACAGGTGTTCTAGCTACATTCATATCATCCTTAATAAATTTACCAAGAATTTTCTCAATATAATGTGATTGAGCTAATGCATATCCGTCAAATGTTTTAGTAATTTTCATTCCTAATATTACATCTGTGACCCACATATTTTTCATATCAAATCTTCTATTTAGCATTTGCTTAGTTGATGTCATCATGTTTTGACTGCTTCCAATAATAAGTATGACATCCATATAAAGACAAACTATAACATATCCTTGGTCAGTGTTTTTAATATAAACGCACTTGTCATATTCATTTATCTTAAACCCGTTAGTAAGCATAGCATGATCAAATTTTTCATGACATTGCTTAGGAGCTTATTTTAATCCATAAAGAGATTTTACAAGCCGACAAACTTTCTTTTCTTGCCCTAGCACAATAACCCCTTCGGGGTTGCTCCTTATAGATCTCTTCATTTAGATCACTATTTAAGAAAGCTGCCTTAACATCCATTTGATGAATTTCTAAATTGTACAACGCTACTATAGCAATAAGCATGCGGATGGATGTTATTCTTGTCATAAGGGAATATATGTCAAAATAGTCTAGACCTTCCTTTTGTCTATAACCTTTTACTTTATACTAGTCTATTGAACCATTTGCTTTCATTTTTATTTTGAATATCCATTTATATCCAAGAGGTTTAGAACCAGGTGGAAGATCCACCAATTCCCAAGTATGATTTTGCATAATGGATTCAATTTTATTATTAACAGCTTTTTTTCACAAAGGTGCTTCAGGACCTGTCATTACTTCCTTAAAGCTTTAAGGTTCATTTTCTAATAGGTATGTTAGAAAATCTAGACCAAAGGATTTTGATGTTCTTGCTCTCTTACTTCGTCTTGGTTCATTATCAGTTAAATCTTGTTGGTCGAGACCATTACTAGTCTCTCGTGTTTGATTTTCATTAATCTCTTGTGTACAATCATAGGTTCTTTTCTGCAAACTTAATTCATGTCCTTTCTTATAAGGAAAGGCATGTTCAAAAAACATAGCATTCCTTGACTTTATAATAGTGTTCACATTTATATAAGGTATTTCTGATTTATAAGTCAGAAACCGATATGCACTACTATTCTGGGCATAACCAATAAACACACAATCCACTGTTTTTGGTCCTATCTTAGTCTTTTTCGGAACAGGAACTTCAACTTTTGCCAAACACCCCCATACTTTTAAGTATTTGTAGGAAGGTAGTCGACCTTTCCACAATTCATAAGGAATGCTGTTGATTTTCTTGTGGGGTATTTTGTTAAGAACATAATTCGCAAACAATATTGCTTTCCTTCACAAGTTTTGTGGTAAGCCTGAACTTAGTAACATGGCATTCATCATTTATTTAAGAGTTCTATTCTTCCTTTCAGCAATTCCATTTTGCTGTGGAAAATAGGGTGCTGTAGTTTGGTGAATAATGTCATGTTGTGCACAAAATTCATTTAAAGATGCATCATATTCACCACCCCTATCACTTCTAACTATTTTAATGATTTTACCAAGTTGGTTTTCAACTTCAGTTTTATAGAGTTTAAACATTTCCAAGGCTTCATCTTTACTTCTAAGTAAATATTCATAACAATATCTTGTGCAATCATCGATAAATGTTATAAAATATTTTTTGCCTCCTCTAGTTTGAACAAATTTAAGATCACATACATCAGTATGAATTAATTCTAGAGGTTCGGTTTTTCTTTCAACCGATTTGAATAGAACCTTAGTTAGTTTTGCTTCTACACAAATCTCACATTTGTGATTAGTATCAATTTCAAACTTTGGTATATAATCTAAACCAATTAATCTACGCAAAGCATCAAAATTTACATGTCCTCATCTACCATGCCAAAAATTCGACTCAAGAATATAAGCAAAAGATGTGTTATTCTTATTAATAGCAAATTTTGGTACAACTGTCATTACATTCAACTTAAAGAGACCATTACTCATGTATCCCTTCCCAACCAACATACATACCACTCTTTGTTAATACAAATTTATCAGACTCAATTACAAGCCTAAAACCATTTTTACTTAACAAAGAACTAGAAACTAAACTATTCCGGATGTCTGGTACATGCAGTACGTTATTGAGGGTAAGTTCCTTCCCTGATGTCATCTTCAAGATCATGTTTCCTTGTCCAGCCACAGTAAAAGTAGAAGAATTTCCCAAGAAAAGTTATTCACCATTTGCAGCCTCATTGTAAGTAATGAACATCTTCTTGTCCGCACAAATGTGACGAGTTACCCCAATGTTAACTAACCATTCCTTGGGATTTCCAACCTAATTAGCCTCAGACACCACAGCAAAGAGATTGATGTCATTTACCCCGTTAGAGATGTAATCTAATTTTGTCACATTGGCTTGATTGGCAATGTGGTTTGTGTACTTGTTCAACCACATTAGCCTTGGACTTAATGGGATTTTTACCACTCCTCTTTTCAGCCTTTCGGTTATCTTCCTCAATTCTTAGTCTTACAATCAATTCATTCATGGTCATCTCCTTGCGTTTATGTTTTAAATAATTTTTGAAATCTTTCCAAGCCGGTGGAAACTTTTTCACTAAAGCAGCGACTTGGAAAGACTCGCTAAGAGAGATACCTTCAGAATGAATATCATGCAAAATTAATTAAAAACTTTGAACTTGAGAAATTACCGTATGGGAGTCTACCATAACGAAGTCCAAAAATTTACTGACAACAAATTTCTTTGTGCCGGCATCCTCTATCCTGTATTTTTTCTCCAAAGAATCCCACAATTCTTTTGCTGTTTTCAGAGGGCTGTAAACATTATACAGCATGTTGTCAAAGCCATTGAAGATGTAGTTTCTGCACATAAAATCAAAGTGTTTTCAATCTTTTACAGCGGCAATAACTTGCCGATCACTTTCATCCTCTCTCAGTACTAGAGCCTCTTTGCGGAGAAACCGGGCCAGATTTAGAGTTGTAAGATAGAACAACATTTTCTGCTGCCATCTCTTAAACTCGATGCCATTAAATTTTTCCTATTTTTCTCCATGATGAACTTGAACATGGTTCTGGATAGGGATCGGAGTCGTTGTAACGATCGGATTTGGAGTACTATTTTCAGCAACCATAATATCTGATTACAAAAAATAAGAAAAAAACTAAAACCAAATTAATTTCCTAGTTACTAAAACCAGAAAATAATTATAACACAAAATAATTACTTTTCTTGTTACTAAAACTAGAAAAATAAAATACCATAATAATTTTCTGTAATACAAATTAATATTCTGCAATTGTTAATGACACTAGTATATTACTACTAGTTGTCAAAGAAAATAAACAGTATATTACTACTATGTATCAAGCAGTATATTACTACTATTTGTATTTTCCAACCAGAATATCACTTTGTGAAAGCACAGGAAAATAAATACAATGAAGACACCAAAAGAAAGAATCTGTCTTAAGATTGTTGGACAATCTTTACTGTATTACGAATAAATAATGTTTGTGTACTAAACAACAAACATAAGAAATAAGAAAATGAGAGAGATAGTTTGATTACAAAAATCAAACCAAAATAAATAATAAATAAATAAAAACAGATTTTTATTTTTTCACTAAAACAAAATCAAAATCTAAAACATAAAAATAATAAAAACAAAAAGTAAATTAATTACTTACCAAATTAATTTCTTGAACAAATTTTTGATCAAGTCCAATGTTTAACACTGTGTCCTTAAGACAGATTCGTCCTCTCCACTATACTTTCAGATTGTGGACGTCTATCTCCTAGGATAAAATGATCAACTACGAATAATAGCAACACTACAAATTATTCGCACAACAAACACACTTTGTGTTTACACTCTTTCTTACAAGAAAATAATGCAACAAAATGCAGAGAGAGCAGGCAGAATTTTGGGATGAAAATTAAGTGAAAAATCCAAATGAAGGACTATCTATTTATAGGAGAATTTTTGGCTATTAGGTTTGAATTGAACAGGTGCAAACCTGTTTGAACAAGTATGGTTTGAATTTGCACAGGTAATGCACTGTTTCAACAGATACAAACTGGTTGGGTTTGAAATTTAAACAGATTTGAATCTGTCCAGTTTATATTGGCCTGATATAGACTTGTTTGGGTCGAGGGAAAATGGGACAAATTTCGAAATTAATTTCGAATTCCGGACAAATTTTATTTTACCAAAAACTAAAATTAAATTCAAATCTTTTTAGCCCAAAAAGATAGGTATTGGGCCGGACAAGCCCAATCCAACCTCACACCACGCACCCGCGCCCAAGCCCAGCCCAGCCTGCCCGACCGACCAGACGGATGGCGGCGCGCGCGCGTGTGTTTATTTTTTGGTCCAATGGCTCTAGCCCAATTTGCCCATAACTTTTCCATTCTACAAACTTGGGATGCCCTTTGAGGCCCTCCCCAATTTACAAACCTATGCCTTATAAACCCACAAAATTTTTCTCACCAAACCAATATGGGACAAGCCTTTATTCAAACCTTAAGGAATTTTCATAAAAAACTCCATTTCTATGTAGCTCACTTTGGCTTCAATTTTCCATTCACTCAATAATGGTTTTGAGCAACCAAATATACTACGTAAATCACAACGTGGCATAGAACGCGTTACTACTTAGACCCGCCAATTTTGGCGCATGGGTTCCACCTAAAAAATAGACTTAAGTTGAGGAAAGATCTGATTTTTTTCCAAAACTTCCAAAGCCATTTCTAACAGTTTTCTCATATTTTGATTTTGGTATGCTTATGCATCAACTTTTGATGGCAATGCTCCAAATCCAAGCCCTTTTACACTACCACGCCGTTCTGGACCCAACGCATGAACAATTGCATCATCTTTGATAAACGTTAGCCCTTCTTCTATAGAAGGCTTGTGAAGCTCTTCAACCTTATTTTGCAATATATAACATTTATGATAAGGAACCCAAGTCAAACAATGTAATATGTATAAAATTTGCGAAAAATGAATAAATTCTGCACTATGTACCATATTTGGATTGAAAGAAATAATAGAATCTTTAGTAGGGAGAATAGACCTGAAGAGATTGTTATTAAATCTATCATCGTTATCGTTAGAGGTAGGAAATTCCATCTCTAAATTATGGGTTGAGGGGTGTGAGGTTGCACATACTTGTTTTTTTTTTTGTTGATAAATATACTTGTTTTTCTAAGCTTCACTATATATCATAGATTTTATATGTAGGTCCAGGAAGCTTACATTGATAATAGAGAGCTTGTGAGATGTGGGTTGAGTGAAGTGAGTTTATGTATGGAGTGGTGTGAGATCATTATAAGTGGGTTGAGTGATGGAAGTTTCTATACATTAAGCATGCACTCTCTGTTGCTTAAGAGAGAGTTTGAGAGTTGTGGGTTTAGTAATGTGAGACACTATATGGAGTGGAGTTCATGACATGTGGGTTAAGTGATAGGAGATTCCAGATAGTGTGTATGCTTTTTCTACTACTTGAAGATTATAATAACACAGCAGCACAACTAGGGATCCATGAATAAAATAATGAACACAATGCTAGTAAAGTCCACACAATCAAAGTAAAGAAAGCAAAATTATTCACAAAAACAAAAGAAAACCACATAAAACCTACAATTTCATACTAATACATAAAAACCTTATTTCTTGTATGACATAAAAAGGCTATGCCCAGAGCACAAGGCTCTAACTTAGGAGAGGTAGCATTTAGGCAGCCTTCCTCCACTGCACTCTAATATACCACAAGTCACTTCAACGTGTAATATGTAAAAGACAAGCAAAGTGTTGTTGACTACTTTGGTTGACTTTCATTATTCTTTTCCTTGATAAGTTTGGTTAAATTTGTAAATTTTTCTATTATATTTATGTCTTATTCACCCACTCATGTGCAGCCCCATTCGAGGGTTATAGGGCAAGATAGGGCTACAGCCAGAGCCACAGCATAGGCTGTAGCCAGAGCCACAACATAGGCTGTAGCCAGATCCACAACATGGATAGTTGGCCAAAGCATTACAAGTCAAGGCAGAGCTGTAGCCATGGCCACAGGTCAGAACAACCAAACAGCTGCAACAGTTGCAACCACAGTTCAGTCTAACAGAGCAATTGAGCAAATGTAAAGCAACAGCCAGCAATCTTTCAATTGAATTGAATGAAATCACAAGCTTTAATAACATATTAAGCTTTAGCAGGTTCAGTATAATTTAATATACAGTTATAATGTAATATATACATTAAGCTAATTCATACCATTGCTTTCTGAAGCAATTCATTGACAGGTTTCCCCTTCTGTCTTGTATGTCCTTTGATCCAAACATCCACTCTAGATATGGAACCTGGGTCTTGACTTTGATTTTTCTGAAAATAAATAAATAAATAAAACATATTACAAAATTAGAAGCAACAAAATCAAAATGCTTTCAAAATAAATGTTGTCTATATTGCCAAACTTACCATGTTCCTGTAGTCGTGCATAGCCTTTTATACTCATCGTGTGTAACACATTCTGCTGTGCTCTTATCTCTTTGAATTTTTTACTCTTTTCCTACGTGTAAACATTTGAAATGTCCACATTGTTTAAGGATTTATAATCTTTATCTTAATTGTTATGAAAAGAAATGAGCTTCTACATAAAATTGTTATGAAAAAAAAATTATAGTGAAGCTTTTTGAAAGTTAAATTTTCACAAATGTCTTCCATTTAGCCATTCCAATCTTATCAGGTTTGGTGAGGGCAATATTACGTGCTAAATGACCTTTACCTGCTATAGTGAAAGTTCTTATTTTTCTTGATAGTTGAGGCTTGTAACCTTGCCACAATTTTGCGAAATTTGCATCACATGTGTCTTGTGGATATCATGTATTTTGTATATAAGCTGCATTTTCATATAAGCAAACATTTAGTATTAGAAGAAGGGGAAAAATAATGAATTGTTGTATAAAAATTAACTAGATAAACATACTTCCTTAATCTCATATGGAACTTTAGACCAATAATCTATATTAATTGGCACCAACTCCCAAGCTAAGATCCCTTCTAAGGTTGATAATTGCACTGATTCTTGTTCTATCGGTTAGTTCCTTTCATTGAAGTCAATCTTGTCACACTTTTGTTTGCCTTTGTCATGCATCTCTAACTTTGACTGTCACGACCTAAACCCGCCCCTATAAGTTTAGCATCGTAACCGGCCAGTAATCCTAGGATTACCAGAATAACAAAATATAATGGGCTAGCAGAAGTAAATACAAACATACAAAGTCCATACAAATAGTATCATAAGGGACTTACCCCAGTGGATATATAAACAAAACAACACAAACAAAAACATCCTTAACATGAATCACAAAAACTAGACTTCTTCCGACGGAACTTCCCCCAGGAGGCACGAAAGCTGGCTGACAAAACAGAACTCTAGGCCATCAACTTTAGGCCTGGTCACGTACATACATAATATAAACAGTAAGCAGAAGCCCAGTGAATAATAAGAGAGTAAAGGGTTAAATGAATAATGTCCCATATCTCAAAAAACAGAAACAGATTCATATTCTTATATAGAGTTCAGAAGCATGTACTTATTCAATTTCACAGATGATCATGCGTAGTACACCCATTAGCGCTAACAGATCACATACATTAAGGGTTATACTTGACCAATTCCATAAAGGAACCTCCGGTACCGGGAACAGATAACATACTTAAGCCACGGTATTGTTACCCCCGGGCAAGGGCCTTGTGCTCATAGACCACAGTATTGTTACCCCCGGGCAAGAGCCATGTGCTAAGGATGCCACGAATACTTTTCAATATATGGACAATCATTCATTGATACAGAATATAGCATTTCAGAAAACAGATCATTTCTTGTCGTATCATATAGGAAAATACTTAAACGTGAACATAGCTTTACAAAGTTATTACTCATAGATGGCTCCAAAAGCAAAACAGATATAGCCGACGGATCAGGCGATTTATGGCACATGATGTACACAAACACAAAACAAATACACATATTGAAACACACACATGAAATTTCTTTAACTTAGTTCTTTCTTATCTTGGTATGTTTCTAATCTTTATCCTCATTTTATGTCTTAATTATGTCATATGAATGCATAGGATGCAATGAGGATGCCAAAATGCACTTAAAACACTTAGCAAAATTTGCTAAAAACAGGGTCCTCGCTCGAGCGTAGCTTCCTTCGCTCGAGTAGAGTCTCAAAAATAAAGGTGGTCGCTCAAGCACAACCTCGATCGCTCGAGCGGTCTGTAAACTCTACAAAGTACTAGTTGTGTGAATTTTTCGCTTAATGGTCGCTTAAGCGTGTGACTGAGGTCTTCGCTCGAGCGCAACTCTGGTCGCTCAAGCGGTCTACAAAACTTGTAAACTTCTGGGAGTATGCATTTTACGCTTGACCCAACTTTTTCTCACTCGAGCAGAAGTGCAAAACAAAGAGTGGTCGCTCGAGCGCATAATCTATCACTCGAGCGGAGAAGCAGAATTCTAGAATTTCCATATTTGTTTCCAAACTTCAAAACTCGAATTCAAACCAACAAATCATGTTCTTTTGGGCCAAAAGCTTAAGAAAACATGTGTAAACTTGGAAAACATTAGGAATTCAAAAATCATTTCGCAAAATCAAAGCCCAAAGCATGCCAATTGTTCAAACTCAAGCTTAAAATGTTGAAAACATCACATGCATGTAAATTCTTGACTTCAAAGCTTTCAAAACATGATCAATTAAGGTAAAATGATATGAAACTTGATGACTTTCCAAACCCAAGGTAAACTAAGGACATGCATGAGAGAATTACTTGAAATTCAAACTCAAAAATGTAATGAAAGCGCATGCATGCATGGTATGGCTTAAATTCATCAATTCTAGCTCAATTCCTGCATTACACAACTTAATTCTCTAGAGTTCAAGTCCTTGATATCATAATTTTATAATCTAAGGGTTGAATTCTTACTTAGACTTTCCAAAGTGAAAGCTAGAGGCTTAATCCTTGAGTCTCTAAGTCCAAACCCTTCAATTCACTACAATTCTTCTTTCCTTCCTTGAAGACAAGCCTCTTACTCTAATTCTCCCTCTCTCACATTTTTGTGTAGGCTCAATTGTTGAAAAGGAGATGACTAAAGTGGTGTATAAGCCTTATATAGGCTTGATTAGGGAATTTAATTAATTAAGCTTACCACTAGGCAAATGAGCATTAATTATTCTAATTATTTTATTCTGAATCGAATTTCAATTTAACCTACCATAATTTTCTAAAAATCTCAAATAACATGTAAACCAAGTCAATTTCATGTTCTGTAGCCGATAAGGCCTTCAATTCGCAGAACGAAATAGATACACAAACAAATACTTCTATGATAGACAGATATAACACAAATAATGCAACACACATGCAATTAATTCAGAATTTCATCTTAATTACTTATTAAGCATCTTTAATCGTAGTTTGACAGTTAATTGCAGGCTGGGGTTATTACATTGACGGCCCTCTAGTTTTCTTCTTTGGTTCTTGACTGGAGTCAGCTACTTCGTTTGCATTTGGTGAGTCAACTTGTCGAGTATTGGAACCTTCATCTGAAATTCTAATGGGTCCATCACTTCTATTATCCATTGTGGTAGCAGCTATAGCTTCTTGCTCTTTCTTATATCTTTTTGCTGCCTTTTTAGAACTCTTTATGACATATGAAAAAATAAAGACAAGGCAGCCAATAATTGGTTAAACATGAATACCCAAAATAAATAAATTAGAAAAAAAAAAAAACTTGTTTGAAAGTTACCTCATCACACATTATTGGTTAGCAACTTCAATTACTAAATCCTTAGAAAAGAATTCCACATACAAAAATGAAAGAATAAAACCAAATCAAGTAATATTTTTTAATATGAGATACAAGTATGTGAAAGTGTTTTGTGAAAGGGGAAAAAAAACTACTAATTAATTTCATACATACCACAAACATCGCATAGTGAAAAAGTGATTCTTAAACATCAATCACAATAGAACACAAGTACTTATAATGTTATTTTACTTCATTACTAGGTTAACAAAACATGAAGAGTAACTCATTTATTACGCAACACTTCCACACCCTCACAATCAGTCCTTACATAGTACTCATCTTCATCACTATTAGCCATTTCAACCCTAGCTATATTAACATGTTCACACGCATGTAAGCATCATTATCATACATTTCAAAGTCATGAAAACCTCTTCAGGGTGCTTTAAGTAAAACTTCCCAACTGAATGTATCATTATCTCTCAAATAAAACACTTGTTTTGCTTGTGAGGCTATAATGAACGAATCTCTTCAAATTGATGTATGCCTTGTTGTGAGTTAACCGAAGTAAATCTATCTTCAACTTTGACACCATTTCCAGTAGCTGCCCAATCACATTTAAATAAGGGACTTGGAATTTATAATAGTTCAACAAAATAATCTCTTTAATAACCCCATAAAAAGAAATTTTTCTCACAACTTGTGTGGTATCTCGCTTACTAGCTCGACAAAGAGTTTCTGCTTCGATGGAAACACCACTATTTTGTGTAGCCCTTTCAACTAGGGTTGTGTAAAATACCGCCTAATCTGCTAAAACTGCACCGATCCGCATCAATCCATACCACTCTAACCGCTATCTGCGGTTTAAACTTTAAAATTCAAAACTCGCCAACCGAACCACTCTGCTCTGCTATTGTTAATACATATATATATATATATATATTTTAACTTCCAATAAATATCAATGTAAAAATGAGTGTAAGAGAGATTTAAGATATGAAATTTATTACAAATTAGTGGTTATATCTATGAAACATATTATGTAAAATTTCTTTGTGTTATATATCTAAAAAATATTATACAAATTAGTGTTATATATTATGCAAATGTGTGATAATTAGTTAGAATATTCTTCAATTCGCTAATCCTCCAAAAATCGCCCAAACTGCAATTTGTCAATCCGCTAACCCGCCATTCGGTTTGCAATTTTACTCTCAAACTACATGAACTGCACCGCGCACACCCCTACTCTCAACATTGGTTATATATTCCATCATTTCATGGGTTAGCTGCAAGCCATTTAAATGTATTCGACACCTTACTACCACAAGAATTGATCTTCTTTTTCAACCATTGACAAAAAGTATCCATTTGTCTAGAATGTAGTAATGCAGCATCCCTCAATAAATGCCTATCCGAATGCTTAAGCTCCTCCGCATGCATCCTAATAAGAAAGCAAAATGGTAAGAACCCAATATTCTTTGAATAGTCAATTACAAAGGAATATTTAACTCATCATACTTACTCTAGATAAGGTTGGACTTCTGCACTATTTATTAGCACACATCATCTGGTATTGCTATTGATTTTTCCAAAGTAATTGGGCGTCTTTCTAGTATTGTTTCACTTTCAAACTCTATATTGCGAATATGTTGAGCACCTATTTTAGCTGCTTTCTTCATATACCCACTACAAAATTTCATACACTCTTCAGCTAGATAGCATTCTGCTATGCATTCCTCAGGTCTTGCGCGATTTTTAACATAACCTTTGAGTATCTTCATGTATCTAAACAACAATAAAATTCAGCTTAACAAATTTTTTAGAAGTTTATTTATGTTAAAGAAAAAACAATACTTATATTTAAAATATGATATGGACTCACCTTTTAAATAGGTATATTCGATGAAATTGCACTAGTCCACATAAGCGAGCTTCTCGCCCTATGTGAATTGTTAAGTGTACCATAATATCAAAAAATGATGGAGGGAAGAATCTTTCTAACATACATAATGTCTCGGCAACATCATTTTCAAGTTGTTCTATCTTATTCCTATCAATCACCCTTTGACATAATTGATTGAAAAAAGAGCACATTCGGAATATTGCATTCCTTGGTCCTTTTGGCAAAAGTTCTCTCATTGCGACTGACAACAATTGTTGAAACAGGACATGACAATTATGTGACTTGAGTCCAACTAACTTGCATTCTTGTAATGAAACACAATTAGCAATATTTGAGCTATAACCTTAAGGCAACTTCAAATCTTGTGGCCTAGAACAAAAAATCTTATTCTCATCTTTGGAAAGTGTATGTGATGCTGATGGCAAGTAAAATTAGGATCCTTTATTCTTTGCATACAATTCACTTCTAATTCCCATTTCTGCCAAATCTTTACGAGCCTTAAGATCATCCTTCAATTTTCCCTTAACATTTAGAAGTGTGCATAAAATGCTTTCACAAACATTTTTCTCGATATGCATTACATCCAAGTTGTGACATCATAAATATTTAATTAATACCGCAACCAATCATAATAATAATAATAATAATAATAATAATAATAATGGGTGTGGTAGTAAAATAAATAATTAATTTTCTGTTGGTATGCGATAAAGTGTAATTCAATTAGAGATTAATTTGTTTATATAGTTATGTTAGAGAACTGGGCCAAAGGATAATTATCACAAATATTCATTAAGATAAGCATAAATCTGTGGTGATTTATGATCAAATCTAGGGGGGGATTTGAGCTGTGCCACGTGTTAGCCTGGTGATACATTTGCCTCCCTATAAATAAGGAGGAGTTGCGCAAGAACACAAGGAAAAAAGAAGAAGAAGAAGAGAGGCACGCAAAATACTAGAGAAGGTTGTGATAGTAGAAAGTAAGGCTAAGAGTCAATATTAAGGTGAGTTATATTATACATTGAGTCACCATAATATATTTTACGTATGTTTTGACTTAACGTAAATTATTTTATACAAGTTTATGTTTTATAAATTTTATTAATATTCCAATTAAGTGGATTAATTTCTGAACTCCATTTGTTTAAAATGAAATCCATGGATATTGTAACAACCCTCATACTGCTTACCGATTAATTACCGATTACTGCTAAACTGAGAATGATTATGATTGGTAATTGAACTGACTGGATCACTGAACTGACTGACTGAAAATTGAAACTGATTGATTGAGTATATCTATTGTATTGCATATTCTATCTGTTTAATTGAATATTTATCTGTTCATGTTTTATGTTTAAACTGCTAATTGAAGGCCTTATCGGCGGCCGAACCGTAAATTGATTGATGTTCCATGATCAGTAGAATTTATGTGATTTATGGTGTAATTATCTGAAAACTGATTAGGTATGATCAAATTAGATTAAATGTTGATGTATGTCAAAGTTAGGCTTAATTACTAGAATGCCACTTAGTGGCCCATTACCTACAAAACATATGGATCCTATTTACACTTGATCAAAAACATTTCATCAGCCCATTTTTCTTGTTCCTACCGTCCAAGAGAGCTAGTGAGAGAGAAATTGAGTTTGTCTTGAAGAATTGCTTGAAGACTTGGTGATTTGGAATAGTAATTACATATTTGAGCTCCTACACTTCTAATTCCACACCTAAGGTAGATCATTCATCTTCTTAATTGTGTCTTTGAGTTGTTCTTGCATGGTTTTGAGCTAATTGGAAGTCTAGAGCCAAATTATGGCTCAAAGGGTTGAATTAGAGCTAAATGGTTGCATGCATGGCTACATTGTTGCATTTTGAGGTTGATTACATGGAAATTGGTACATGCATGCTCATATTGTTGTTATAGTCCATGTTTTCATCTTGTTTTGAAAAGAGTTGGCTCATTTGAGCAAGCTTTGAAGCTTTGAAATGGTTTGAAATCATGCATGTCTTGTTTGAGGATTGTTCTTGAAAAATGGTTTGAGATTGGGTTTCAATTAAACACCCTTGGGCCTTGATTTCTCAAAGTGAGTTTTGAATCATGCTTAACCGTGGGTTTGCAAGAGTTTTTCCAGAAAATGGCCCAAGAGGATCGAAAATATTGTTTTTGAACTTAGTTTTGAGCTTGGGACTCAAATCTGGAATTTCCAGATTTTGGTTGTCCGCTCGAGCGGGGGAAGTGCCGCTCGAGCTGGAAAATCGAGCTCCCAGCATCTTGCACTGTGCATCAGTCCGCTCGAGCGGAGTATTGGGCGCTCGAGCGGGGGACTGGGTGACACGCTCGAGCGGGCGTCGAGCGGAGATTTCACCTATCCAGTACTTTTTGGTCCGCTCGAGCGGGGATGTTGCCGCTCGAGCGGGGACCTTTGTTTGCTTGTACGCTCGAGCGGGGAAACCTGCGCTCGAGCGGGACTCTGTTTTTCTGAAAATTCTGAAACTGTTTTCTGCTCACATCTTTGCATCCTCATCTCATCCTAGGCATTCTTAGGCCTAGTTTAAGGCATCTTAATGGGGATGTAGATGTAGAACACACCGAGGCATTTAGGGATTAAGTTATTATCTTTCCCAACTATGAACTTAGTGCGTGTTCACTCTGTTAACTGTATAGGGTTGGCATTCCAGGGAGACACGCTCTAGCATGCTGTAGCCCAGAACTCTGTGAGTAACAATTGTGTAAAGATATGTTCAAGTGATTATCTTCTGAAATACTGAACTGAACTGTTTACTGAATTGATATTGTTGATTGTATGAATGTATGTCCTATATTCTGAACTGTACTGTGGCATCCTTAGCAACTATTGTTTACTGTTACTGCTATTGTTTGAGAAATCTCTGCCATCGACGGTCTGTGAACGGATGGCCCCACCGACGGTCTATGAACGGGTGGATTTGTCTAATCGACTCGGTTCCCATGTTGGAACCACTACTGTTTACTGATTGATGGCCATCAATTATTGTTCGGTCTTTTAAGACCTACCGTTTACTGTACTGTTATGCTAATGGATGTACCACATATCGCTGAATGACAGATATACTTAATCAATGAACTGTTTTCATTACTGTAAGGACATTCATTCTTAACTCCTTTACGCTTTATCTTATTCACTGGGCTTTAGCTCACTGCTCATATATATATGTAGGTGTACAGGCACCGGATCAAAGCTAGAAGCGTCGGAGTAAACTCCAGTTTTGTCCAGCCAACCAATGTGCCTCACTGCGAGGTTCTGAGCCTATCATACTAAGGCTTAGGGGTGTTTTAGTATTTCCCCTTTTTGCACTGTCTCACTGCTTTGTAATAACCGAATGGATTGTATAGACTGAATGTTTACTGTACTGTTGAGTGGGGATTAAGTCCCTGTTTCACTGAATGACATGTATATATATGTACTGTTCTGTAAATATGTATGAAAAATCTTTTTGGCATACAGACTGTCACAGCTCATTGGACATTACTTTATTACTGTATTGGCTTCTGCCAGGCCCTGTACTCTGTTTTACTGTATTACTGTTAAGCAGGCCTTCGGTGATCTCGGATTACTGGCCGGTTACGGTGCTAAACCCATAGGGCCGGGTTTGGGTCGTGACAGAGTGGTATCAGAGCGATACTTAACCACGAGTTATACCGCACACACGTGTCCAAATGAGCTATAGGGTGTCCTAGGAAAGTGATTAGGGCATTCATGAGCATGAAAAGTGTGTGGTTATGACATGACTGATTATGTTTTAAGGTGTTAACCTGTTTAAACACATGACTGCTTATGTGATAAACTGTTTAAGTATGTAACTGCTTACGATTGAAACTGTTACAACTGTTTATAGAATAATGGATAATGCAAGCACTGCAAATGAAACTGAATCCTCGTCCTCTGAGGCCAGAATGGCCAGACTGGAAAGAATGATGGAACTGATAACTGCTAGACTTGATCAACAACAGAACCAACAGCCCCCACCTCCTCCTCCGGTACAGCCGGAACCAAATGTGAATGTACAGAATGTAAATGTTGATGATGGGGACATAATTGCTTTCACCCATAAGTTCAGCAAGATGAAACCGCCATCCTTTCAGGGAGGCCTTGAACCGTTAAAAGCTTAAGCTTGGGTACTTGAAACTGAAAAGCTATTTGAAGTGTTTCCGTGCTCAGAAGCAAATAAAGTACTGTCAGCTACCTTCACCTTGCAAGAAGAGGCCAGAAGGTGGTGGATGCTGATCCGTGACACCAACACTGTAGTAACTTGGGCTCAGTTTAAGGAGTCCTTTTTTGAGAAGTATTTTCCTCAATGTGTCAGGGATAGAAAAGTGACTGAATTCGAACAGCTAAGACAGGGCACAATGTCTGTTGCTGAATATGAAACGAAATTTACCGAGCTTGCTAGATATGCGCCACATATGGTGGACACTGAATATAAGAAGGCCAGGAAATTTGAAGGCGGCCTTAATGTTGCAATCCTTGACAGAATAAATGTTTTAAAGCTACCGACTTATGTGGGTGTTCTTGGCCGAGCATTGATGGCTGAGTCGAACATCGAAGCTGTGAAACAATCTGAGACGCCGGTATCTGAATGGCGTAGTAAAAGACAGAATTTCAAATTCAAGAAAGGCAAGCACAATCAATCGAACAAAAAGCAAAATACAGGGTCAACGACTACTTCTAGTCAAGGAAACCGTCCCTTTCCACCCTGTTCCGAATGTGGCAGAAACCACAAGGGAGTTTGTCATAAAATATCAGGAGCTTGCTACAGGTGTGGCAAAATAGGCCACATGGTTAAAGATTGTCCCTCTGCTCCACAAGCTAGTAGTAAAGCTACACCGAGTGCAGCAGCATCAACAGTTGCACCAAAGCCTAACCCCAAAGCTACCGGGAAAGAGCCTATGAGGCAGGGCCGAGTGTTTGCCCTAGTACCGGGAGACGTGCAAAATACTGAAACCGTTGTGTCAGGTATCCTCTCTATTTGTACACAAAATGCATATGTATTGATTGATTCGGGGTCTACACATTCTTATGTGTCGCATGCTTTCTCACGGAAATTGAATAGACCCTTAGAACCCATGAATTACTTGTTAGCTGTATCATCACCTGTTGGGGGATCCATGACATGTGCATATATGTATCCTGCTTGTGAAATTATTGTTGGGGATATGCATCTGTTTATTGATTTACTGCCATTGAACATAGACCATTTTGATGTTATATTGGGGATGGACTGGTTAACGAAATATCATGCCACCATTGACTGTGTAACGAAACAAGTAGTTTTCCGTCCACCGGGTTTGCCCGAATTTGTGTTTAATGGGAGTGGAGTAGTGCCTCCTCCGTATTTGATTTCTTCTGTGAAAGCTGTTAAATTGATTAGAAAAGGGTGTAAAGGATATCTGTGTTCTGTACTGACTGTATCTACTGATGATAATGTTAAAACTGATGTGAACTGTATTCCTATAGTCAGAGAATTCCCAGATGTTTTTCCAGATAATCTGCCAGGGGATTTGATTGACAGGGAAATTGAATTCACCGTTGATGTGATTCCGGGGACACAGCCAGTGTCTAAAGCTCCTTACAGAATGGCTCCAACTGAACTGAAAGAATTGAAAGTACAACTGCAAGAACTGTTAGATAAAATGTTCATCAGACCTAGTACCTCACCGTGGGGCGCACCTGTTCTGTTTGTAAAGAAGAAAGATGGCTCACTGAGACTGTGTATTGACTACCGTGAACTGAACAAGGTAACCGTGAAAAATAAATACCCATTACCTCGTATTGATGACTTATTTGATCAGTTACAGGGTGCCCAAGTATTTTCCAAGATTGATCTCAGATCGGGATACCATCAATTGAAAGTTAAACCAGAAGACATTGATAAGACTGCTTTTAGAACAAGGTATGGACATTACGAATTTTTAGTTATGCCTTTTGGAGTTACCAATGCACCTGCGGCATTTATGGACCTCATGAATAGAATCTTCAAACCGTACCTTGATGACTTCATTGTGGTATTTATTGATGACATATTAATTTATTCCAAAAGCGTAGAAGAACATGAACATTATCTGAGACTTGCCTTGCAGACCCTAAGAGAACAGAAACTGTATGGTAAACTGTCTAAATGTGAGTTTTGGCTTGATCATGTTATGTTTTTGGGGCATGTTGTTAGCAAAGATGGAATTTCTGTTGATCCGCAGAAAATTGAAGCTGTAGTAAACTGGCCTAGACCGACAAATGTGACAGAAGTCCGAAGCTTTTTGGGATTGGCTGGATATTACAGAAGATTTGTCAAAGATTTCTCCAAAATTGCTTTACCATTGACTCAACTGACACAGAAAGGGATATCATTTGACTGGACTGATCAGAGGGAATCAGCGTTCCAAGAGTTGAAAACTCGATTGGTGACTGCACCTGTCCTTACTCTACCTTCAGGTACGGACGGTTATACTGTATTTAGTGATGCTTCTCATAAGGGTTTGGGATGTGTTTTAATGCAGAATGGGAGAGTAATTGCCTATGCTTCCCGACAACTGAGGCCTCATGAAAAGAACTACCCAACCCACGACCTGGAACTTGCTGCAGTAGTTTTTGCACTGAAAATCTGGCGTCACTATCTGTATGGGGCGACATGTGAAGTATATACCGACCACAAGAGTCTGAAGTATTTCTTCACCCAGAAAGAATTGAACATGAGACAGCGGAGATGGCTAGAACTGATTAAAGACTATGACCTACAGATTCTGTATCATCCGGGAAAAGCCAACACCGTTGCCGATGCTTTGAGTCGGAAATCGATTGGGAACTTAGCTTGTTTGCTCACCGGGCAGAAAGAATTGCTTTGTGACCTTGAAAGATCTGGAATTGAAATTGTGCTACGAGAACAAGGTGGAACAATAGCTACTATTTCTGCTCAACCAGCATTGATTGAAGAGATTAAGGAGAAACAACAACGTGATGACTTCTTGAAGAAGATCATCGATGAACGAGAATCTAAACCGAGACCGGGGTTCAAATTTGAAAATGATGTACTAAAGTTTCAGGAAAGACTATGTGTACCGAATGATTCTGAACTGAAAAGAAGAGTTCTGCAAGAGGGCCACAACTCAAAATTTTCTATCCACCCGGGGAATACGAAAATGTATCAAGATTTGAAATTGAATTTCTGGTGGCCGGGGATGAAGAAAGAAATTGCCGACTTTGTGTCAAAATGTCTTCATTGCCAACAAGTCAAAGCGGAACATCAGCGACCCGCAGGCTTACTGCAACCCCTACCCATACCGGAGTGGAAATGGGAGCATATCACGATGGATTTTATCGTTGGATTGCCTCGCTCCAGAAAAAGGTATGGATTCAATTTGGGTCATTGTTGATAGACTGACCAAATCTGCTCACTTCTTACCTGTTAAGACAATTTATAATGCGGACAAATTGGCTATACTCTATATTGATGAAATTGTTAGACTGCATGGAGTGCCTGTGTCCATTGTTTCTGACAGGGATTCGAAGTTTACGTCGAGGTTTTGGCAAAGCCTACAGACTGCATTGGGGACTGAACTGAGACTGAGTAGTGCCTATCATCCTCAGACAGATGGCCAATCAGAGAGGACCATCCAAACTCTGGAGGATTTATTGAGAATGTGTGTCCTTGATTTTCAGGGAAATTGGGAAAGTCATTTGCCATTGGCTGAATTCGCCTACAACAACAGTTATCATTCGAGTATCGCTATGGCGCATTTCGAGGCATTGTATGGCAGAAAATGTAGATCTCCGATTTGCTGGGCAGAAGTTGGAGATGGGCCTTTGCTTGGGCCCGAGATTGTGTATGAAACGACTGAGAAAGTGAAACTGATACAACAGAGACTGAAAACTGCACAGAGCAGACAGAAAAGTTATGCAGATGTCAGAAGACGGGACAGAGAATATGAAGTGGGTGATCACGTGTTTGTGAAAGTGACACCAATGAAAGGCCAGACTCGTTTTGGAGTCAAAGGCAAATTAGCGCCGAGATATGTCGGACCGTATCAGATTATTGAGAAAATCAATCCGGTGGCGTATCAAGTTGCGCTCCCTCCTGAAATTGAGCATATGCATAACGTCTTCCACATTTCGATGTTGAGGGATTATCTCCGGGATCCATTCCACGTGATTGACCCTACTCGGATAGTGTTGAGTGATGACTACACTTACGAGGAGAGGCCTATCCAGATTGTAAATAGACGGATCAAGAAACTGAGAAACAAGGAGATCCCGCTAGTGAAAGTTGACTGGCAGAACCATGGTGGTGTGTATGCCACCTGGGAAAGGGAAGATGACATGGCTAAACGATATCCAGAACTGTTCCCACTGAACCCTGTTTTCTTCCAGAATGAAGGTAACTCGAGTTTAGAGGACTAAACTCTTTTTAAGGAGGGGAGACTGTAACAACCCTCATACTGCTTACCGATTAATTACCGATTACTGCTAAACTGAGAATGATTATGATTGGTAATTGAACTGACTGGATCACTGAACTGACTGACTGAAAATTGAAACTGATTGATTGAGTATATCTATTGTATTGCATATTCTATCTGTTTGATTGAATATTTATCTGTTCATGTTTTATGTTTAAACTGCTAATTGAAGGCCTTATCGGCGGCCGAACCGTAAATTGATTGATGTTCCATGATCAGTAGAATTTATGTGATTTATGGTGTAATTATCTGAAAACTGATTAGGTATGATTAAATTAGATTAAATGTTGATGTATGTCAAAGTTAGGCTTAATTACTAGAATGCCACTTAGTGGCCCATTACCTACAAAACATATGGATCCTATTTACACTTGATCAAAAACATTTCATCAGCCCATTTTTCTTGTTCCTACCGTCCAAGAGAGCTAGTGAGAGAGAAATTGAGTTTGTCTTGAAGAATTGCTTGAAGACTTGGTGATTTGGAATAGTAATTACATATTTGAGCTCCTACACTTCTAATTCCACACCTAAGGTAGATCATTCATTTTCTTAATTGTGTCTTTGAGTTGTTCTTGCATGGTTTTGAGCTAATTGGAAGTCTAGAGCCAAATTATGGCTCAAAGGGTTGAATTAGAGCTAAATGGTTGCATGCATGGCTACATTGTTGCATTTTGAGGTTGATTACATGGAAATTGGTACATGCATGCTCATATTGTTGTTATAGTCCATGTTTTCATCTTGTTTTGAAAAGAGTTGGCTCATTTGAGCAAGCTTTGAAGCTTTGAAATGGTTTGAAATCATGCATGTCTTGTTTGAGGATTGTTCTTGAAAAATGGTTTGAGATTGGGTTTCAATTAAACACCCTTGGGCCTTGATTTCTCAAAGTGAGTTTTGAATCATGCTTAACCGTGGGTTTGCAAGAGTTTTTCCAGAAAATGGCCCAAGAGGATCGAAAATATTGTTTTTGAACTTAGTTTTGAGCTTGGGACTCAAATCTGGAATTTCCAGATTTTGGTTGTCCGCTCGAGCGGGGGAAGTGCCGCTCGAGCTGGAAAATCGAGCTCCCAGCATCTTGCACTGTGCATCAGTCCGCTCGAGCGGAGTATTGGGCGCTCGAGCGGGGGACTGGGTGACACGCTCGAGCGGGCGTCGAGCGGAGATTTCACCTATCCAGTACTTTTTGGTCCGCTCGAGCGGGGATGTTGCCGCTCGAGCGGGGACCTTTGTTTGCTTGTACGCTCGAGCGGGGAAACCTGCGCTCGAGCGGGACTCTGTTTTTCTGAAAATTCTGAAACTGTTTTCTGCTCACATCTTTGCATCCTCATCTCATCCTAGGCATTCTTAGGCCTAGTTTAAGGCATCTTAATGGGGATGTAGATGTAGAACACACCGAGGCATTTAGGGATTAAGTTATTATCTTTCCCAACTATGAACTTAGTGCGTGTTCACTCTGTTAACTGTATAGGGTTGGCATTCCAGGGAGACACGCTCTAGCATGCTGTAGCCCAGAACTCTGTGAGTAACAATTGTGTAAAGATATGTTCAAGTGATTATCTTCTGAAATACTGAACTGAACTGTTTACTGAATTAATATTGTTGATTGTATGAATGTATGTCCTATATTCTGAACTGTACTGTGGCATCCTTAGCAACTATTGTTTACTGTTACTGCTATTGTTTGAGAAATCTCTGCCATCGACGGTCTGTGAACGGATGGCCCCACCGACGGTCTATGAACGGGTGGATTTGTCTAATCGACTCGGTTCCCATGTTGGAACCACTACTGTTTACTGATTGATGGCCATCAATTATTGTTCGGTCTTTTAAGACCTACCGTTTACTGTACTGTTATGCTAATGGATGTACCACATATCGCTGAATGACAGATATACTTAATCAATGAACTGTTTTCATTACTGTAAGGACATTCATTCTTAACTCCTTTACGCTTTATCTTATTCACTGGGCTTTAGCTCACTGCTCATATATATATGTAGGTGTACAGGCACCGGATCAAAGCTAGAAGCGTCGGAGTAAACTCCAGTTTTGTCCAGCCAACCAATGTGCCTCACTGCGAGGTTCTGAGCCTATCATACTAAGGCTTAGGGGTGTTTTAGTATTTCCCCTTTTTGCACTGTCTCACTGCTTTGTAATAACCGAATGGATTGTATAGACTGAATGTTTACTGTACTGTTGAGTGGGGATTAAGTCCCTGTTTCACTGAATGACATGTATATATATGTACTGTTCTGTAAATATGTATGAAAAATCTTTTTGGCATACAGACTGTCACAGCTCATTGGACATTACTTTATTACTGTATTGGCTTCTGCCAGGCCCTGTACTCTGTTTTACTGTATTACTGTTAAGCAGGCCTTCGGTGATCTCGGATTACTGGCCGGTTACGGTGCTAAACCCATAGGGCCGGGTTTGGGTCGTGACAGAGTGGTATCAGAGCGATACTTAACCACGAGTTATACCGCACACACGTGTCCAAATGAGCTATAGGGTGTCCTAGGAAAGTGATTAGGGCATTCATGAGCATGAAAAGTGTGTGGTTATGACATGACTGATTATGTTTTAAGGTGTTAACCTGTTTAAACACATGACTGCTTATGTGATAAACTGTTTAAGTATGTAACTGCTTACGATTGAAACTGTTACAACTGTTTATAGAATAATGGATAATGCAAGCACTGCAAATGAAACTAAATCCTCGTCCTCTGAGGCCAGAATGGCCAGACTGGAAAGAATGATGGAACTGATAACTGCTAGACTTGATCAACAACAGAACCAACAGCCCCCACCTCCTCCTCCGGTACAGCCGGAACCAAATGTGAATGTACAGAATGTAAATGTTGATGATGGGGACATAATTGCTTTCACCCATAAGTTCAGCAAGATGAAACCGCCATCCTTTCAGGGAGGCCTTGAACCGTTAAAAGCTTAAGCTTGGGTACTTGAAACTGAAAAGCTATTTGAAGTGTTTCCGTGCTCAGAAGCAAATAAAGTACTGTCAGCTACCTTCACCTTGCAAGAAGAGGCCAGAAGGTGGTGGATGCTGATCCGTGACACCAACACTGTAGTAACTTGGGCTCAGTTTAAGGAGTCCTTTTTTGAGAAGTATTTTCCTCAATGTGTCAGGGATAGAAAAGTGACTGAATTCGAACAGCTAAGACAGGGCACAATGTCTGTTGCTGAATATGAAACGAAATTTACCGAGCTTGCTAGATATGCGCCACATATGGTGGACACTGAATATAAGAAGGCCAGGAAATTTGAAGGCGGCCTTAATGTTGCAATCCTTGACAGAATAAATGTTTTAAAGCTACCGACTTATGTGGGTGTTCTTGACCGAGCATTGATGGCTGAGTCGAACATCGAAGCTGTGAAACAATCTGAGACGCCGGTATCTGAATGGCGTAGTAAAAGACAGAATTTCAAATTCAAGAAAGGCAAGCACAATCAATCGAACAAAAAGCAAAATACAGGGTCAACGACTACTTCTAGTCAAGGAAACCGTCCCTTTCCGCCCTGTTCCGAATGTGGCAGAAACCACAAGGGAGTTTGTCATAAAATATCAGGAGCTTGCTACAGGTGTGGCAAAATAGGCCACATGGTTAAAGATTGTCCCTCTGCTCCACAAGCTAGTAGTAAAGCTACACCGAGTGCAGCAGCATCAACAGTTGCACCAAAGCCTAACCCCAAAGCTACCGGGAAAGAGCCTATGAGGCAGGGCCGAGTGTTTGCCCTAGTACCGGGAGACGTGCAAAATACTGAAACCGTTGTGTCAGGTATCCTCTCTATTTGTACACAAAATGCATATGTATTGATTGATTCGGGGTCTACACATTCTTATGTGTCGCATGCTTTCTCACGGAAATTGAATAGACCCTTAGAACCCATGAATTACTTGTTAGCTGTATCATCACCTGTTGGGGGATCCATGACATGTGCATATATGTATCCTGCTTGTGAAATTATTGTTGGGGATATGCATCTGTTTATTGATTTACTGCCATTGAACATAGACCATTTTGATGTTATATTGGGGATGGACTGGTTAACGAAATATCATGCCACCATTGACTGTGTAACGAAACAAGTAGTTTTCCGTCCACCGGGTTTGCCCGAATTTGTGTTTAATGGGAGTGGAGTAGTGCCTCCTCCGTATTTGATTTCTTCTGTGAAAGCTGTTAAATTGATTAGAAAAGGGTGTAAAGGATATCTATGTTCTGTACTGACTGTATCTACTGATGATAATGTTAAAACTGATGTGAACTGTATTCCTATAGTCAGAGAATTCCCAGATGTTTTTCCAGATAATCTGCCAGGGGATTTGATTGACAGGGAAATTGAATTCACCGTTGAAGTGATTCCGGGGACACAGCCAGTGTCTAAAGCTCCTTACAGAATGGCTCCAACTGAACTGAAAGAATTGAAAGTACAACTGCAAGAACTGTTAGATAAAATGTTCATCAGACCTAGTACCTCACCGTGGGGCGCACCTGTTCTGTTTGTAAAGAAGAAAGATGGCTCACTGAGACTGTGTATTGACTACCGTGAACTGAACAAGGTAACCGTGAAAAATAAATACCCATTACCTCGTATTGATGACTTATTTGATCAGTTACAGGGTGCCCAAGTATTTTCTGAGATTGATCTCAGATCGGGATACCATCAATTGAAAGTTAAACCAGAAGACATTGATAAGACTGCTTTTAGAACAAGGTATGGACATTACGAATTTTTAGTTATGCCTTTTGGAGTTACCAATGCACCTGCGGCATTTATGGACCTCATGAATAGAATCTTCAAACCGTACCTTGATGACTTCATTGTGGTATTTATTGATGACATATTAATTTATTCCAAAAGCGTAGAAGAACATGAACATCATCTGAGACTTGCCCTGCAGACCCTAAGAGAACAGAAACTGTATGGTAAACTGTCTAAATGTGAGTTTTGGCTTGATCATGTTATGTTTTGGGGGCATGTTGTTAGCAAAGATGGAATTTCTGTTGATCCGCAGAAAATTGAAGCTGTAGTAAACTGGCCTAGACCGACAAATGTGACAGAAGTCCGAAGCTTTTTGGGATTGGCTGGATATTACAGAAGATTTGTTAAAGATTTCTCCAAAATTGCTTTACCATTGACTCAACTGACACAGAAAGGGATATCATTTGACTGGACTGATCAGAGGGAATCAGCGTTCCAAGAGTTGAAAACTCGATTGGTGACTGCACCTGTCCTTACTCTACCTTCAGGTACGGACGGTTATACTGTATTTAGTGATGCTTCTCATAAGGGTTTGGGATGTGTTTTAATGCAGAATGGGAGAGTAATTGCCTATGCTTCCCGACAACTGAGGCCTCATGAAAAGAACTACCCAACCCACGACCTGGAACTTGCTGCAGTAGTTTTTGCACTGAAAATCTGGCGTCACTATCTGTATGGGGCGACATGTGAAGTATATACCGACCACAAGAGTCTGAAGTATTTCTTCACCCAGAAAGAATTGAACATGAGACAGCGGAGATGGCTAGAACTGATTAAAGACTATGACCTACAGATTCTGTATCATCCGGGAAAAGCCAACACCGTTGCCGATGCTTTGAGTCGGAAATCGATTGGGAACTTAGCTTGTTTGCTCACCGGGCAGAAAGAATTGCTTTGTGACCTTGAAAGATCTGGAATTGAAATTGTGCTACGAGAACAAGGTGGAACAATAGCTACTATTTCTGCTCAACCAGCATTGATTGAAGAGATTAAGGAGAAACAACAACGTGATGACTTCTTGAAGAAGATCATCGATGAACGAGAATCTAAACTGAGACCGGGGTTCAAATTTGAAAATGATGTACTGAAGTTTCAGGAAAGACTATGTGTACCGAATGATTCTGAACTGAAAAGAAGAGTTCTGCAAGAGGGCCACAACTCAAAATTTTCTATCCACCCGGGGAATACGAAAATGTATCAAGATTTGAAATTGAATTTCTGGTGGCCGGGGATGAAGAAAGAAATTGCCGACTTTGTGTCAAAATGTCTTCATTGCCAACAAGTCAAAGCGGAACATCAGCGACCCGCAGGCTTACTGCAACCCCTACCCATACCGGAGTGGAAATGGGAGCATATCACGATGGATTTTATCGTTGGATTGCCTCGCTCCAGAAAAAGGTATGGATTCAATTTGGGTCATTGTTGATAGACTGACCAAATCTGCTCACTTCTTACCTGTTAAGACAATTTATAATGCGGACAAATTGGCTATACTCTATATTGATGAAATTGTTAGACTGCATGGAGTGCCTGTGTCCATTGTTTCTGACAGGGATTCGAAGTTTACGTCGAGGTTTTGGCAAAGCCTACAGACTGCATTGGGGACTGAACTGAGACTGAGTAGTGCCTATCATCCTCAGACAGATGGCCAATCAGAGAGGACCATCCAAACTCTGGAGGATTTATTGAGAATGTGTGTCCTTGATTTTCAGGGAAATTGGGAAAGTCATTTGCCATTGGCTGAATTCGCCTACAACAACAGTTATCATTCGAGTATCGCTATGGCGCATTTCGAGGCATTGTATGGCAGAAAATGTAGATCTCCGATTTGCTGGGCAGAAGTTGGAGATGGGCCTTTGCTTGGGCCCGAGATTGTGTATAAAACGACTGAGAAAGTGAAACTGATACAACAGAGACTGAAAACTGCACAGAGCAGACAGAAAAGTTATGCAGATGTCAGAAGACGGGACAGAGAATATGAAGTGGGTGATCACGTGTTTGTGAAAGTGACACCAATGAAAGGCCAGACTCGTTTTGGAGTCAAAGGCAAATTAGCGCCGAGATATGTCGGACCGTATCAGATTATTGAGAAAATCAATCCGGTGGCGTATCAAGTTGCGCTCCCTCCTGAAATTGAGCATATGCATAACGTCTTCCACATTTCGATGTTGAGGGATTATCTCCGGGATCCATTCCACGTGATTGACCCTACTCGGATAGTGTTGAGTGATGACTACACTTACGAGGAGAGGCCTATCCAGATTGTAAATAGACGGATCAAGAAACTGAGAAACAAGGAGATCCCGCTAGTGAAAGTTGACTGGCAGAACCATGGTGGTGTGTATGCCACCTGGGAAAGGGAAGATGACATGGCTAAACGATATCCAGAACTGTTCCCACTGAACCCTGTTTTCTTCCAGAATGAAGGTAACTCGAGTTTAGAGGACTAAACTCTTTTTAAGGAGGGGAGACTGTAACAACCCTCATACTGCTTACCGATTAATTACCGATTACTGCTAAACTGAGAATGATTATGATTGGTAATTGAACTGACTGGATCACTGAACTGACTGACTGAAAATTGAAACTGATTGATTGAGTATATCTATTGTATTGCATATTCTATCTGTTTGATTGAATATTTATCTGTTCATGTTTTATGTTTAAACTGCTAATTGAAGGCCTTATCGGCGGCCGAACCGTAAATTGATTGATGTTCCATGATCAGTAGAATTTATGTGATTTATGGTGTAATTATCTGAAAACTGATTAGGTATGATTAAATTAGATTAAATGTTGATGTATGTCAAAGTTAGGCTTAATTACTAGAATGCCACTTAGTGGCCCATTACCTACAAAACATATGGATCCTATTTACACTTGATCAAAAACATTTCATCAGCCCATTTTTCTTGTTCCTACCGTCCAAGAGAGCTAGTGAGAGAGAAATTGAGTTTGTCTTGAAGAATTGCTTGAAGACTTGGTGATTTGGAATAGTAATTACATATTTGAGCTCCTACACTTCTAATTCCACACCTAAGGTAGATCATTCATTTTCTTAATTGTGTCTTTGAGTTGTTCTTGCATGGTTTTGAGCTAATTGGAAGTCTAGAGCCAAATTATGGCTCAAAGGGTTGAATTAGAGCTAAATGGTTGCATGCATGGCTACATTGTTGCATTTTGAGGTTGATTACATGGAAATTGGTACATGCATGCTCATATTGTTGTTATAGTCCATGTTTTCATCTTGTTTTGAAAAGAGTTGGCTCATTTGAGCAAGCTTTGAAGCTTTGAAATGGTTTGAAATCATGCATGTCTTGTTTGAGGATTGTTCTTGAAAAATGGTTTGAGATTGGGTTTCAATTAAACACCCTTGGGCCTTGATTTCTCAAAGTGAGTTTTGAATCATGCTTAACCGTGGGTTTGCAAGAGTTTTTCCAGAAAATGGCCCAAGAGGATCGAAAATATTGTTTTTGAACTTAGTTTTGAGCTTGGGACTCAAATCTGGAATTTCCAGATTTTGGTTGTCCGCTCGAGCGGGGGAAGTGCCGCTCGAGCTGGAAAATCGAGCTCCCAGCATCTTGCACTGTGCATCAGTCCGCTCGAGCGGAGTATTGGGCGCTCGAGCGGGGGACTGGGTGACACGCTCGAGCGGGCGTCGAGCGGAGATTTCACCTATCCAGTACTTTTTGGTCCGCTCGAGCGGGGATGTTGCCGCTCGAGCGGGGACCTTTGTTTGCTTGTACGCTCGAGCGGGGAAACCTGCGCTCGAGCGGGACTCTGTTTTTCTGAAAATTCTGAAACTGTTTTCTGCTCACATCTTTGCATCCTCATCTCATCCTAGGCATTCTTAGGCCTAGTTTAAGGCATCTTAATGGGGATGTAGATGTAGAACACACCGAGGCATTTAGGGATTAAGTTATTATCTTTCCCAACTATGAACTTAGTGCGTGTTCACTCTGTTAACTGTATAGGGTTGGCATTCCAGGGAGACACGCTCTAGCATGCTGTAGCCCAGAACTCTGTGAGTAACAATTGTGTAAAGATATGTTCAAGTGATTATCTTCTGAAATACTGAACTGAACTGTTTACTGAATTGATATTGTTGATTGTATGAATGTATGTCCTATATTCTGAACTGTACTGTGGCATCCTTAGCAACTATTGTTTACTGTTACTGCTATTGTTTGAGAAATCTCTGCCATCGACGGTCTGTGAACGGATGGCCCCACCGACGGTCTATGAACGGGTGGATTTGTCTAATCGACTCGGTTCCCATGTTGGAACCACTACTGTTTACTGATTGATGGCCATCAATTATTGTTCGGTCTTTTAAGACCTACCGTTTACTGTACTGTTATGCTAATGGATGTACCACATATCGCTGAATGACAATATACTTAATCAATGAACTGTTTTCATTACTGTAAGGACATTCATTCTTAACTCCTTTACGCTTTATCTTATTCACTGGGCTTTAGCTCACTGCTCATATATATATGTAGGTGTACAGGCACCGGATCAAAGCTAGAAGCGTCAGAGTAAACTCCAGTTTTGTCAATCCAACCAATGTGCCTCACTGCGAGGTTCCGAGCCTATCATGCTAAGGCTTAGGGGTGTTTTAGTATTTCCCCTTTTTGCACTGTCTCACTGCTTTGTAATAACCGAATGGATTGTATAGACTGAATGTTTACTGTACTGTTGAGTGGGGATTAAGTCCCTGTTTCACTAAATGACATGTATATATATGTACTGTTCTGTAAATATGTATGAAAAATCTTTTTGGCATACAGACTGTCACAGCTCATTGGACATTACTTTATTACTGTATTGGCTTCCGCCAGGCCCTGTACTCTGTTTTACTGTATTACTGTTAAGCAGGCCTTCGGTGATCTCGGATTACTGGCCGGTTACGGTGCTAAACCCATAGGGCCGGGTTTGGGTCGTGACAGATATGTTTGTTCAAATTTGAGAAGGTATTTGACTATGACCTTATAAACAATTATGTTTTGTAAGTACCACCATGGGAGTCCCACGCCTTGTGGGACTTAAATAACCATTGGCCTCTGTTTGGCCACTTGGTGATCCTCTGTTTATCATGGATCCATTGACCTATGTTCTGACTGTCACTCTTGTGATCTGTATTCTGTTCAGTTCTGTACCATGGTTATGATTATTTATTTACATGATTTCTGTATTTCAGTTTCTACCACTTTGAATAAATTGTTATTTCAAATTTAGTTATGTAACTATTTTAGACTAACTAACTATCCATGGTTATTTTGTATTCCCTATACTCTTGGCATAATATTTCTCACTTTGCTGTGTGCTTATAGCTGTTACCCTTTCAGGTGACGAGATGTAAGGGAGACTCATAACCTCACGTAGTGGAACCCGTACGAGAATTTGATGTTGAACCATTATTTTGTTTTTCTTTTCTTTTTTTTAATTTTATTTTTGTTTCCTTTTGTTCTTACTTAGGGCCGATCACTGAATAATAAAATAATAAAAACCCTATAGATGTATTTTCTTTTATTAAAATAATAAAATGAAATAAATTTTCTGTTGAATTATTTTTATTTCCATTTGCCCCCACCTACGCCTTTTAATTTGCCACAATGAGAATAAATTAGTGAGTTGCGATTCCATCCCTAAGCCCCTAGGGTTGGGTCGTGACACAAGTTGTGACATAAAAGCAATGCCTATAACATCAATAAAAGATTTATTATTTAAAAAATTAGAAGAAAAAGTTTAACTAAGACTAACGATAGACAAAAGAATATGAAATCCTATTTTCCAAGGACTTACATCCCAATATGGTAGATTGAAAAATATGAACTTCTTCTTCCATGGTTGGACGCAATCTGACTCTTTTTGGTCGTTTTTCTTTCTAGTCTGGGCCCTTTTTCTTTTCCTTTCCTTTATAGTTTTCCCCCAATTAGTTTCAACGTCCCTTATTGTATGTAACACATCAAATCCACTAAATGGTTTAGGCTTCTCCCCAAGTTCTTGCTTTCTATCAAACCAACTTCTTTTCATTCGAAATGGATGATTCGGAGAAAAAAATCACCCGTGACCCATGTACACTGTTGTCACGACTCAAACCCGCCCTTAAAGGTTAGCGTCGTAACCGGCCAATAATCTTGGGATTACCAAAGGCCTCTAAACAAATTAACACATAACAAGGGGCTGTGGAAGCAAATATATTAAACATACATAGTCCATTGAGCTGTGAAGACTAACATGGGACATGAAGTTAAAACTTTATATACATAGACTTACATAAGACGTCATGTATACATCCATCCTACATTGCCATTACACATATAATAAGACAAAAGAACTTCTCACAACAACAATCTTATAACTTGGTTTGCAAAACTTGACCACTAAACTCTTTATGGAACCTCCTCGGGAGGCATAAAGGTTGGCCGACAAAACAAACTTTCAGGCAATCATCACTGAGTCTGGTCACGCACCTGATCACCTACATACATAAATAATAGAGTGAGCGGAAGCCCAATAAATAATAACAAAGTAAAGATTTTTAATAAATGATGTCCATAACAGATTCAGATTTCAATTCTCTTATGAAATTGGAAACATAGTCATAACATATTCGGATTTCAATCCATTAGCATTAATATATCATGTTGGTCAAGCATATCAAGTTTCATAATGGAACCTCCAGTACCGAGTAACATATCTCATACGCGGGCCACGGTATTGTTTCCTCTAGGCAAGGGCCTGTGCTACAGTATTATCTCCCCTGGACGAGGGCCTTATGACCGTAAGCCACAACATTATGTCCCCTAAGCGAAGGCCTTTGCTAAGGATACCACAAATACATCTCAAATAATTGAATCATCATTCATTCTTACAAAACATAGCATTTTAGAAAATTGATCATTTCATATCATCAGAAATAATTACAGTCAAAAATAATTTTACAGAGTTATTACTCACAGATAACTTCAGTAGTAGAACAAATGGATCAAACCGCTCACTGTAACGCCCCAAAATAATAATAATAATAAATCCAACTTATAAGCAAGAGAATAACAGAATAAAATGCTTTCATTCATCAGAGTTCGTATTACAAAAGGTAACACATGCAGTATACATTCATCAATGTTCATCTTGAATCTATAGCATGTACTACCAGTTAATAATCAACAAAACAAATAAATGCCCTATGGGCTTGCACCTTTCCAAGTCACCACTTGGTTACAACAAAAGAGAGAGTCATAAGCTCTGTACATATAAAGCCCTTGGCTTGAATAAACATTAAGTACAAAGCAACAAAATAGAGCATCCAGCTCCTAGGTCCTCCCAAGCTGCGTCCTTGGAGGAAGCATGTCACCAGTACTTGAAAATGGTTTCCCAAGTAGGGTGAGCCAAACCCTAGTATAAACATACTAGCACAGTATATGAGAATTAACAAGATATAAGTATGATGCACATGTTCGTTGTCCTATGGCAAAATCCGTGTAAGTCCTTCCACAACTATGTTATGCCAAAAACTTACATCTCAATTCATTCATTTTGGTTTAATAGATACATCCATTGCATTTAATCCGTCAACAGAGGTTACACCTCACAAGTTTCCAACAGATAAATCATCATATAAATACATTCACTTCTATTTTCCATTTTACGAAAATTTCGTCCGTGGAAATCGGCACCCATGTATACAAATGGTTTTCGGAATTTTCACCCTGGACACACAGGCCAACTTAGTTTAATGGAGTTCATCCCTTTTCTTCTTTTCAAAACATGGAGTACAGCTCATTTCTTCTCTCAAATATCATACATATACAATGTATATCATTCATAATTATATTCAATAATAATGGTTGAAAGATTAGTTTCAATTCGTCTAATGTCTACAATAATCATGGTTATCCTCCACCGATAACCCAAAGCAGTTATCTTTAAACAGATGTACAATCTCTATAACAGATAAATCATTAAATTCATAGGTGAGTGATTAAGCAAATCCAACAACACCATTCATGTACACAATCTCCTAATTTCACATTCTCCATACCAATTTCATTATTTGTACAAAATAATTGTTCAAGACTTTTTAGGACAAAACTCCCCATTTTCCAAATATTAACCTCAAGGCCAAAATCAACTATTTTGACACAAGAAAACCTCATATCCAAACCTCATAATCATTTACATAACACTCACATAGGAAACCCTCTTTTCAAATTTGAACCCAAACCCTAGGTTTGCCCAAAACATCCCTAAATCCCACCATTTTCACCAAATGACCTATAACCAAGTAAAAACCCATATTAAGGTGTAGAGAGTCCCTACCTCAAATTTAGAAGACCAATGGAGCAAGCACGAAACTCCAACGACGCCAAAACCAAATTTCAATCGGATCAAAGTGAAGCTCCCAAGATACTCTACTTTTTTTCCAAAGACACTAGGGCGGAGAGATCAACGGATCTAGGAGAAAATGTAGAGAGAGAGGGTATTGTAGAGAGAGAGAGTCTCACTTTAGTGTTTTTAGAAGAAAAGATCTGAAAAAGTGATGTAAAAAGTCATTTTCGTGATCTAATATATGCACAGTCCGCTCGAGCACAAGAAGTCCCATTTGAGCGCAGAATACACACCTCCAATACTTTTGCAGACAAGAGACAAACCGTTCGAGCTCAAGAAAATCCACTCGAGCGCCAACCCGCTCGAGTGTAGGAAACACTGCTCAAGCGTGGAAAACACCTCTCCAGTACTTTTGCAGATGTGCAAAGTACTGAGAGTTTGCAAATCCCGCTCGAGCGCAAGAAGGGCCGCTCGAGCGGACGACCAAAATTCTGGGCAACACAAGGTTTGAAAACCAAGCAACCAACCTGTTCCAAACACACTCAACACGTCCAAATAACCAAATTTAAGTAGGAATAAAGAGCAAAAGACAATGAACAACATTCAGAAACCATAAACCCGAGTCCGGACTGCCACAAATGTCAGGTCAAAATCGGGATCGCTATACTCACGGCACATGACCTACACAAACATATAACAGATACATTGATTGAAACTCATACTCGGATAGTACTTAACTTATTTCATTTCCTTCTTAGTGTAGTTCTAAGTCTTATCCTCATTATTGTGCCTTAATTATGTCCTATGAATGGCTGGGATGCAATGAGGATGCCAAAACGCACTTTGAAACACTTAGCAAAATTTTCTAAAACTGGGCACCTCGCTCGAACGTCATTTCCTACGTTCGAACAAGTCCTTAGGTCTGCAAAAGTATTGGTTATGTGAATTTTTTGCCTAACGGCCGCTCGAGTGTGAGACTGAGTAAACAGGGTTTCCACTCCAGTGCAACTCTAGTCGCTCGAGCAGTCTGCAAAAGTTGTAAACTTCTAGGAACATGAATTTTACGTTCGAGCTTAGACTTCTTCATTCGAGTGGAAGCATAAAACGAAGGGTGGTCACTCAAACGCAACTTTGGGCGCTTAAGCGGAAAGACAGAATTTTGGAATTTCTAGATTGCTCTTCCAACTTCAAAGCTCTAATTCAATCACACAAAACACATCCTTTTGGGCCCAAAAATGAAAAAAAAAAAAAATCTCTAAACTTGGAAAACATTGAGAATTAAAGATCATTTCAAGAAATCAAGGCCTAAAAGCATGGCACTTGATCAAAATCAAATTTGAAATGTTGAAAACGTAACATGTATGTAATGATATGAGTTCATTACTTTCAAAACATGATCAAATGAGGTCCAATGGTGAGAAATGTTATGAATTCTTAAAACCAATGTAGAATTACTACATGCATAAGAGAACTCTTTGAAAACAACTTTAAAACTCCATGAAATGCATATGCATGCATGAATTGATTCTCAATTCCATCATTCAGCTCAATTCTCATGTTAATTCACCTATCTCACTTGATTCCATGTATTAACCAACTAAATTACAACACTAGAAACTAAAAATTCTTACCTTAGAAGCTTAATTGTGTTCTAGATGTCCAAATGTTTTAGCACTAAGCTCACTACCTTGAATTCTCTACAATTCTTCTTCCTTTCCTTTAGTTTCCAAGCTCTCTCTCTCTCTCTCTCTCTCTCTCTCTCTCTCTCTCTCTCTCTCTCTCTCTCTCGGTTGAAGCTCAAGAATGTTGAAATGAGAGTGTAAAGTGTATTCAAAAGATCTCACATGCCTTATATAGGCTTAATTAAGGAGACTTAATTAAACTTGACTTAAGTTAATCAAATTAACACTAATTGTCCTAATTAATTCGTTCTGAATCGAATTTCGATTGAATCTACCATAAATTTCCAAAAATTCCAAATAACATATAAATCAAGTCAATTTTGTGTTTGGATGCTGATAAGGCCTTCAATTCACATTAAGAAGTAGAAACGCAGACAGATCTTTCTACCATAAACAGATATAAATGCAAATAACACATAACGCATGTAATTAATGCAGAATTTCATCTTAATTACTTATTAAGCATTCTTAATCACGGTTTAATAGTTAATCACGGGTCGGGATTGTTATAATCCTCCCTCCTTAAAGAGTTTGGTCCTCCAAACTCGAATTGCCTTCGTTTTTATAGAATATCGGATCTAAATGGAACAAGTCAGGGTATCTCTTCATCATATCCTTTTTCGTTTCCCATGTTGCATAAGTCCCTCCATGATTTTGCCAATCCACTTTCACTAATAGAATTTCTTTGTTCCTCAATCTTTTGATCCGACGATTCACAATTTGAATTGACCTCTGTTCATATGTATAGTCATTCTTCAAAAGCACGTGTGCTGGTTCAATAACATGTAACGGATCTCGTAGATAGTCCCAAACAAGGTTTTAAAAAGCAGCCGCAACCGTTACGTAACGTCGTTACGTAACGGTTTTGGTGGTTACCGCCACCCGTTACGGCCGCTTTTGCATTGTGATTGAGATTCACAGGTGTGTCGGCCGTAGCGGCTGCCGTAGCGGTCGTAACGGCTTGTTACGCACCATTACGTAATGGTTCCAAACTGTTTCTTTCGAAAAAAACACACCAAAAAAAAAAAAAAAAAACTGAAAATGGGGGAAGAGGGATAGAGGGAAGATAAAGAGAGAGAATGGAGGAGCAAGAGATAGAGAGAGAGAAGAGGGAAGATAAAGAACATGTTATTGATTTGTTGAATTGAAGCTGTAAGACCTATGCTATTCTATTCACCTACTATCACTCAACCATTTTGTTTGTGTGTATCTATCTATATATTGTTTGAAAATAATAATAATAATAAGTGTGGTCATTATCTATTTGGCTTGGTTAAAATATGTATATATATATATATATATTTAGGCTCTTATTTATTCTCTTATTTTTGTCATTGTTTATCTTATATATAATAGTTAGTGATTAATTTTTTGTATAATATAAAGTCGTTAATTATTAAAATAAAATGTAAAAAACTCAGTTTATAGTGATTTAAAAATATTAAATATATTGGATCATACTTAAAAATTTACAAAAATTGATCAATATTTATTTGTAACCCAATAAATATGATCATAGAAAAAAAATATGCGTATCGGCAAGTTTTTTTCAAATTGTGCAAAAAATAAAAAAATTCACGGTTCCGGTTACCGCAACAGTTACGCTACGGCCTTTACACCTTGCAACCGCAACCGCGCCACCGCCACCGTTACGACGACCACAACCGCTTTTCAGAACCTTGGTCCCAAAGCATGGATATGTGGAAAACATTATGTATATGTTCCATGGCTGGCAATAAGGCTACCCAATACATCACTGGATTGATTTTCTCAAGAATTTCATATGGCCCAACATATCTCGATGCCAATTTTCCTTTCACTCCAAATTGTGTTTGCCCTTTCATAGGAGTTACTTTAATAAACACATGATCTCTGACTTCATATTCTCGATCTCTTGTTCGGACATCCGCATAACTCTGTTGGCGACTTTGTGTAGTTTTCAATCTCTATTGATTCAATTTCACGTTTTCAGTTGTTTTTTGCACTAATTCCGGTCCCAACAAAGGTCTATCACCTATCTCGGCCCAACAGATTAGAGAACGACATTTCCTACCATACAAAGCTTCATAAGGAGCCATATCGATACTCAAATGATAACTGTTGTTATACACAAATTCAGCTAATGGTAAGTAGGTCTCCCAATATCCTTGGAAATCTAACTCACATTCTGAGCATATCTTCCAAGGTTCGAATGGTTCGTTCAGATTGGCCATTTGTCTGTAGGTGATAAGCACTGCTCAGTTTCAACTCTGTTCCCAAAGCTTGCTGTAAACTTTGCCAGAATCTTTAAGTGAACTTAGGATCTCTGTCAGATACAATAGATACTGGCACACTGTGTAATCTCACAACCTCATTCACATACATGTTAGCCAACTTATCCACGTTATAAAAAATTTTGACAGGTAAGAAATGTACGGATTTAGTCAAACGATCAACAATTACCCAGATAGAGTCCATACCTCGAGAGGAGCGAGGCAGTCCAACAATGAAGTCCATCGTAATATGCTCCCATTTCCATTCCAGTATTGGAAGCGACTGAAGCAATCCAGCGGATCGTTGATGTTCGGCTTTAACTTGTTGATAATGCAAACATCTAGTCACATAGTCAGCAATACTTTTTTTTTCATCCCAGGCCACCAGAAGTTTTGCTTTAAATCTTTGTACATCTTCGTACTACCCGGGTGCAGAGCAAATTTGGAATATAGGCTTCGATCATAACACACTTCCTTAGTTCAAAGCAATCTGGTACACAAAGCCTACCCTGAAAGTTTAGTACATTGTTCTCAAATACAAACTCTGGCCTTGGTTTTGAGTTAATATCATCCACAATCTTCTTCGAAAATTCATCCTGCAATTGTTTTTCTTTAATTTCTTCAAGTATAGCAGGTTGTGCAGAAACGGTGACTAAGACTCCACCTTGTTCATGCAACACAATTTCAATTCCATCTCTTTCCAAGTCACATAACAGTTCTTTCTAACCAGTGAGCAAACATGACAAATTTCCAATAGATTTTCTACTCAAAGCATCTGCAACAGTATTAGCTTTCCTCAGATGATATAGAATTTTCAAGTCATAGTCCTTTATTAACTCAAGTCATCGTCTCTGTCTCGTGTTCAATTCTTTTTGAGTAAAGAAATATTTCAAGCTTTTATGGTCAGTATACAACTCGCAAGTCACACTATACAGATAGTGTCACCAAATTTTCAAGGCAAACACCACCGCTACCAGTTCAAGATCGTGGGTTAGGTAGTTCTTTTCATGTTGTCGGAGTTGCCGAGAAGCATACGCAATTACTTTCCCATTTTGCGTTAACACACACCCCAAGCCTTTATAGGAAGCATCACTATAAATCTGAAACCCATCAGTACCATTAGACAGAGTCAGAATTAGTGCAGTCACTAAATCTAGTCTTCAACTCTTGGAAAGCAGATTCTCTTTGGTCATTCCAATCAAATGGTATGTTTTTCTGAGTCAACTATGTCAATAGCATGGCAAGTTTAGAGAAGTCTCTTACAAATCCGCAGTAATAGCCATCAAGTCCCAAAAAGCTTCTGACTTCAGATACGTTAGTTGGTCTCGGCCAGTTCACAACAACCTCATTTTCTGTGGGTCAACTGATACGCCATTTTTGTTGATTACATGTCCCAAAAATGCTACACTGTCAAGCCAAAATTCACATTTGGAAAGTTTTGCATACAACTTCTTTTCTCTCAGGATCTGTAAATACAACTATGAATTCACCAAGAAATTGTTTGAAAACCCTATTCATTAGGTCCATAAACGCTGCAGGTGCATTAGTTACCCCAAATGGCGTTACCAAAAACTTGTAGTGCCCATATTTAATTATGAATATAGGTTTCTCTATGTCTTCTGCCTTAACTTTTAGCTGGTGATACCAAGATCTAAGGTCTATCTTGGAGAACACTTGTGCTCATTGGAGTTGGTCAAATAGATCACCTATTCGGGGTAGTGGGTATTTATTCTTGATAGTCACTTTATTCAATTCCCGATAGTCTATACACAGTCTCAACGATCCATATTTCTTTTTGACAAACAAAACTAGAGCACCCCAAGGCGAAGTGCTTAGACGAATAAACTTCTTATCTAATAGTTCCTAAAGCTGAGTTTTCAATTCTTTCAATTCCGAGGTTGACATTCTATATGGAGTTTTGGAAATCGATTGTGTTCCAAGTATTACATCAATAGTGAATTTAATTTCCCTATCAATTGAGTCCCAGGACAAATCATTCGGAAACACATCAGAAAATTCCCAAACAACAAGAATAATATCCACATTAGGACTATTGGATGTCCCAGTTAAAACACAGTACATATAACCTCTACATCCCTTCCTAAGCAGTTTAACAACTTTTATGGCAGAAATCAAATTTGGGGGAGGAACTACCCCATTCCCAGCAAACACAAACTCAGGTAAACCAGGTGGATGAAACATAACAGATTTATTCACACAGTCAATAGTTGCACAGTACTTCGTTAACCAGTCTATACCTAGTATGCAATCAAAATGGTCAATATCCAAAGGCAATAAATTAACAAACAATGTCACATCACCAATCACAATATCACATAGTGGATAAACATAAGCACATACCATAGAACCCCCAGATGGTGTAGATACAGACAGTAAATAATTCATGGGTTCTAATGGTCTAGTTAATTTCTGGGAAAAGGTATGCGACACAAAAGAATGCGTAGAACCAGAATCTATCAAGACATATGCATTTTGGGCACAAATGGAAATTATACCTGACACCACAGACTCAATGTTCTGCACATCCCCAGGTATTAGTGTGAACACTCTCTCTTGCCTTAACATTTTATTTCCAGTGTTACCTCTGGCATTAGTTTTTGCGTTTGACCTCGATACAGAAATAGATCTGGCTGAACTTGCTGCGGGGCAATTGGCATTCTCAGACCCGAGTGGACAATCTTTCATTATGTCGCCAATTTTGCCACACCAGTAACAAGCACCAAATGCACGGTAACACACACCTATATGCTTCCTTCCACAATCAGGACAAACTGGAATAAACCTACTGCTCTGACTTGAGCTACTTATAGACCCCATGTTTTGCTTTTTGCTTCCAAAGGAGTTACCCTTTCTAAACTTGTTCCCCGACCTCTTACCTCTCCATTCTATTGTTGTTGGGGCCTTGGTTTGTTTCATAGCTGCTAAGTTAGCTTCTACCATTAAGGCTTGGCCGAGCACATCCACATACGTAGGCAATTTCAAAACGCCAACTCAATCAAACACTTCCAAAGTCAAACCTCCTTCAAATTTTCGTGCTTTTTTGTAATTGGTATCTACCATGTGTGGAGTAAACCGGGCTAATTCAGTGAACTTAGCTTCATATTCAGCTATTGACATACTGCCCTGCTTGAGTTCTTGACATTTAGAAACTTTTCGGTCCCGAAAGCACTGAGGAAAGTACTTGTCGTAGAAGATTTCCTTGAATTGAACCCATGTCATGTTCCTATTGTTGTTTCGGATTAGCAACCACTACATTTGGGCTTCATCCTTTAAAGTATAGGTGGCCAAGAGCAGCTTTTGAGTATTTGAGCAGAGAAATACTTCATATAGTTTCTCCATTTCAAGTAACTATGTCTCTGCCTTTAATGGTTCAATACCACCCAAGACAGTTGGCGGTTTCATCTTCATAAACTTCTATGTCAGGTTGATTATATCATTATCATCCGATTCAACTTGTACTGGCAGAGGTGAAGGGGGCTAAGGTTGTTGTCTTTGTTACTGTCTCATTGTTTCTGTTGAAGCTTCTAACATTTGTTCCATCCGGCTCATTCAAGCCTCAAAAGATCCAGATGTATTATCACTTCTTATATTTTTCATTTGCTATAGGTACACAAAAACAATAGTAAACAGAGGCAATAGTTCTTTTCACAAGGTTCATATTTAGTTCATTCTATTTCGAATTCACATGTTCTTATTGTCGGTTTCTTATTCATAGAATGTACATGTAGATGTAATGTCCCTAATTCTTATTAGAACATCCTATAGCTCATATGGACTCGTGTGTGTGGTATAACTTGTGCTCTGATACCACTCTGTCACAACCCAAACTTGCTCCTAAAGGTTAGCGTCGTAACCAGCCAGTAATTCTGGGATTACTAAAGGCCTCTATACAAATTAACACATAACAAAGGGCTACAGAAGCAAATATATTAAACATATATAGTCCATTAAGCTGTGAAGACAAACATGGGACATGAAGTTAAAACTTTATATACATAGACTTACATAAGACATCATGTATACATCCATCCTAAATTGCCATTGCACATATAATAAGACAAAAGAACTGCTCACAAACAACAATCTTATAACTTGGTTCGCAAAACTCGACCACTAAACTCTTTCCAAAACCTCCTCGGTAGGCATAAAGGTTGGCCGACAAAATAGACTTTCAAGCAATTATCACTAAGCCTGGTCATGCACCTGATCACCTACATACATAAATAATAGAGTGAGAAGGAGCCCAGTGAATAATAACAAAGTAAAGATTTTTAATAAATGATGTCCATAGCAGATTCAGATTTCAATTCCCTTATGAAATTGGAAACATAGTCATAATCATGTTCAAATCATGTGCGGTACATCTATTAGCATTAACATATCACGTTGGTCAAGCATATCAAGTTCCATAATGGAACCTCTGGTATCGAGTAACATATCTCATACATGAGCAACGGTATTGTTTCCCTCGGGCGAGGACCTGTGCCATGATATTATCTCCCTCGGACAAGGGCCTCATGACCGTAAGCCACAGTATTATGTCGTATCGGTGAGGGCTTCTGCTAGGGATACCACAAATACATTTCAAAGAATTGAATCATCATTCATTTTTACAAAACATAGCATTTCAGAAAATGAATCATTTCATATCATCAAAAAATAATTACAGTCAAATATAACTTTACAGAGTTATTACTCACAGATAACTTCTGTAGTAGAACAAATGGATCAAACCGCTCACGGCGCGTGACCTACACAAACATATAATAGATACACTGATTGAAACACACACTCGGATAGTACGTAATTTATTTCATTTCATTCTTAGTATGGTTCTAAGTCTTATCCTCATTATTGTGCCTTAATTATGTTCTAGGAATGCCTAGGATGCAATGAGGATGCCAAAATACACTTTGAAACACTTAGCAAAATTTTCTAAAACAGGGCATCTTGCTCGAGCGTCACTTCCTATGCTCGAATGAGCCCTTAGGTCTGCAAAAGTACTGGTTATGTGAATTTTCCGCTCAACGGTCGCTCGAGTGTGAGACTGAGTGAACAGGGTCTCTACTCGAGCGCCACTCTGGTTGCTCAAGCGGTCTGCAAAATTTGTAAACTTCTAGGAGCATGAATTTTATGCTCGATCTTAGACTTCTTCGTTCGAGCGGAAGCACAAAACAAAGGGTGGTCGCTCGAGCGCAACTTCGGGTGCTCGAGCGGAAAGGCAGAATTTTAAAATTTCTAGATTGCTCTTCCAGCTTCAAAACTCTAATTCAATCACACAAAACACATCCTTTTGGGCGCAAAATTCGAGAAAACAAGTCTAAACTTGAAAAACATTGAGAATTAAATATCATTTCATGAAATCAAGGCCCAAAAGCATGCCACTTGATCAAAATCAAATTTGAAATGTTGAAAACATAACATGTATATAATGATATGAATTCATTGCTTTCAAAACATGATCAAATGAGGTCCAATGGTGAAAAATGTTATGAATTCTTAAAACCATGCTAGAATTACCACATGCATGAGAGAACTCTTTGAAAATAACTTCAAAACTCCACGAAATGCATATGCATGCATGAATTGATTCTCAATTCCATCATTTAGCTCAATTCTAATGTTAATTCACCTATCTCACTTGATTCCATGTATTAGCCAACTAAATTACAACACTAGAAGCTAAAAATTCTTACCTTAGAAGCTTAATTGTGTTCTAGATATCCAAATGTTTGAGCACTAAGCTCACCACCTTGAATTCTCTACAATTCTTCTTCCTCTCCTTTGGTTTCCAAGCCCTACACTCTCTCTCTCTCTCTCTCACGTTTGAAGCTCAAGAATGTTGAAATGAGAGTTTAAAGTGTATTCAAGAGATCTCACATGCCTTAGATAGGCTTAATTAAGGAGACTTAATTAAACTTGACTTAAGCTAATCAAATTGACACTAATTATCCTAATTAATTCGTTTTGAATCGAATTTCGATTGAACCTACCATAAACTTTCAAAAATTCCAAATAACACATAAATCAAGTCAATTTCATATTTGGATGCCGATAAGGCCTTCAATTCGCATTAAGAAATAGAAACACAAACAGATTTTTCTACCATGAACAAATATAAATGCAAATAACACATAACGCATGTAATTAATGCAAAATTTCATCTTAATTACTTATTAAGCATTAGTAATAATGGTTTAACAGCTAATCACAACTCGGAATTGTTACAACTATCTTCTTACTGTAATTCAACCACTGTGAGCATGTGTAAATGCTACATACAGGACATGTAACTTTCCCTTTTGTGGCACATCCAGCTAAGTTCCCATAAGCTGGAAAATCATTTATTGTCCACATCAACATAGCCTTCAAATTAAACATAGACTTGTTGGCTACATCATAGACCTCCACACCATTATTCCATAATTCTTGTGGGTCTTCTATTAGTGGCTGTAGATATACATCTATGTCATTCCCTGGTTGCTTTGGTTCTGGTATAAGTAATGTCAACATTATATTTTCCTTTGCCATGCATAACCATAGAGGAAGATTATAAGTCACTAACATCACTGGCCAACAACTGTACGTTGAGCTAAGATTTGTAAAGGGATTGTATCCATCTATTACAAGACCAAGTCGAAGGTTTCGTGGATCCAATGCAAAAAAGGGCCACTTGTGATCAATTGCATCCCATGCCAACGATTCAACTGGAAAACAAAAGTGCATGAATAAGATACTCCATTTCATTGCTCTATTGACAAAAGACAGAAAAGGGAAATTGAGATCTTACAATAACTTGGGGGCTGGAATGTTAATGTAAAATTTCAATTTTTTTTTTCCCTCGTCTTTTAGCCAATCAATTAAAACAAAAACTATGTCGGAATTCTTACCGAAGAAAATAATATCCCAATGAATTCAAATGCACTTGGGTTAAGAGGAAGTTTGTCAATTGCCTATTCATGTTTAAAAAAATAAAGATAAAAATTCTTATTAAAGGCAGTAAAGGATAAACCATCAAACATAAGCAACACAATTAAAAATTGGAAAATGTCATTATTTTCAAATTGGCATACAGAATCGTTGATAAGAATGATGTGACAGAGGCAATTTTGATATTAATAATCATCTTAATGGGTTGTTTGTCTTCAAAGTGATGGGTCTATAATTTTGCCACATCATTATGTATACAATTACTCTTAAAATTTCCTGAGGAACCTCCTAATGGCAATAGTAACTCCATAGACTGTAGTGAACATTGATAAGGATACCACTACCTATGGTTCACATTCAGAGGACTGCTTTTATCTATCATACTGCTGCAAGTATTGACTAATGACTATCACACGACTTGATTTCATCAAATGTTGGAAAGAGTAATGCTAGAAAGTGATCATGTTTGAGTACCATTTGACGTGACACGTTACATGGCACTAACTACATCTTCTAATGAGTTTCGCCTTTTATTTGAAAAGCACCAAAACTAATATTCTGTGAGTCCATCACATGATGTGGTTAGAGTGCCGTGAGACGCTACATCAGAACTTAGATGGTACCCAAATGTGGTACCTAAATATGGTCACCACAACATTACTCATGTTGGCAAATAAGGTGCAGAAAAAAGTCATTTCCTCAACAGGTTAAGAGGAATTTGGATTAAGTCCTTCTCAAATTACTTCTTCTTCTTATTTATTTATTTATTTTTGAGACAGCAGATCAAGTCCTTTTATTTGTCATTCTATATTATGATTAGGGGATTTAGCCCTTGTTGAATTGTTGAAATTTAGTACAGCTTACATTTGAATATTATGATAAAAAGACTAATATTCATTTTTGTGTGATAAATAAGGTCTGAATTCATGGACCGTCTACTCTATGTTTACTGTTTTATGACATCCCTTCCTAATAATGCCATTCTACTATTGTGTATAGCTCATTGTCCTTTAACTTGTTTCGTAAAATCTCTCCAAGTTACCCTGTTGCTGCACATTTTTTCCATTATTCCATGAAGATTAGTAACATTAGGATTGGAGCAAGTACTGTAATTAGATTTGCAGGTGCCCAAACAGCTACAACTGCAGCAAATCCCAGTCCTATCAGAGCAAGCCGATCTTCAGAGCTATCCCACTGCACAAATAAATTAAAAGGGTAATTAAAAAACAGAATATGAATGAAGTACACAAACTTTCTTTAACTTACGAAGGAAAAGAAAAACAACCACATAAAAATAATGACTGTTTGTTGGATGAATCTATTAGACTGAAGGCAGTGCCAAAGAAAATAAAAAAATGTTCCCTTGATTGTAGTATAAACATTGCAAATGCTACTTACTTTAAAAGGCAATTCTCGAAAAACAGAATGAAAGGGAGGAAGCAAGAAAAGAATTAACGAAGTGTATCAAGTGAAAAGTATATCAATGCATTTAAATAAGTCTTTTCCAAATAGTTCCACTATTTTTTTTATTAAAAGCAATTGACAATAAAACGATTATGAAAGAGAGAGAGAGAGAGAGGACTCGCAACATTTTGTACGGATTTAACAATACTCAGAGAAATTGAAGATTCAGAGCTTTCACCTATAGCCTTAACAACAATGGCAACACGACTCTGTCTCCCTGCAATGAAAATTATTAGAAACCCATATTAATAAAGAAGAAAAGAAACCTAACCATGGAATACTACAAGCCTACAATGAATTAGATTGAGTGACATAAAGTGCCTGTTTGGTCAAACTTTTTTTCAACTTAAATCAGCTTTTGGCTTAAATTAAACTATATTGGTGTGTTTGGTACAACTTATAAGGCATAGATTATAGCTTAATTTAAGCCATTTTCGGCTTAAATGTGAAAGTTGCTCCAAGGGTGCTTAGAAATTGAGCTTAAGCGCGCAGCTGATTCTGAAGGGACAAAATGACTTAAATGCCCATCCAAAACTTAAGAAATAACGAAAATGCCACTATATAAACATAGTTCTTCATCTCATACCTAACACTTCTCTTCTCTTTCCTCTCAAATGGCGCTCTCCTCTTCTCCTCTCCTCTCGCTGCCAAATGACGAAATTGCTCCACACATCAAAGATCGCCGGCGATCGTCCCTGTTTTCCGTTGATCTCCACCAAAAAGTAAGATTTGAAACCCTAAACCCTATGTTTTGTTATCTATAGATATATATATTAGATATACACATCGATTTAGGGTTTTTTTGGTTTTTCGTTGCTCTGTGTTCAAATCCATTAAGATTTGTGTTTATTTTTGGTTTCTAGTTGCTCTCTCGCTCTCGCTCCCGCTCTCGCTCTCTCTCTCTCTCTCTCTCTCTCTCTCTCTCTCTCTCTCTCACATCGATTTTGATTTCTGGTTCATGTAGGCTTAGGATTTATGGGTTGATGAAGAGAAGTGGGTGGGTGGCCTTAACAAATTTAAAACGATTTTTTTTTAATAAATAAATTTTAGAATTTGATCGTAATTCTTAGTTTAGATCTTTTTATTTTTAAGTTTTAACTTCTTCAATGAAATTTATTTGATGTGCACCTATAAAGAAAGGGTAATTTTTTGATGTGCATTTGGTTTTGTGGCCTTAAATCCTCTGCTATGTCATATTCAGAGATCTTGCATTTTTTTTTTTTTTTTTTTGAGGACGATCCTGCATTTTTGTGCTCATTATAGTTGTGCCTTTTGACTTTGAGAGAGAGAGTCATGGCTTTGGAGTACTAGACTAAAAAAGCAACATTATGTTGCAGAAGTTATGGTCACTGATTTTGTGAATGTTTGCTGGAACTATAATCATTGTTCGACTCACTAATTTCTGGCTGATTATGTTTCTTTTCTTTTTTGAAGATTCAGTTTTACCTGTCCTAATGGATTTCGTGTTTTTAAAACTGTTTTGGGTCCTTTTTTTATTGCTTCATTGGTTTTTCATTGTTGGACATTAAAATTTAGTAGTTGTAATAGAATATATATTTGTGAAGCTTATACTCTTTTTGTTTAATAAGTTGATTCATCAATTTGAACTGTTTTATTGATTTTGCAATAAATTGATAGAAGAGATGAGTTTTTTAAAGGAGAGTTTTCTTTTTCAATGACTTACTGTTTGATTGATTTTGAAGGGTATACATTAGGAAATGACAGTTTCAAAATATGTGTTTTCTTTTGTTGATATCAAAATATAATTATAGATAGAGAAAGAAGGTAAGAGAGAGTTTGTCAATGGATCACAATGTTTTATTGATTTTGTAATGAAAATTTAAGCACAGAATCACCATCCCAATCTAGGGAATCTTTTGTGGAACCTTGACGAATCATATTGTTGCATCTGTCAAGCCTAGAAGCAAATCAACGTTGTTTTGGACATGCCATCGGTAAGGGGGAAAAAAAGGTTTGGCTTGGTATTGAGGGTCTCATTTCAGTGCAGTTGAAAGGAGTGGATAAGGCAGTTCACAATCTGTATTATATTTGTATTGTTAGCTAATAATGCTTTATTCTTTTTTGTTGAATAATTTTATTTTATTTTTTTAATTTCATTTTGGTTTCAAATTTTTTTTTGAAGACGCCCCATAAACTCTCAATCACACATATACATGTATGTGTTTGGATCACCAATCCCTCAATTACTATTACTCTCTCTCACTTTCCTTCATTTTCTAGCTGAATTTGTAGATTCGTGAACAGGAAACTTGTGTGTTTGATTGTTAGGGTTTTTGAGGTTTTTTTGGGGGGAATTTATGTTGCAGATCCGTGAATTTTGAGCGGTTCTGCAAATTGAGGGTAATGTAGACCAGGTACATGGAGAGGACGAACACTATGAGTAGAGGGAAGCGGAATTTGGAGGGTGGTGACAATGACCAACCGGAGCAAAAGCGATTGGCTTTAGCTAGGTAAATTCGAGATTTGTTCGGTCGGTTGTGCTGATTTGGTGTTGTTTAGTTGTGTTTTCTTTGTTAATTTTTGCTGATTGATTAGTTGGGTAGTGAAAACTGTAGTTGTTTTACATGTATGGTAATTATGTTAATACTTGATTGTATTGCCTCGATGGAATGCAATTATTATGAGTTTTTGATATGCTTAATGATGTTGACTGCCTTTCTCTAATTGCAATCTTGAATTGAATTTTTTATAGCTTTGTTGTAATTATTTGTAAGGAGAATAGAAGAGTTTCAGACAGTTTGAGAGAGGTGGTCGATGGTGGGATGGGAGGTGAGTTCCTCCTGGCATGTAATAATGAGGAGGAGAATAGGAGAAACGCTTATTTACACCCACGGGCATACACTGTTTCTGGGTGCTAGTGTTTTCTACTGATTTGTGATGTGTTTCAAGGTGTGAGTGGCAATTTGGCTGAAATCTTCATATCAGTGGAGCTTCATTCTCAGTTAATGGAGTTGCTTTCAATTTTTAATAACTCAGGAGTTGTCTTGGGTCTTCATTCTCAGTTCTGCTAATTTTTGCTGATGTTGTGTGCTGTTTTGTTGGGGTTTTTGCTCTGGTTTTTGGGTTTTTTTTTGCTCTGTTATGTTTGATTATGCTGCTGCTGGTGTGGTGGTTTTGAGTTGCTATTGCTGTTGTTGAGTTGTTTGCTGCTGTGGTTGTTGTGCTGCTGTTGGTGGCTCATTAGGCTTTGAGTTGCTGTTGCTGTTGTTGAATTGTTTGCTTTTTAGGTATTATAAGTGCTTTGAGTTTTAATTATATATCAATTTCTATAGCTATCTCTACATCTGTGTAATTCCTACTATATACAGGTTCAATTTTTTCGAGATTGAAATGTTAGCGTTGCAATCCACGATGAGCGGGACCTTAATGTCCTCTGTGTTCATTGGGTAAGTCCACTTATCAAACTTCTTTGCTTATTAAATTTATTTCTTTTTATTCTGTTAATAAATTTTATTTCTTTTTCAAAAGGAAAAAGAAAAGGCTAAGGTGTCTTAACAAAAAAGAAAATGAAAGCCACGCAGGAATGGGAACACAAAATGTATCACAAATGGTATGGTTCTTCAATCATTACTTTTTGGTTCTTCAATCATTATATTTTGGAGCATGCATAACCTATTTTAGTGTAAAGTTTCTAAAGATGAGCATGGTTCTTTTCTACTAAATGATTTTATAAATTTTATCTATAAATTTTTCTTATAAACTGAAAGTGTATTTTTGTAGTTGCTATGGTCCATTTCTTATTCTCTCTCTCTCTCTCTCTCTCTCTCTCTCTCTCTCTCTCCATTTCTTTTCTTTTTCTTTTTCTTCAGGACCGCTGAATCTCATTTGTGATTGGCAGCAGTAGGCCAATACAGGTGTGCTTTGTTTGGTGTTTATAACTTATGCTCTACAAAATTGAAGACTCTTATGAAATAGTTTTAATCAAGTGTGACATAGTTTTTAAAATTTCTTATTGTTGACATAAATTGAAAAACTTCATTTTTTCTATAAAATTTTGTAGTGCTTCCAATATCAGGTAATCCATTATATTGTCATTGTTAACTTAGTTTTAGTTGCCAAATCCTTGGACACATTATTTGGAGTTTGGATTTACAGAAAAACAAGAAGCATGAAGGGAGAAGTGGAGATGAAAATGGGAACATGGTGGATACATCTATTTTGGATTGGAAGAATTAGTTTCTGCTTGCTGAGATGGAAATTGTCATTACTCAGTTTCATTTTGCATGTTCTGATTTGAATTTCTTAAGCAAAATAAGTTTTGAATTTTGGATTTGATTGTTTTAGCCATGAGCACCTTATTACAAACTGTCATAGGCTGCTTCTTTTTCTTCTTCTTCTTCTTCTTCTTTTTTTTTTCTTCTTTCTTTTTTTTTTTTTTTTAAAAAAAAAACAGCATGCTCTATTGGTTTTGGTTAACACTTGCTTCTTCTCTCATTCTTTCACACATAAAGCCTATTGGGTTTTTGTCACTTTTTTTTGTTTTTTTTTTAAACCAAGGTTCTGTTTTTGGTTTGGTTAGCCCTCTCTTTTTCTCATTATTTCACGCATAAAGTCTATTGGGTTTTTGTCACTACATGCACAATTGGATGCTGATTTTTAATCAATACATATGCTGATTTTTAATGGGTAAATTGTATTGATATTTGATAGCCTGAAGAGTGGTGATTTTTCTGGGACATATTATTGCTAGGACTAATAAGAAGACTTGGGAGTAGTTGCATTTTACATTGAGGTTGGTCTGAGAATTTTGTTTTGTCAGAATTATATTTCTTGGGCTATGTTTTATTGGATTGAATTGTTCTTTTATGTAACAGTTACCATAAAGTTACACTCTATCTATAAGGCATTGGTTTAAGTTTGGATTAGAATATATTTGGGAATAGCTTTAGTCACAAGTAAATTATCTATTGGATGGCTCTGGAAGCCTTTTACTTTGGCCATTTTTTAGGAAACAATTTCGATTTCTTTGTTAATATTTTCCATTTAAAGTATATATGGGAGTGCCTTTCTCCCTTTAATAATTAGTTTTCCTAAATTTCAGTTTGTTTTTTGCCGCCATTTTCATGTTGTGTTGTGTCTTTTTGTTGTAGGTCATCAATTTATGGGTTTTCGATACAATCAAAGGTATAAACTCTAAGCGTTTTTTTTTTGTTTTTTATTATATCTGTTTCATTACTCAAAATTGTAGAAAATTTATTTTTTTGGGGTCTATTACGTATTGGGTCTTTTGTTGGATCTTTGGTATTTTGTGCTTTTTTTTTTTCCCTCCACCCCTCTCCTCCTCTTCTCTCCTTAATCTTTCTTTCTTTTGAATTTATTTGGGTTTTTGGTTTATATCCATTTTATTTACAGAGAAACTATAAATTGCAAATGTTTTTTTCCCTTCCCCGTCTCTATCACATTTGCTTTAATCCCCATTGGAATAAAAGCTAACAAAATCATAGTGTATTGCTTTTGTTGTCCCATTGTTCTTCCTACATGTGAGCTCATTTTTTTCAAAATATGATTCAATTGGTAAGAGAAAATATGTGTGCTTATTTTTTATCAAGTGCTTTAGAGAAGATAGTAAGAGTAGATGAGGAAAAAAGGTGAAGAACATGGGAGCATGTACCACAAGAATTAGAATATTTTTTAGCAGTTAGAAAGTTCATTGCTTACTATGTGACGTGATTTGGAAATAGCCAAACATTAGTTATTTTTTATTTCAAAATGACTTTAATTCATCTGACTTATTCTTTTCGAATCCTTTTAATTTGGCTATTTTTTAGGGATTTTTTTATTTTTTATTTTTATAGAGAGTAAATTTCACCATTTAAGCGGTCTTTATATGGGAGTGCTTTGTGGTTAAAAAAATTATAGCAGTGCATTTTTTTTTTCTCTATTTTTCTCACTATATTTCGGGTTTATAATTTGCAAAGAACTATTAAAATGTGATTGGCAGTAGTAGCACTAGGAGGTGTACATTGTTTGGTGAGATTGTAGAGCACTAACTAATGTGCATTTTAATTTTAATTTTTTTGAATTGCAGAGTATTGGTTGGTGTCCATTTTAATTTTAATATTTTTATATTGCAGAGTATTGGTTGGTGTGCATTGTTTGGTGTTTAGTTTTAATTTTTGTGGGATTGCAAAACACTTGCTGGTGTGCTTTATCTGGTGTTTAGTAATTTTTTTTTTTTTTGGGATTATAAAGCGTTAACATGTGTACAATAGCTTTGGTTTGTGTGCTTTGTTTAGCAGGCGATTTACACTTCATTGTTGATGTGAAGCTTACACTTTGGTTTTTGTTAATAGAAACCAAATGTCTATAATAAAATTAAAATATATTCTTAAGTTTTATTGGGCATGCCTTCAGGCACGGGCTATCAATAAAGTTTTATATTCTTAAGTTTTATTGGGCGTGTTTATAATAAAGTTTTATTTTTTCACTTTTCTCTATCCTCACTTAATAACTAGCATGTTATCAATCACCTACAAAGCATACAAACTAACTAATCCCTTTTTCTTTTCTTTTTTTTTAGTAGGCAGGTCAATTAATTGGTTTGAGGCAAAGGTGGTGTTGGGTATGAGGTGAGGAAAAGTCGTGAATTTCATGTAATGATTTTTTGAAATGGTTTAGATTTTAGAAACCTATCTTCATGTAATGATTTTTTAAAATGGGTTAGATTTAAATGTGTTTCTAAATGGTTTTGATTTCAAAAATATGAAAATGATAAATGAACCAACGCAATTATTATAATGGGTCTCTAAATGAGTTTCTAAAATCAATTTTCATGTACTGATTTTCGGAAACCTATCTTTATTTTGTTTAATTTAGTTCCCCTATGTAACTATTCTATTTATATCATTTGGAGTATTAATTATGTTTTTCTCATTCTCTTTCTAACTGTTCCGTTTCATTCAGTTTATTCTCTCTTTCATTTTTCAGTTGTGGTAAGTATCTTCTATAAGTATTTGGTTGTAATCTTTGTTTAAAAAAATAGTACAGTTAATTTTATTTAATGAACCTTAGGCTTAATTTTAGTTAGATTTGTCCATTAACATTGATTTCAAGTTTGATTCTTTTTTTGTTGCCTACTAATTGTTATACATAATGCTTCAACTAGAAAATAAGATATGCATTATCACAGGGATATAAGCTCAAAGGAGCATCATCATCCAAAAAAGGATCTTCACACAAGGTAAGCTTTAATTGTTTTAAAATTTAATTTTGTTTGATTTTACAGCTTTCAAAAATTCTTCTTCCTTATAACAAGACTCTTAGTCTTAACAAAATTTGAGTTTAATTATTTGCTCCCCTTACAAAATTTGAGTTTAATTCTATTTGGAGGTTTGTACGATTTATTTGCTTTTCTATTCATTTGTTTACTTTAGTAATGCATACATATGTCTATTCTCACTTCACCATTGAATGACATAATTCGGTTGACCATAATAGTTATGTTTAATTCTTCTTAATTCATAGTTATTGATTTTTGTATTTCTCATATGTATTTTGATGCGAATTTTCATGTTACAGTTTCTTTTGATGCAATTATTCTTCATTACAATTTCTTTCAATTTCTCATATGTATTTTGATGTAATTTTTCATAGCTATTGGTTTTTTAAAGTGGATTTAAACGAGTGATTTTATTGCAAGTGACTGATTCATATTAGAAATGTTGGGTTACGTTGCTTCTACATGTGTGTCGTTGGTTGGCTCTCTCATTCTAAACAAAATGATCAATTTTATTTATTTTTTTGGGTTAGCTAGGATGATTGTTTTGTACCAAAATGTTCATTGACCTTTATTTGAAGGCATTGAAATTTGATAAAGCAAAAACGTTACCAGTTATGATACTAATTCAATAATGTTTTTTTATTGAAGGTTATCCCATTCTAACTTGCTATAGTGTATATATGTGTTATTTTGACGTGGATAAAAATATAAAATTTGCTATTTGGACTTTAAGTTTAGCAAATATTTCTAGATTCTTTGCTTATGTTACATTGAAATATACAATTCATTTTTTGGACTTTAATTTTAAAATTTGCTATTTGAAATTTATAAATGTTTTCGCTAATTTAATGTGTAGAAACAATTTCAGTTTCTTATAGGTGAAGTTTTAAATCTGAGTAATATTATCATTTTAAATTGATTTATTACCACTGAGTTTCGTAGCACGTGATATCAAAAAAATTGTTGTCAGTGCCTTCAGGGACGAGTTATCTCTAGTGTATATATATATATATATAAGACACGATACATGGGAGGCATACATAAAATATATTATTTTATGTATTCATTGTATGTTGTATACCAAGATAAGTAGATCTTTAATGTGTCCTTTCGCAAACTTAGGATTTTGACTTTTTTAGCCTAGGACTTTTTTGTTCGTTTGGTTTTCTTGTTTGGCTTTTTTGCATTGGAATGACAAAATTGCCCTTCACTTGGAAATAATGTTTTTTTAACTTTTTGTTTGTATATGGGTCAATTTTGTAATTCTGCATCAAAAGTCAAGTGTTTTGTCATTTTATGACTTTGTGACTTTTTTTTGTCCTAAGTATTGCTTGGAATCAGCTTTGATAATCAACATTTTTTCTACAGTAAACTTTTTTAATTGTTCTTTAATTTTTTATGAAAATTTTTTAAAAGTCACTAAAAATGACAAATTTGATTTTAATTGACAAAATATATTTTTAAGATTTTTTTTTTCTAGATGCTTTAAAATTTCCACCAAACTTTTAACTTTTAGGGTCTTTTCATCCAAAATTTCCTACAAGGTAACAAAATGACGAAAAATAAAAATTTATTAAAGATGAAAAAAAAAATTAAGAAAATCTGCTTTTTTAAAGTAGATCTGAAAAACTTAAATTTTACTAATATATAAAAGACAAAATTATACTTATCAATTGATTCTAAATTTTGACTGAAGCGGGATGCACATAGAAGGGGCATTGAAAATTTAAAGGTGACATAATCCTAGTAGTTGAGGGGGTAATTTTTTATTTTTTTTACTTTTGATTTTTTTTTTTTTTGGGGTCAAAATTTATCAAATAAAATAATATCTTTGATGATTATGAAATTACAAATATATATATATATATTAGGTTCGTTAATCTTGTATTGATAGTCAGTGAAATTTAACTACTTCAGAACATTTGAAAATTGCAATAAAAAAACTAACAGTTGCAAATATTAAGACCAATTCCAAATTTTGATTACCTAATTTGAGATTTGAGGTCTGATTATTAGGTGTGAAGCCACTGAATTCTAGAGAATTTCGTACTTGCGTAATGTTAGAAATTTTAAAAGTTTTATTAAATTTTTATCAAATGTCTCACATGAGTATGGGACCCACATGTAAGTCTCACACCCACATTTGATAAAAAAAAAATTTAATAAATTTTTTGTGATTTCTAAGATTTTTGTTCTTACTTATCTTAAAATCACTTTCATTTGACCTCAAAACCCAATTGCTTATTCACCAATGTCAGTAAAGCCCTACCTCCAACTTCCATTTTTAGTTTTTTAGTTATTTTAATATGAGGGCTAAAATGTCTCTTTTGAGTTGGATTTTTTGACTTTTGTAAAAAAAAAAATGAAATAATTATAATTTGAATGTAATATTTTGAATTATTTTGAGAAATAGGTTAAAAGTTAACTTTTTGACTGTTTTTTTATTTTTTTTAAAAAAAATATGTAAAAAAATAGAAAGATGATATAATTCAAAAAACTTAAAAACTGACTTTTAACTAGGTTCTCTTATTAATTGTTTAGTTTATTTTATTTTTTTATAACTATTTTGGCCTAGTAATATCATATCAAACGAGGGCAATGTTTTCAGCCTAAACCTATGAATATAAACCGAACAAAGAAAGACTAATCACCATTGGAGAGCCTTTACATTTCGTTTGGATCGTGAGAAAAGAAATGATTATGGTTCTCACCTAAAGTGAGAAGAAAAAAATAATAATTTTAATTTCTCACTATTATATTTGGATAAATAAAAGAGAAGATAATAGAATTTCTCACTTATCTTGATTAGATAGAGTAAATAAGAGAGAAGAAAAAAAATAGTATTGTATTTTATTTTATTAAAATAACCTTTCATATTAATAAATTATATTTTTTCATAAGTGTAATTTTAGTATTTTAAATTTTTTTCATCAAACCCAATTCATTTCTCACGAAATCGATGAGAAACAAAACATAAGTTTGTTGATAATTCGTTTCTCACGATCTCTCATCATTTTCCACCAACTTAACCATCTAAATAAATAAAAGAACTTTTTAATCTCACTATTTTTCTTTTCTCACCAGACTTGTCCCTCCATGTGGAATGTCAAGGACCTCAATTCCTCAAACTTGCCTTTCTATAGGCCCTCTCAATTTCATCTATAAACTTGTTATAAATAAACTACGTTGCACATATTTGAAATTCATAATATCAATACACGGACACTGCAAATAAATGCAAATCATTAATACCCATAAAAATTGACTCCCTTCACTACTAAAAAGAGAAGAAGAAAAAAAAGAGTGATTACTCGGTAATTCAAAAATACGGTCGCGTAGTATTTCATAATAGTATAATTAGTAAATAAGGTACAATATTTGATTATTTGTGTTGAGCGATTGAAAAACATGAAGAACAATAATGAATAGTGATTGATGAGAGAGCGTGGTATTCCGAGACTATTGTATAATTTTTCAAAAAAAAAATTGTCTTATTTATGATTCTTAGGCCAAGTTTGGAAAGACTAAATAAGTCCACACTTTTTTATCTTTTAATCATTTTTGGGTTACATCAATCAACATCTTCTCTCTACTTTTTTACACATATTTTTATAAAAAGTCAAAAAGTGCACTTATTTAGAACATCCCAAACAACCCCTTAAATTAAATATAGTACATAATATTATAATTATCTAAAACAAATGAAATTATCAGGATACATAATGAGGTGAAAAAAAAAGGAGGATGCATAATGAGACCCCCCCCCCCCCCCCCCAAAAAAAAAAAAAAAAAAAAAAAAAAAAAAATTCACTATATAAATTATCATCATGGAAACATGAAAATTCTCGGGGAATATAAACCCCATCCAAAAGTATCCATCACCTTGAAGGGATTTAATATCAAGAAAATGAACATAAGAACTACAAAATTAGGAAGAATCTGTGAATAATTGGGGTTTGGGAGGTGTATCTAGCGTCAGATGATTTTAAAAAAAAATGCTGGTATAACCTACCCTTGTATGTTTAACCTGTACTCTCGAAAGGATTTAGACCTTGTCATCAATTTCTGAAGATTCTGATAAACCGCCATGTTTCTGTTGTCTGCTGCTAGACATTGAATGGCTCCGACGCTCCTTTCCACCAGGTTTCGATGAAGCATTTCCGTACCAAATCATTCCAACTACAGCGATGACCATGCCTATGACCACTTGTATATTTAGGCCCTCCTTTCCAAAGAATATGAATCCGAGGATCAAAACTAGGATCGTCTTCATATGACCGAGTACTTGGAAGGACACTGCTGTAAATCTTCCAATACAGATAAATTGGCTGAGGTTAGTCCCTACTGCAATAGTGCATGAGAGGATTATAAACACCTGCAGAAAACAGGACGTTGATATAGTTGTGAGAGACCGTTCTTGTAAAGCTAATGAAAACCGGTATCTACAGCTAAGGAATCATCCATATGTGGAAACATATAAAAGCCTTGTGCCATGAACATAATGTGCAAGAAAGCAACATTGGTGTATTAAGATCAATGGAGTGTTATCATTTATTATTTTTCAATATAGCAATAGACATTCAAAAGCTTTGTGTATGTACCTCTCCATATATACCCCTCCCTTTGTTATTCATCTCCTAAGTCACCTAATCCGTGCAACATAGTGGCTGGATCATGCTCTAGCATGCAGATTGGTGATTTTTTTATTTTTACTTTTGTCAAATAACAAATTCAGTTTTAACCCATTCTTGAATGCCACGTGTACACTTAAATTGGGGCAGTGATGAGGCTTCTCCCTGAAAAATGAGTACAGAGGCCAATTTTCTTATCAGAAGACTTTGATTGGAAAAGCAAGTTCAGATCTTTTTCATGACACAAAGAGACTCTACATGCATACAGATGTAAAAGTAGCATGACAGCACAAGAGAAGAGACTGTCCTTAATATCATACAAGTTAGATTTCATGACCTCAACCTCAACTCTACAGGCAGTCATGTCCTCTATTTCTTCCCTTTGTTCCTTTTTTTCTTCTTTTGCTAAGTTTTCGCTCTTATGTTCTTTGCATTCCAGAAAGGACAGGAAAGAGGGGTACCATCACAATTGCATGGTAGAACAGATTACAAGCACGAGATAAACAGAAATATAATGATTGATTCTGAAAATCATATAACCAATACACAACCAAATCAACTTGGATTCCAGTACAAGACCCTTAAATCTTACACCATGCAGCGTTCATAAAGCTAGATAGGGAGTAAATAAGACCAAAAAGAGGAACATTTTTCATAACTGAGAGATGCTTAAAAGTAAGACGTGAACAGGCGTTTAAAAAAATATATACAGAGAGATTCATATTGTGCATAGATCAGAAGCTAGGCCCGTGATGTGAAGATGATTATTGCAGGACAAATGACAACCCAAACATATATACATACGAGAATTTTGATTACAGGTTGTGCCAATGCTTACCAATGATGCTATGTTGTAGTCAAAGGCATCAACTGTCTTGTTTGTCAACCAATAGTCCAGAAAAGGGCCTACTAGCAGTAGCGTTCCAGCCTGAACAGGTGCAGTATGACCCAACAGATTGAAAGAACTAAGTGCGTACTTCCGTTGGAGGTAATGTACATACTGCACATACAAAAAAGTCATTAAACTGACTTTTTGAAGATAAGGGACAAGATTTTGAGGGAATTATACGATCAAGAGAAGTCCAATGAGCATGTAACTACCAGATAGGTAAAATTTAACAATTAATATTAGATACTTCGTTGGTTAGTCTTAAAAACAATGCTACAATAAAGAAAATTGTACATGCGCTCAGGCTACATGCTTCTGCATGGGTATGCAATCAAGATAACTCAAGAAAGTGCAAGTAAGATAATAATAAAATATATGATTTATGTTGGTGGAAATATATAAGATCTGAAGTCGTGGAACAAACAACTTACATACTGTTGTAGAGCAGTACTCCAAACTGCAACAAGAGCAGCAATGAAACCTCTAGCATTGACACTCACATCAGTAACAGTGCAGACAGCAACACCCAAGAGAACAACTGCAATGCTGAGCTTTGTGTCTCTTGAGTATCGGATCTTGTCGAAAACAACTTCCAATAAGCAGGAGACAGGGATCATAGTCAGCTTTGCAATCTGACAATACGTTGGAGAGTATGTAACTTCAAAAATTATTCTAATATAATGAAATCCAAAACCCAGAGCACATTAAAATTTACCTGATAAAATCCCACTGAATTCCACATTAGACTAATGTTCATACCAACAATAGAGAAGTTTGCAAAAAGAACAAACTTCAGAAGCTCTGGCAAGGGTAGATGAGAAGGTTGGATGTACCCCAGCCACCTAAGAACAGCAGTCATCAAGGTGGTGGTAACAAAATGCAAACCAGTTAACGTTGTAGCTGCAAGGATTGTAGCAATCACAAGCTAAAACAATCTGATGATAAACGAATACTAGGACAAACATAAAATGAAACAACACTCCTAGATCTTCCCACTCAGCAACAAAAGCCATATCATCATTTGTTGTCATCAAATCATCACAAAAAGCCATATCCTGACTAGCCAAGGAGAACCTGTGTTACATGGACTCGCCACTTTGGGGCGAAGTACCCGTGTCGACATGACACAACACGGGTGCGGGTGTGGGATCCGTGTCGGATTCACTTGTTCTCTCTCGGACACGGCTCTTCACAGACAGCAAAAGAAATGAAAGAGGAGAGAGCAAGAGAGAACCTGGTCGAAGCTCCATCCAGTCGAAGATTGAAGACCTCCAATCGAAGCTCTATCCGGTCGATCCAGTCGAAGATCGAAGCTCCATCAATCGATCGAAGCTCCATCCGGTCTCTCTCTCTCGCCTTCTCTCTCTCCCTCGCGATCGCAATCACGATCGCTTCTCCTTTTCTCCCTCTCGCTGTCATTTTATCTTCTTCCTAACTCTGTCTATCTATTCGTATCTATCTATTATTATAATAACTATAATAATAATAATAGTTAATAAACTATTAATAGTTAATAACTATAATAATAAATATTATTATATATAATATAATAATTATTATATAACATATAATATATTTATAAGATAATATATACTTATATATATATTAATAAAAAAAATAAACACATGTAAAATAAAATAAAAAAATTAATCAGGATACATTGTTTAAAAAATATAATAAATAAATTAAATAATTAACGTATATTAAAATAAAAATATTTATAAAAATATATATATTTAATATAACTCATCTCCATAGATTTTTATTTGTTATTTATATGATATAACTCATCTTCATATAATAAATATATATATTTTTTAAAAAAATTATTTAACGTATTCTCGTACCCGTATCCAAATTTGGATACATATCCACATATCCTTAACTTTTAATTTTGAAGTGTCCGACCCCTAGATACGCACCCGATACCCGTACCTGAGTCCATGTAACCTAGGGGAGAACAACTTTCTCAGATCTTTTTTACATGCATATCGTACAAAATGACTTTTCTTTCTTTTCACTTTAACCCAAGTTCTTCAAATTTCCTGCCTAGGCATCACACCTTCTGAAATTTCCTAATTTGTACCCTCGCATGTCATTGTTGTATTTTCAGGACGTTATCAGACAATTTGCCAACATCTATTATGATTGCCACAACATTTTGTGCAACAATCTGCTGAAACAATCAACGACCATGGGATCATCCATTGCTATGTAATGCTGACTTTGGTCATAACTGATCAAAGACTATATTCCATATTCTTGCCTCATTATTTTGATAAGTATATGATGATTACATTACACACAGCATTCTAAAAGCTGTATATTTATTTCTGATACCAACATCTAGTTTGTTCCCTGTTGTTTTGTTTGTAGTTAAGCCAATACCAAGGTTTTGAAAAAATGTCTTTACTTTGTATCCTCACTACAAATTTCATTTACATTTTTTTTTTATAGATTTAGATTTGCATATATAGAGAAACCACATGTACTCTATATTGACCTAACCTAGTGTTCCATGATCCTAGACAATCTTGGCCTGTTATTTATTTCACAGGTCAATCTTAGCCTGCTATCTAAGCTCATCCAGTGATGAATTGTCATTATTAAATTACAAATTACTAAATTGAGATGAGTTGATAATTCATCGACATTAGGAAAAAAGAAGCTAATTGATAGCTATTCATACACTTTTAGCTCAAAGTAAAATCAAATCAACAAACAAGAAACTCACACTATCCTAGTTTCAGATACTATTCTAGTTGAGCATCAGGACTGTATCAAATCCACTAAAAGCATAAGTTGATTTTCTTTTTCGAAGTTTCCAATATCAGAATAGTTAAGAGTCATAAAGAGTCGAAAACTAGAAATAAAAAAATGAATGTAGATTACTAATCTTAAAACTAAAATGTTCATCAATAAAAAAACAAAGGGGGTTCATCACTGCATGCAGACACTGTTAACTTTTATCAACATTTGTTCGACTCTATTTTGTCTGTGGACAAGAAAACAATGAACCAAACCTTGGTCTCAATATCAATATAATCCAGTAGGCCTGTTCAAAGACCCAGCTCACCCGAAAAAACCGACCGATCTGAACCGAGTTGATAAAAAAACGGTTGGCTTTGTGAAACCCAGCGGTCGGTTGCAGTTTAAAAGTGTCAAAAAATTCTAGGAACATTCAGTTTACAGTTTTGGGAGGAAATTTTTTGTGGAAACCAAACCGACCGATGCATAACTATGTAACACGTGGCATTATGTTATTAGCTGTGAAGATTACATTTTATCACCGTTTACATATGGCTTTATTTGATTGGAGGACTATATTACTCATTATCATCACCGCTTTTTATCTGTCTACCTTATCAAAACGTGGCCTTAACAATTATACTTTACCAGAGATCACTCTCTCTCTCAAACTTCGAATGGGATGGTTACAGGCTCCATGTTTGCCAGCTCTGGTTTTGCGATTCTTCTACCACCATTTCGTTTGACGACAATTCTCTCCATCTGGTCTCCCCTGGAAATCCACTCTCAACCTTCAACCTGCAGCTTGCTTTTATTTTTGGGTTAGATTGCATTTTTTTAATCACAGCCGCCTCTCCCTCACCCCCTTCCCCTCTCCGGTCTCCCACACCCCCTACCCCTCTCTAGTCTCCATCCCCCATATCCACCTTTTCCAGTTGCAACTTGTAACATATATATACATCTTTTTATCTCTCTCTTTCTCGGATGTGGAAATTTCCAAGTTAATTTTTCCCCTGTTTGTCTTCGTGGATACTGACTGACACCGACCTGTAAACAACCCTATAATCAAGAAGTTTTTTTAATTATTATAACTTAGATAATGGAATGAAGCACCCTTCAACAAGATGAAAATTGTATGTATATTAGCAATCATATGTCCCAAACTATATTTTCATATGCTTGGAAGCACCATTATTGCGATTCAAACAATTAATACTGGCCAGTGTTGAAAAACAATAATTGGTGATGGAAGTTGGGAACTCCGCATGATAAAAGCAAATCTATGATACTGGGGGTGTTTGGGATGCAAGTTTGGGGCTAAAATAGCCAATAACGACACACACAAAAAATGCTAAAACAGCCAATAAGAAAAAATGTTGTATTCAAACTATAATCATTTCATTTTTTCTCTCACAAATCATCAAATCAACTACAAAAATAAACAAATAAATAACTATCATCCAAAACACAACTTTTTTAGCCATGCTAAAATAACTAAAAAACTAACTAAAATAGCTAAGTTCCCAAACGAGCCCACCATGTCCATATCCAACTAACAATAATTCCTCTGATTCTTAAGTATCACTAATTCAATTTTCTCATAATTTTTTGAAGGCAACGACCATAGATCTCCCTATGAGTCCAATCCAAACTGAATGCACCATCCCATCCATCATTTGATTGAAAATTCATTCAAAATTCTCTAATCATTGGAATGGGAAAAAAAAATTATGTAACAGAAAGCATAGTACAATTGATCAAAGAAAATAGAGAAGACATTGATATAAAATTTACCAAAACTGAAGCCATATGTGGCCATTAAGGCTTTATTGACAATGATAATCCCAACAGAAGTGACTACATTGAACATCCATGCAGCCGCATCAACTGCTGCCTTCTTGTCAGCCTTGCTAGAAGGAGCCATTTTCATTTGTATTTACAATATTTGATTGCAGGCGAATCTTTATTCCTCCTCCTCCATAAGAGAATCCATACACTTCAGAATATAAGTTTAAGATTTTTGTCCGCTTCAGCACCCAAATTTTCTGAAAAAGACACAAAACATCATTCAATTTCCACAAAATTATAGCATTTATTTACGTATAGTAGCTATCACAACAATCATTGCTGGCATAGCTATTGCACTATTCTACTGAATCCTTAAACCACACGAATGTACATGTGCATGTAAGCTTTAAAAAATTTAAAATTAAAAGTGGAACTTCAGATATGAATTTAAAAATAAAAATAAAATATAAATAGAGAGAGAGAGAGAGAGAGAGAGAGAGAGAGAGAGAGAGAGAGAGTGTGTAAAACTAAGAACAACTGGCAGTAAATCCCATGAGCAAAAAATAAAACATTGGCATATCATCAATACATCAACATATTATAAGCACAACTATTGATTAATGAATTGTGTAAATCCTAAATGCAAACAAACAAAAATGTCTAAGAAATTGATAGCAATCTACCTATTCAATTTTGGCAACTTATAAAAGTTCACATTTCAAGGCCAGAACTTGCATCGATCAAAACACAGATCCCTAAATTTCCAGATCGAACACAAGCAAAATCGAAGCGCAATTACGCAAACTCAAATCAGATCTACATTTCAAGACCCTACCACAATTAGATCAAAACAATATCGCAAATTTCCACACCAATTTAGCAACCACAACAGATCTGTCAGACAAACAGTTATGCTACAAAACAGCTAGAAAACAATTGAATAGCATAGAGAATGACAGTGAATTTGCCTGAAAATGTTGAGATGTCTCAGTCTGAGTTGTTAGAGCTTCTTCATATATGTGATGGAGTGGAAGAGAATGTTAGGGTTTGAGAGAATATGTGTAAAGTATTGTGGGGTTTGTTTCCTTGTTTGAGCAGCTAACAAAGATGGCATTTGAGCATGTGCTTTGGTTTTTGTGTGTTTTCGTCGTGACCTCGACGTTTGGGGAAGACGATCAATATATGTGTGTATATGTATGTATAGGCGGAGAGAGAAAATTCTGTTCAGGGCGAATGAGGCTGCGTTGAGTTGAAAATAAAATTAGAAAAATGTTTATATTTGGCGAATTAATCATTGGTTTTAATTTTTAAAAAATTTACTTATAAATCTCGAGAAATATTAATTTATTTAATCTTAAGAGTTTTCTTATAAATTAATTAATCATTAATGTTTTAGAAAGTTACATTTATTTAATTTAGTGTCATTTGACTTTATGTGAATGCCTTTTTTTATGATTTATTTTTCTAATTTTTTAATTCATTTTTGAGATGAAAATGAAAATGTGAGGTGTAGAAGATTATTTTTGAAGGAATTGTTAGCTGAAATATTGGTTATCGAGCTAGAAATCTACATTTCTATAGTATGATTTTCTGGTGTTACATTAGGGTGCTACATTTAGAAAAAAAAAAAACACATTAGAGAGTTTTTGTGTGTTACATTAATTGAAGTGTTACGTTTGAAAAAAATACACTAAGGAAATTTTTAGAATGATACGTTGTAACGTTTGGAAAAGTACACTAACGAATTTTTTAGTATGTTACATTAACGTGTTATGTTTAGAAAAAAGTACACTAAGAAGTTTTTTTTGTGTGTTACATTGATTGGAATGTTACGTTTGGGAAAAATATATTAAGAAATTTTTTTTTTAGAATGTTAGAGCATCTCCAATAGTTCATCAGATTTTTCATCAAATTTGAGTTAAAAAAAATACGATTTCCTCTATTTGATATCACCTGCTCCAACGGAGAAATTTGACTTTTCATCAAACTATCGGTTAACCAGGCGGATGACCAGCCGGTCGACCAGTCAATACAAAAAAATGAAAAACCTGGTTTTGAAACAATTGGGACTGTTGTGTTGTGTTGGGGCTATTCTGAAACAATTCAAAAAACCTCACTCACTTTGTTTCTCTCTTTATAATCCCTTTACAGACGAACCATTTTTATCATACTATCATCACCTCCTTCATTCTCTCTCTTCACTACATCAAACTTGAGTGAAAATTTAAAGAAGTAGGAAGAAAGATTCAGTTTTTGTTTATTGATTTCAGATTTAATGGAGTTTCTGCTTCTGGATTTTTGATTATACATCATTACGAAGACTTGTATGTGTTTGTTTGGTTGATTTTTAATTTCTTCTTCAACTTTGCTATTAAGGTATATTTTGATCTTTCTCTCTCCCCCCTATTTTATTTATTTATTTACTGAGAAAACAAAGAGGTGGTCGACCAGGGGATCGACTTCCTAGTGTAAAATTTTTACAAAATTTTGCTTGGGGTGATCATCCGGGAAGACGTTCGGCCGGTCGTCTAGGAAGTCCATACTCAACAGCTACGCACAGTAATTTGCTAAAAGGTGCAACCCATCTTTAGTTTGGTGAAAATTTAGGACTGTTTTTAATTTGATATCAGTTTGATAAAACCGTTGGAGCCGAAAAAAGACGTACTTTTTCACCAAATTCAAATTTGGTGATGCATTTGCTTAACCGTTGGAGATGGTCTTACATAATTACATTTGAGACAATATATTAAGGAGTTTTTTAGTGTTACATTGATTAGAGTGTGTGTGAGTGAATTTCCGATCACACTACCCTCCTTAGTAATTCAGCTGTAGAACACAGGCAGAATAGACGGCACCCTGTAACCTGCACAGAAAGGAAAGGCTCCGGCGGTGGTTCTTCCACCCGGGGGCACTCCGACGATCAAGTCAGTATCTCTCAAAGATAATTCAAGTGCTTAAATTACTGCTCAAGGCACAAAATTGCGTACCTTAGACCCGCCGGGGGTGTCCTTCTTTTATAGTTTAACTCCATCCCAGTCCCACTAGAAGTCTGACTTCTATGGACTCTAATTCCGGATTTACCTTGGACTCTTCAGAGATAAGGATAGACTCCCTGAGAGTATTACCTATATCCATCTTGCAGTCTTTCTTCATTCCAGGACTCCTGTCCCTTATCCGCTTATCCCGGATTCCTGTATTCTCGCAGATAACCTCGGCCTCGCCGAGATCATTCTGGTATCTTGTCCAGGACACGTGACATCTCGGCTGACACTTCGGTGTCACCTCGGCCACGTGTTGGTACTCAGAAAATACATCCCCACAACTGCCCCCTAGGTTCTATTACCTCGGCCATCTGAGGTGATGGAACCTACATTGGTACTCTGGCTGAACATCGGCTCGAGAACTTTCCAGCCGAGATCATTTACTTTTAGCCCGACATGCTCTCTTCGGAGAACAAGAACTCTAGTGAACTCTTTCACGCGCATGAGCTGTCATGCATCACTTTCTATTCAATTTACTTACGCGTTCTGTCTCCATTGGCTCGTGCCTGTGACGCGCTCGCAAGCCGCCTTTTATCTGTTTACGCCGTCTGACGTCCGCGTTATCCCAGGCGCATTAAATGCTTCCGTTTTGCCGCCGTTTCAAATTTTGACAAAACTTTTGCCTCTTTCTTTTGGCTCTTCACTTTTGCATTTGATCTCCGTGTTTTCTCTCTCTCTAAACTTTCTTCTTCGAAACCGGCATTGATTCAAGCTCCAAGCTCTGCGATTGTCTTTCCTTCTCCTTTCTTGTGAAGCTATCATTATCTCGTCACATCTGTAGCTGCCGTCGGACCTCGGCGAAACTCATTCCGGCTCTATCTCTCTGGTAAGCTACTGTTCCCTTCGCTTCCATTTCTGTTGATATTTTTTGCTCCCACTTTTGCTTCAAATCTTGTGTCTCATATATCCGAGAGTATTCAAGTGAACTTGATTTCTGTCCATACACTGTTCACCACTTTCTTGCGCTCTTGTCACTGTTCTTGACCGTATACTCCATGTATTTCTTATGCTTCTGACAGCCCTACCTCTGTTCTTGATTCTGAAACTTCGTTCTTGCTTTTCTGTTTTCCTGATTTCTGCCCTCCATACTTGTTCTTCGTAGATTTAGGTTTGGGATTTGTCTGTAGGACCTATTAATTCATAGGAAAACTGAAAATTAAAGCCGAGGTTTCCATAACCCTTCAAAAACCTCTTTTTTCTTGAAATTAAATACCCTTACGCCAATATCATGGGTATGTGGAGGCACAGGGTGAACACCCCAACCAAACTAGAATTTTTTAGGCAGGAGTTCTCTATTCCCGACGATGTCCATCTGAGACTTGCCGGGGATGATGACTCCATTATGCCCACTGACAACTCAATGCCCTTCCCCATAGTAGCTTTTGCTGAGTGTGGACTTCGGCTGCCACTTACTACCCTTTTTCGTGAGGTTCTCCACTTCTATAAGTTGAACCCTATGCAACTTACCATTAACTCCTACAGAGTGATTAATGGTATCATAGCCCTGGCTAGGCGTGAGAATGTTAGGATTACCCTGGCCGATATCCAGTTTTGTTATACCATGTGCGCCCTGGACTTAAAAGACAAAGGCTTTGTCTACTACCTCAAGCCGAGGTCCACTGAATTCAAACTTATAGTCGACCTCCCAGACTCCAACAAGGGGGCTAGAGACGACTACCTGATTGCCTCTGGAAACTGGGAGTTTGCCCCAGACGATGATGTCCACTTATACCCTCTTCCTCGAACTGTTAAGGAGGGCAAGGGTAAGAGCCCACTATCAATCACTTGTTTCTTTTTAAGTCTTCAAAACTTTGTCTGTTTCTAACACTAGTTTTCTATTGCAGATCTTCATCAGCCACCGAAAAATTTTCGCCAATTCTACGCCCCCAGTGAAGACCTAAAAAGACTTCTGGATCTCCCTGTGGCCAAAAAGAAAGCTCCTCTGTTGTTAAATTTTATCCCAACGTACAAGTCCGTTTTGCCCGACGTCCCCAAACGAAAGAAGAAAAGCCACTCTCCAACCTCTGTCACAACCCAGACTGCGTCCTCATCACGAACAGACCAAGGATCTACGTCTGACCCAGCGGATTTGCCATCCACTTCGGCACCATACTTGATCCCTATTCCTGAACGAAAACGTCGGCGACGACTCGTCAAAACTGCTGAGATAGTTCGCCGAAAGCCCGTGGCTCAAGACCTCCTGGCCGATCTTCCAACCGACGTCGATGCTCAGTCGACGTCCATCATGCCCCCACCAAAGCCAAAAAAGACAAAGAAAGCTCAGCCGAAGGCCACGGCCGCCCAAGTTGAGACTGAGGACACACTGCCGATTTCGCAATTGGCTGGGAGCCAGAAGACCGCTTCCGTTCTTGAAAAAAGATCTGCTGAAGCACAGCCATCCCCTTCCTCAAACTCAAAGAAGCCAAGGTTGTCCTCTGGCTCAACCTCTAAGTCGAAAAAACCCTTGGTCCCCTGGGAGCCAAAAATTACTCTGGAGGACAAGCCAATCTTCGAGAGTGACAGCGCTGAGGATATTAATATCGGCGTTGCACTCAGTACTGCCCTCCTGCTCCCGGGTGATCTTGAGCGGAACGCCGAGATCAGTGAGTATAAGAACTACTGTCTCATGCTTCAGCATTCTGTTCAGGTAAATGTTCCTACTTGGAACTTGTTACTTCATTTCTGTTTCTTACTTAGAATATTTTCTAACATTGTTTTTTGCTTTCAGGCCATCCAGCATGCCCACTCCTTTTCTATGCAGTCGTTTGAAAACCGGCAGAGGCTTACCGACGCCAAAAGGGAGGTCACTGCCCTTAAAAAGTCCCACAAAGGACTTGAAGCAAAGATGAAGAAACTGGAGGACCAAGCCGAGGCTGCTATTAAAGCACAAACTTCTGCCGAGGAGAAGGTCGGCGCAACTGAGGCTATAAACAAGGTTCTTCAAGCCCAATTGAAGGAAGCTGAGGACAGAAGGGCCCAGGCCGAGAAGGAGCTTCAAGAAGTCCTGGCCACGAAAAAGGCCGAAATTGAAGAGGCTGATGACAAGGCATATGCTCAAGGCATGGCCGATGTTGCTGAGAACTACAAGCTTCAAGTCAGGCAGGCGTGCAACAGGGGCTTCTCCCTTGGTTGGATGGCTGTGCTGAAGAAACTTGACATTCCGGCTGACTCGCCTCTGAGGAATGCCGATCAAATCCCTGTGCCATGCCCTCTGCCTCCTCCTTCAAGTCAAACTGAAAATGATTCCGAGCCTGAATCAGAAGAAGAGGAAAAGGATGATGATGAGGCCCTGGTCAGGAAGCCCAAGAACGCTACTGCGACTAAGTCCCTTCCTCAGGATGATCAAGTCCTGGACTTGACTCATGATGAAGAGGATGAAGTCGTCACCAAGGAGGCTACTCCTGAACAGGCGCCATCCGACGTTCCTCCAACTGAGAAAGGCCTCGAGGAGACACTTGCAGAAATTGACGCCGAAATCGAGGCGGAGAAGTCTGCCGAAGTGGTTCCTCAGGGATCTGCCGAGGTAGTTCTTCAGGAAGTGGCCGAGGTTCAAGCCCAAACTGCTCCTGAAACTGAAGAAACACAACCGTGATGCTTTTTTTTCTTTTTCTGTCTTTCTGTACTTCTTGTACGTTTTTGTTTTGAGAACAACGTAAACTCTGTACATGGCCGATGTGTCTTTTTCCATTGTGATGCTGAATACAACTTTCTTCTACTGAGTGTTTGTATCTTTGTATTCTTATGACTGCTTCTGCATGATTCTATACTTAGAATATTTTGCAAGTCTTTTCCTCCTTTGTAAAATCTCCTCGGGGAAAAATACCTCGGGTGTGTTTACCCAAAGATTTATCTCGGCAAGAACTTCACCTGTAAATTTTCCATAAATTTCAACAAGTATGTAGCATACACAATTTTAACTGGCAAATTTTTCTCAAGTTTTAACAAGAGTCTGAATCAATAAACTTAATTTAACTTCATCTTGTAAATTGCTACAAATTTCAACAAGTGAAGATAAACAATTATCTCGGCTTAACTTTAACTTGTAAATTGCTACAAATTTCAACAAGTAAAGATAAGGGATTTATCTCAGTTTAACTTTAACTTGTAAATTGCTACAAATTTCAACAAGTAAAGATAAGGAATTTATCTCGGCTTAACTTTAACTTGTAAATTGCTACAAATTTCAACAAGTAAAGATAAGGAATTTATCTCCGCTTAACTTTAACTTGTAAATTGCTACGAATTTCAACAAGTAAAGATAAGGAATTTATCTCGGCTTAACTTTAACTTGTAAATTGCTACGAATTTCAACAAGTAAAGATAAGGAATTTATCTCGGCTTAACTTTAACTTGTAAATTGCTACAAATTTCAACAAGTAAAGATAAGGAATTTATCTCGGCTTAACTTCGGTTAAGCATAATTTCTGTTTAACTCCGGTTAAACTTTATCTTAGATTAACCACGGTTAAACATCTCGGCTTAACTTCGGCTAGGTATTACTGTCTTCTATCTGCCCCCAATGTGAACCTAAGTTTCACTTGGGTTCTCATTATTCAAAGAACAACATTATGCATAGTTTCATATGTTCTGGGAAATTCTGCTAAGATTTCATTGATCATATCGGCAAAAAATCAAACAACATCTAATGATAAAAAAACTTTAAATTACAAGTATTCCATGGTCTAGGCAATGCTTTGCCTTCACTATCTTCGAGCCGATATGCCCCATTTCCTAACACCGAGGTAATTCTGTAGGGCCCTTCCCAGTTTGGGCCAAGCTTGCCCTCTCTGGGATCCTTCATATTGCCGACGACTTTCCTCAAGACTAGGTCGTTGACCTGAAAATCCCTTGGATTGACCTTCTTGTTGTAAGCTTTGGCAAGCTGTTGCTGGTATGCTGCAAGCTGGATTGCAGCTTTCTCTCTTCTTTCTTCTAGTAGATCCAGATCTCGGGCTAAGAGCATATCGTTAGTCCCGTTCTCAACTCCCTGGGTTCTGATCCCTGGGATGCCGATCTCCAATGGAATGACTGCTTCTGTGCCATAAGCCATGGCGAAGGGGGATTCCCCTGTTGATCTTCTCGGCGTAGTGCGATATGCCCAGAGCACATTGGGCAATTCGTCTACCCACTTTCCTTTTGCTGCCTGCAGCCTCTTCTTTATCCCGTCCAGAATTACTTTGTTGGATGCTTCTGCTTGCCCATTACTTTGGGGAAAACTTGGTGTTGAAAAGTAATTCTTTATCTTGAATTTTGCACAAAAATTCTTGATGAGTTTGCTGTCAAACTGTGTTCCGTTGTCGGCAACTATTGCTCTTGGAATCCCAAATCTGGTGATGATGTTTCGCCAGATGAAGTTCTTCACATCCACATCTCGGATTTTGGCAAGAGGCTCTGCTTCTATCCACTTTGTGAAGTAGTCTGTTGCTACCAGTAGGTACTTCCGCTGCCCAGTTGCTTGGGGCAATTGTCCAACGAGATCCATGCCCCATTGGGCAAATGGCCAAGGGCTGGAAACCGGGTTCAGGTCGGTAGCTGACTGATGTATCAAAGGTGCAAACCTCTGGCATTGTTCACACTTTTTCACATAGGCCTCTGCATCTTTTTGCATATAGGGTCACCAATACCCCTGGGTAATGGCCCTGTGAGCTAATGATCTGCCCCCTGTGTGGCTTCCACAAACTCCTTCATGAATTTCATATAAGAAGTCTTCGACCTGAAGAGGGTGTACACACCTTAAAAGAGGTCCAGTGAAGGATCTTCTGTAGAGATGTCCTTCTGCTGTCAGACTGAATCTTGCCGACTTCAATCTGACCTTGTGTGCTTCTTTTCGTTCTTCTGGCAGCTTTCCTTCTTTCAGGAATGCGATAATTGCATCCATCCAGCTTGGTCCCATGTCCACACATAATGCTTCTTGCATTGTGTTTGGTGGCTCTATGCTTGGGCCTGATAGGTAATCGATCATTATTGTCCTTGTCTTTCCGGTTTGCATTGAACTTGCTAAATAGGCCAACGCGTCGGCGTGGCTGTTATCATCTCGGCTAACCTGAAGAAGTCGGCAGTTTTGAAATAGGGCTGCCAGCCTGATGACTTCTTTTGCGTATGCCGACATCCTTTCATCTCGGGCAGCAAATTCTCTTGTAGTTTGATTCACTATAAGTTGTGAGTCATAAAAAACTATTACCTCATCTGCCTCTGCTGCTACTGCCAGCTTCAGTCCAGCAATCAATGCTTCATATTCTGCCTCATTGTTCGAGGCTTTGAACCCTAGTCGAATGGACTGCTCTAATATCTCTCCATCGGGGGAGATTAACACTACTCCTGCCCCTGCCCCCTGCCGGTTTGAGCTCCCATCAACAAAAAGTTGAAAGGAGTCGCCGATGTAAATGCTGCAGGGTCTGAGTTTTTCCTTCCTTGGTTCTTTAGCCTTTGGCTGGGCTTCTCCTTGCTTATTTGGACATCGTTCATCTCGGCTCAACGGAGCCCGATGTTCGATGCATACTGGCGAAAACTCGGCCACGAAGTCGGCCAAGACTTGGCCCTTAATTGCTGTTCTCGGCCTGAACTCCAGGTCGTATTGGCCCAAAACTACGGCCCATCTTGCTATTCTTCCAGTTAGGTCTCCTTGTTGCAACAGGGATTTCAGTGGGTGTTCTGTTAGTACCACTATCTTGTGAGCCTGAAAGTAATGGTTTAGCTTTTTTGAAGCCATTACCAAGGCCAGCATTAATTTCTCCAGTGGTAAATACCTTGTTTCTGCATCGGCCAAGGTTTTACTTACATAGTAAACAGCCTTCTGCTCTCCCTTCTCTTCTCGGATTATCACAGCACTTACTGCGTGCTCTGAAACTGCTAAGTATAAAAACAGTTCCTCCCCAAGTTGAGGTGTTGAGAGGACTGGAGCCGTGGTAAGATATTTCTTCAGGTCGGCCAAAGCGGCCTCACATTCCTCTGTCCATAGAAAATCCGTGGCCTTTTTCACCAGGTTGAAAAAAGGTTTACATTTGTCCGAACTTCGGCTTATAAACCTGTTTAGGGCTGCGGCCCTTCCAGTAAGCATTTGAACCTGTTTAGCCGATGTCGGACTCTGTAATTCCAGGATGGCCTTGATCTGATCTGGGCTGGCTTCAATGCCCCTTCTAGTCACTAGGTATCCCAAGAACTTACCGGATCCGACTCCAAATGCGCACTTCGATGCGTTGAGTCGGAGCCGATATGTTTTGAGTATGTCAAAGACCTCTTTTAGGTCAGCAAGATGATCTTTTGGTTCCTTGGTCTTCACGACCATGTCATCAATGTAGACTTCTACTGTTCGGCCAATCAAGTGTTTGAACATCTTGGTTACCAGCCTTTGGTAAGTTGCTCCTGCGTTTTTCAACCCAAAAGGCATAACTCTGTAACAATACAAACCTTTTGGGGTGATAAACGCTGTCTTCTCCTCGTCTGGGGGGTATATGGCTATCTGGTGATACCCCCTATAAGCATCTAAGAAGCTCATCCTTCCATGTCCAGATGTGGCGTCTACCAACTGGTCGATCTTTGGTAGAGGGAAGCTGTCTTTGGGACAAGCTTTGTTCAAGTTTGTAAAATCTACGCAGACCCTCCACTTGCCATTCTTCTTCTTTACTACCACTGTGTTTGACAACCATGTCGGGTAATTGGCTTCTCTGATGGCCCTGGCCTCTAGTAGTCTGTCTACTTCCTCCTCCACTACTTCGACATGCATCAACGTCGGTCTTCTGGCCCGTTGTATTACTGGTTTGGCCGACCTGTCAACGTTGAGTCTGTGACACGTGACCTCGGGGTCGATGCCAGGCATTTCATAAGGTGTCCAGGCGAACACCTCAATATTTTTCCTCAGAAAGGCTTCCAGCTCCCTTTCCTCTTCTTCGGCTAATCCTGTGCCGAGAAGAAAGAATCGTTCCTCATCGCCCTCCTGGACGAGGATTTTCTTTAGTGCTTCTTCACTTTTCTCGGTCGGCTCCTTGCCAACATCATCCAGGACCTTCATGTCCTCTTTTTCAACTTCTGCCTTCTCTGGTTCCCGAATGCTGCAGGTTAATTTCATTGCTGCCATGGAGCAATTTTTTGCCTGCAACTGATCTCCTCTAACTTCCTCAATCCCATGTTCTGTTGGGAACCGTAGCAGTTGATGCAATGTTGAGGGAACTGCCCCCATTGCATGCAACCACGGCCTCCCCAGGATAATGTTGTAAGGCGAGGGCGTGTCAATCACAATGAATTCTGTCTTGATCTTCTTTGTACCAGCCTGCACCTCCAAGCTTGCTGCGCCTAATGGCCATGTCGGCGTTCCATTGAAGCCGACCATCGGGCCATTTGACTGCTCCATGTCATCAGGGTGAAGGCCTAACTCCTTGTAACATCTGACATACATGATGTCGCAGGAGCTGCCTTGATCAATCAGGATGCGTTTCACCTGGCACTCCCCAACCTGGAGGGATACTACCAAGGCATCATTGTGCGGGTGCTGGACTATATCCAGGTCGGCTTCTGTGAAGGCTATCATCGGTCCTTGACACTCTTCACGCCGAGGTCTTTTCAGTCCGACCTGGTTGACGTGCTGCAGGTGTTTTACCCTCTGTGTCTCCCCCCGTATGTCGTTTTCATTCACTTTTGAGTGGATCACATTAACCACCCGAGGTCCGCCTGCCTGTGGTTGCTGCGCTGGGGGAGGCGGGGCTGCTGGTGCATGAGGCAATCGTGCCTGTTCTTCCCTTGTTTTGGCCTCATCTACAAGGTCTCTCAGATGGCCTCTTTTCGATCCTTCCCCGCAGGATGCATCGAAATACAATACCCGCCCCTGAACATGCCGATGTTCTTTGGGGTCTGCCTCCTTCTCGTGATATGTCCTTCGGGACTCTTCTCTTCTCGGTTCTTCTCGGCCGACTTCCCTGGAAGGTCGGTGAGAGTGTCTTCCACTCCTCGTGTGTTGAGAGGCTTCGGGGATTACTTTCTGCCCCTTCTTCTGGGTGTTTGCTGCTGGCATTGGTGTGTCCTGCAGCGGGAATGGCGGCTGCATGACGTTATTTTGCATCATGAAATTGACCACCGATTGAAGGTCTGCCAATTTGTTTGCCATCTCTTTTACTTCCTCATCCCTCCGTAGGCACCTATCCGTCCATACCTAGAGGTTATCTTCATTGTAGTATCTGCCTTGGTCTGTCTTCTTTGAAGTGTCGCCCTCCTTGCCGACGTTTTTCTCTGCGTGATTCTGATCACGAGTTTCTTCGTTGTGGTTGTCTCCTTCAGTGTCAAGGTTGATAGGCCTGTTGCTCCCTGCGGGAGCGTCGTCCCCAACCTTTTCTTGTTGTGCGTTACTGGCCATCTATTCGTCTTTCGTTCCCACAGACGGCGCCAAATTGTGTGAGTGAATTTCCGATCACACTGCCCTCCTTAGTAATTCAGCTGTAGAACATAGGCAGAATAGACGGCACCCTGTAACCTGCACAGAAAGGAAAGGCTCCGGCGGTGGTTCTTCCACACGGGGGCATTCCGACGATCAAGTCAATATCTCTCAAAGATAATTCAAGTGCTTAAATTACTGCTCAAGGCACAAAATTGCGTACCTTAGACCCGCCGGGGGTGCCCTTCTTTTATAGTTTAACTCCATCCCAGTCCCACTAGAAGTCTGACTTCTATGGACTCTAATTCCGGATTTACCTTGGACTCTTCAAGAGATAAGGATAGACTCCCTGAGAGTATTACCTATATCCATCTTGCAGTCTTTCTTCATTCCAGGACTCCTGTCCCTTATCCGCTTATCCCGGATTCCTGTATTCTCGCAGATAACCTCGGCCTCGCCGAGATCATTCTGGTATCTTGTCCAGGACACGTGACATCTCGGCTGACACTTCGGTGTCACCTCGGCCACGTGTTGGTACTCAGAAAATACATCCCCACAGAGTGTTATGTTTGATAAAAGTACACTAAGGAGTTTTTTAGTGTATTATATTGGAGTGTTATGTTTGGATAAAAAATTTTTGTGTGTTACATTGATTGAAGTGTTACTTTTAGAAAAAATATACTAATTTTTTTTTAATGTGTTACATTGGATTGTTACGTTTGAAAAAAGTACAGTAGAGAGTTTTTTTGAAGTGTTATGTTTAGTAATTTCAACATTATGAGAAAACCCACATTTTGGCCATTTATATAATTCATCCTAAATTGGGACATTTGGATTCATAAGAAAAAAGAGAGGACCAAATAATTTATACGATTACTATTTAAGATTTATTGGTGTTTCACCCTTAATTTTTTAGATTTAATTTTCTAAATATTAAATTATTTATTTATTTTTTTTATTTTTAGTAAATATTTTTAAGATTTTAAGTAATATTTTACTTTTTAAATATACCTTACTTAGATATATCTAAAAAGTAAAATATTTATAAAAACAATATTTTAAGAAATCAATAAATATACAAGAATATGAAAAATGTGCTGAATTTTCATTTTTTTGGGGCATATTTTTGGTATTTAGTGAATTTTTTAAAGATTTTTTTTCACAAATATTATACTTTTTAAGTGTATTTAAAAATTAAAAAATCCTAAAATATTCAAAAAAATTTAGTGAAAACAAAAAAATATAGAAAACAAAAATTTTTAATTTTCTGAAAAGTGAATTTAGAAAACTCAAACCAAACAAGCTGAATATTATTTAGAGAAAATTAGTGATAAGGTGTCAGGTTTGGTAGATATTTTTTTTTGTTGGTGAGAGGCTCACCTTTTATGAAATAGTTTGGTAGAATTGTTTTGTTGGTTTTGGAGAACATTTTATTTTCAATTTTAACCTTTAATTTATCTGTTGACTTTTCTTTGACTATCTGTTCAAATTTATATATATCTATTCAAATTTTTTCCAATATGTTCAAATTTATATATATCTATTCAAATTTATATCTATTGTTCAAATTTTTTAGCTATCTATTCAATTTTTTCCCTTATTTTTAGTTCAAATACATGTCCAAACTTTATTATCGGTTTATTTTTTCTATCTGTTAAAATTATTTTAACGTATGTATTTTAATTTTTTTATCTTTGCAAATTAGAGAGAGGAGACAGTGAAGATAATTCGATAATTCAACCAAATTATTTGTTCAAATACAAAACTATCTGTTGAAATTCAAAGAGTCATCTATTGAAATTCCTGTTTGTCTATTTCTTATCTGTGCATATTACATACATACGTATCTATATTTTTCTATCTGGTCAAATTTTGAAGGATATTTTGAATTTGTCTGTTAAACAAATCTATCTATTCAAACACAAACAACAGGGCTAAACAACAACAAGAAAAAACAATCAAGAATTACAAACAATATATATATATATATATTAAACAGATCTATATGTTCAAACACAAACAACATATCCAAACAATAATACCTGATCTATCAAGTTAACAACAAATCAAGTTTTTGAAAATCAACAGCAGACATAAGAGCTATACATATCTACTTAGATCAGCGGCATCGAAGGTGAAGAAGAGAAGAGAAGAGAGAACGAGAACGAGAACGAGAGAGAGAACGAGAACGAGAAAACGAGAGAGGTAGTTCTCAAAATTGTTCCACACACTCTCTTTCTCATAAATGACGGAACTCTAGTTCGAGAGAAGAAGAGAAACAGCGGTGGAACGCCTAGAGGAAGGCGACGAGATGGCTGACAAATGAAAAAACAGCGGTCTATGGTATTACGGCGAAGGAGGAAGAGGTGTTGTAGCGGAGCAATCTAAATTTAGATCTAGAGCACGGCGGCAAAGATCCAGAAAGAAGATGAGAGAAGAGAGCAGATAAGGGCGGCAACAAGATGGTGGTTTGTTAGTAGAGGGAGATGATGTGAGAGAGAAAGGAAAGGGTTTGGTTATGAGATGGAGACAGCGACGGCGACAGCGCGGGTGAGATGACGATGGTAGAGCTGCAGAACAGAGAAGAGAATGAAGAGAGAAAAGAAGGGGGTGGTTTGTTATACAGCGTATATTATATAGGGAAATTTAGCCATAAACCCTTCTTAGCTTCATTTTCTTATTAAAAGGACAGGAAAAAAAAATTTAGTACTTTCAAAACCCCTTATAATTATAAAATTCTATATAGAGGACAAAATTTGTTATTTGAATATTTTATTTGATCATTATACCCTCTCTTTCTTCTATTTCTTTTACAACTCTCTCTCTCTCTCTCTCTCTTTACCAACTTGATGGTTGTTCATCATCCCTACCGTCTTCATCTTCTATCAGTCTTGCTCATCCTCACCGTCGACCGACAACCACCATTTTTACCGTTAAGCCACCACCATCTCAGATTTGATATCTACGAACTCATATTTAAGATTAATAACTTCAAATCAGTATTCATCCAAAAAAAACTTTAGATCAGAGATGAAAAATAAAAATAAAAAACTTAGATTTGATAGAAAAATAAGAAATCGAGATATTGCAATGGAAAATTAAGAGTTTTTTGTTTGTTTATTCATAGATCTAAAAGTAAAATTTGACTCTATTTTGTTAATTTAATATGTACTCTATTTTCATAACAGTAAAATTTTACTTTGGTTAACAACATACTGATCTACTTAATGATAGTAAAATTTTACTTTGAATCATAGTAAATTTTACTTTGATTCAGAATAAAATTTTACTTTCTCTCTCTCTCTCTCTCTCTCTTTTTAATTACAGAATAAAAACTTACTCTGAAATAAGCTGCGATTATGGCTTTATAGGAGAGTTTTGTGTCATGAACCAGAGTAAAATTTTATTGTTGAAAGAACAGAGCATCATGAGAACAAGAATGAGAGATAGAGAGACAGAGTTCAAAAACAGAGAATCAAGAGAAAAAGAAGAAAAAGAAAGAGAGAGAGAGAGAGAGAGTGTGTGTAAAGAATCTTAGATATGAGGTTTGCAAATTGTCACAAATTGTCATTTTTTGGCTACAACAATTGTGAATGATCTCAGATTTGAAGTTGTGGATGTAACAAATGATGGTGGTGATGAAGACGGTAGAGAAAGAGTTTCATGGTGAGTGACGGTGGTGTCGATGGAGAACAGCGATGGCACCAATGAAGAGAATAGTGATAAGTGCGAAACAGAGAGAAGAGAGATTAAAATGAAAGAGAGTGATTACAAGTTAATACACACACACACACACACACATATATGAGGGTATTATAGTATAAGTTTTAAAATATTAGGGGGTTTTGAAAAGATCTATATAATTCTTGTCCTTTTGAATGACAAGTTAAACACTGAGGGGTCTATCATCAAATCCCGTTACTATATATATGGGGGAAGAGAGAGAATGAGGGGGTACTATATATATGAGGGAAGAGAGAAAAGAAGGGGATGGTTTGTTATATAGCGTATACTATATATATGGGTTTTTTTTTGTGGTCATTTTACTCAGGAAAATGTTTGGGACCCCCACAAAGGAGGACCCCCACGACCCCCACTGATGTATTAACCATTGATGTGTTTGAATTTTTTTTCCTATATCTGACAATGACATGAATGGTCCAAATTATCTTAGGGGATGTGAGGGTTGTGTTTTATGAGGGTCTCTATCATTACTGTTTTACTTATGCATGTCGTTGTAGACAAAGTATTTTTGAGCGTGGACTTTTGACCAAATAAAATTTAATTTTGGATTTGTGGACTGAATGCCCTATTATTTATGAATACACATGATTATTCTTTATTTGGAAATACATAATTAATAAAATCTTATCATATATTTTTTTATGATTATTCTTAAAATATCGATTGCCTTTTTTTATTTGAAAAATTACAAATACCCTTTGTCAGAATGTCTAATTTAACAGAATTAACTGAAAAAATAGAATTTCTAATTGATCTCCTATGCAGTGATAAAACTACTTGAATTATTAATTGAAATAAATTTTTGACATTATTAAAAACTGTTACTTCAGATGACTTAATGATTTATTAATAAAATGGATCATTTGTTATAAAATTAGAAACTTCAAGGGACGGGATATGATTTCCAAAATCACAAGAGGTAAATCGTATTTTAAACACATCTCAGTTGGTGTATTTGTAATTACCCTTGGGAAAATTATACTAGTAATCCCTGTACTTTGGTCCTTGTTTCATTTTAGTCCTCGTAATGAAAAATATGCATATAATATAAGTGACATATATCATATTTTTTTAGAATAAAATTATAAATTTACTAAATTCAATGAGTTAATCTTAACCAATACAATGATTATTTCCCGTAACAAACACTAATGACATTATTAATTTGAATTAAATTGACACAAAATTTAAAATTCAAGATCAAAATTGAGTCAATTAAAAATGAAAATACCAAAATAACACAAAAATAAAATATAAGATCACCGATATAATTTACCTTTTATCCGTTAATAGATCTACTAGTCATGAACAGTTAAAAAAACATTTGTTTAGTTAGAACATCTCCAACGGTTCATTACTTTTTTCACCAAATTTGAGTAAAAAATAGCTAATTTTCTCAATCTGATATGACTTGCTTCAACGGTGCATCAAAAGAGAATGGTCATCCAGTGGGTCGACCAGTAAGGCAAGAAATTTTTTTTTTTTAAACTTGTTTGAACCTTTTTGACCCTGTTTGATCCAACCTATTTGAAAGGGAACCGGTCAACCGGTGGGTCAACCGGCCGAACATCCGGTTGGTTGACCGGTTGGCCCACCCCAACGTTATAGCACGGTGAAATACTAAAATCGCGAGCTTATTCTCAGTTTAATGAAAGTTTTGTTCTGTTCTCATTTTGATATCAATTTGGTGAAACCATTAGAGATACAAACAGTGACTTTTTCATCAAATTTCAAATCTGATGCTGGGTTTGATACACCGTTGAAGATGGCCTTAAAAACAAATATTTTAAACCAAATTATTTTGGTAAAGTTTCATTAGCCATAACCTTAATGTCGCCACCATCTGTGACCATCAATGATAACCTTTGGTCGTTGACGACAATTTTGCAGTAATCATTCCCAATTGTCTATGATCATTTCTAACGATTTTTCCGATGAAGTGAAATTTTTTTTGCCGATCATTTATATGTTTTAACAAATGCAATCACTGGTTTTAGTTAGTAAAATTATCTAAACTTATGTAAGTGACGAATCAGTCAAAACTTATATTAAAAAATAACTATTTTTATATCATAGTAAAAATCCACAACAACAAAATTAATTTTTTACAACACCACATCAACAAATACAATAAATATAAGTCGTAATTTCTCATTTTTATGACTTGTTTTTTTTACATATTGTAAATAATTTTTCAATCATAACATGTCTATTGCGTAGACCGTGCATGGTAATAATAATGATTTCTTATGACTTGCAATATTGGTCGTAAATAATAAATTTTTTTATGACATACATATGATATACTCGTATATCCCTTACCAACATACATACCACTCTTTGTTAATACAAATTTATCAGACTCAAAAACAAGCCTAAAACTATTTTTACTTAACAAAGAACCAGAAACTAAATTCTTCTGGATGTCAGGTACATGCAGTACGTTGTTGAGGGTCAGTTTTTTCCCTGATGTCATCTTCAAGATCACTTTCCCTTGTCCAGCCACAGTAGAAGTAGAAGAATTTCCCATGAAAAGTTGTTCACCATTTGCAGCCTCATTGTAGGTAGTGAACATCTTCTTATCCGCACATATGTGACGAGTTGCTCCTGTGTCAACCCACCACTCTTTGGGATTTCTAACCAAGTTAGCCTCAGACACCACAGCAGAGAGGTTGATGTCATTCATCCTGTCATAGATGTAATCTAGTTTAGTTACATTGGCCTGATTGGTAGTCTTCTTGCTTGTACTTCCATGATCTTTCTTAGGGCGACGGCAGTCAGAAGCTCGATGTCCAGTCTTGCCACAGTTATAGCATTTTTGTTTGAACTTCTTGTTGCCATTGTTGTCGCCTTGTTTAGAACCATCTCCAGTAAACTTCCTCTTTTTGTTATGTGGTTTATGAACTTGTTCAACCACATTAGCCTTGGACTCAATAGGATTTTTCCCATTCCTCTTTTCAGCCTTACGGTTATGTTTCTCAATTCTCAGTCTTACAATAAGTTCATCCATGGTCATCTCTTTGTGTTTATGTTTTAAATAATTTTTGAAATCTTTCCAAGCCGGTGGTAACTTTTCCACTAAAGCAGCGACTTGGAAAGACTCGCTAAGAGACATAACTTCTAAATGAATATCATGCAAAATTATTTGAAAATTTTGAACTTGAGAAATTACCATTTGGGAGTCTACCATAACGAAGTCCAGAAATTTACTGACAACAAATTTCTCTGTGCCGGCATCCTCTGTCTTGTACTTCTTCTCCAAGAATCCCATAATTCTTTTGCTGACTTCAGAGGACTGTAAACATTATACAACATGTTGTCAAGGCCATTGAGGATGTAGTTTCTGCACAGGAAATCTGAATGTTTCCAAGCATCTACAGCGGCAACAACTTGCCGATCACTTTCACCCTCTTTAAGTGCTGGAGCCTCTTCATGGAGAAACCGGGCCAAATTAAGAGTTGTAAGATAGAACAGCATTTTCTGCTGCCATCTCTTAAACTCAGTACTGTTAAATTTTTCTGATTTTTCTCCATGATTGATTGGTACTTGAACATGGTTCTGGATGGGGACCGGTGTTGGTGTAACAATTGGAGTACCACTTCCAGTTACAGTTTCAGTAGTAGTAGCCATAATCTCTGATTACAAAAATTAGAAAAATTAAAACTCAAATTAATTTTCTAGTTACTAAAACCAGAAAATAAACTATAACACAAAATAATTTTTTTTTCCTTGTTACTAAAACTAGAAAAATAAAATACCACAATAATTTTCTGTAACACAAATTAATATTCTGCAATTGTTAATGACACCAGTATATTACTACTAGTTGTCAAAGAAAATAAACAGTATATTACTACTATCTGTCAAACAGCATAAACCACTATTTGTTTTTCCAACCAGAATATGTCTTTATGAAATCACAGAAAATTAAATATAATGAAGACACCAAAAATAGTCTGTCTTAAGATTGTTGGACAATCTTCACTGTAATTAATTAATTCTGTTTGTGTACTTAACAACAAACAGAATATACAAGAAATAAAGGAAATGAGAGAAAATTGTTTGATTACAAAAATCAAACTAGAAATAAAATTAAATAAATAAAAACAGATTTTATTTTGTTACAAAAACAAAATTAAAATATGATTTAATAAACAAATAAAACAGAATAATAAATTAAACAACTTACTTGATTAATTTCTTCGAATAATAATCTGATCAAGTCCAGTGTTTGACACTGTGTCCTTAAGACAGATTCGTCCTTTCCTCGGTACTTTCAGAATATGGACGTCTATCTCCCAGGATGAAATGATCAACAACAAATAAATGCAGCACTACAATTTATTTGTTCAACGAACACACTTAGTGTATACACTCTTTCTCGCAGAAAAAATAATGGAATAAATGCAGCAAAATGCAGAGATGATTTTACAGCAAAAGATGGACGAAAATTGGAGTGAATATGATCAAATGAGGGCTGGTCTATTTATAGAAGTAATAGCACCCTTTAATTTTGAATTGAAAAGGTAGCATACCTGTTTGAATAGGTACTGTACCTGTTGGGTTTCAATTTGAACAAATAACCAAATCTATTTGAATTTCAAATCTGTTCGGGTGGATTTAAATTTGAACCGAACAGATTCGGTTTTGGACAGATCCGAACCTGTAAAGAATTTCTGAAGAGGTGCAAATAAAATTTTGAATTCAAAAATTTAAATTTAAATTTGGACAGAATTTATTCTATCAAAAATAAATTGAATTCAAATATTTTTGGCCCAAAAAGATTAGTATTGGGCCGAACAAGCCCAACCCCAGCCCGCCCGGATGGCCGACGGCGGCGGCGCACGCGCGCGTGTGTGGTGATTTTTGGGTCCAATGGGTCTAACCCATTTTGCCCATAATCTCTTCCTTTTACAAACTTGGGGTGCCCATTAGGGCCCTCCCCAAGTTATAAGTCCAAGCTATATAAACCCATTCAAAACTTCTCACCAAATCAATGTGGGACAAGCCATTTAGACAAACTTTAAGGAATTTCTACCAAAACTTCATTTCTATAGAGCACACTTTGGCTTCAATTTTTCATTCACTCAATAATGGTTTTGAGCAACCAAATACACCATATGAATCACAACACGGCACAGAACGCGTTACCACTTAGACTTGCCAATTTTGGTGCACGGGTCCCACCTAAATAATTGACCAAAGATAGGAAAAAATTCTAATTTTACCCAGAATTTCAAACCATTTCTAACAAAAAGTACAATGAACTTGCATTAATTTTACACTTGAACTTTGGTTGTTGCTTGTAAGTGATCTAATTGGTTGCATTTTTTGACCATGGATTTGTTCTTCTAAATTCTTCACAACAATCCCACACTTTGCATACTGTTCTTGATGACTGCCTTAATCAGTTCTTGTGCTTGTGCTTTTCTCTTGGCTCTATAAAGTTGACTACTCAACACCCCAACTTTGAGGTCCATTGCTCAACTCCTTTATCATAGTAGGATTAACTATCAATGAAACATGGAAGTCAAAAGTATATAATTTAAAAAATTGATGAAAGACAATTTTAATTCTTAAAGTATGAGTTCATTGCTATTTTAATCTCTTAATTTTTAATTTTATCATTTTGGTTATCAAAAGTTGTCAATATGAGTCAGATTGGTCCAATTCTAAACGGTTGTTTAAATCATTTATGAAATAATTATAAATTTCAACCAGGGTAGCTAAAATATATGTTTTGTGTTATTTTAGTCTCTAAAGTTTCAATTTTGTCAATTTCATCCTTCAATATTATAAGGTTATGTTTTATTTTCTTTATCAATGTTTCAAGACCAACTTGACAAAATTAAATACTTTACGAACCAAAGTACACAAAACACATACCTTAAGAACCATGTATGTATTTTATGACCATTCCGTTAACTATTTAGACGATTAGTTTGGAATTGGACCAAATTGACTCAAACTTAAGATTTTAAGGACGAAATTGAAATTTAAAGGACCAAAGTGACAAGAAATGTATACTTTAAGGACTAAATGTATTTTATCCTTAAAAAGATTGAACAAAATATAAAAAAGAAATTAGTTTTCACAACGAGTCTCAATAACAAGCCCTTGCCTACAAAGAAAAAATGGAAGTGGGGGAAGAGTTAGCAAGTTACTTGATCACACTTATTAAAAAAACATTACTTTGAGTTCAAATGTCAATTCTATAATGGAAAATGTTTGAAAAATCTAGAAATTCCCTAGATATTGATTTGTGATTATGTATCAATTTTAAGCAATAAATAACAATCCCAATCAAGCAATCAAAGACAAATCAACACAACGATTTATGTGGAAAAACCACAATTGGAGCACCTCCAATTGTGATAAAAAAACCACGAGCAAAAGTCACAAAACAATCCACTAAGAAGACATAAAGGAATTACACAAGTGCGCTCTCAATTACCTAGCGAATCCACGCCCGAATCGAACCGACTCCTATGTGCCTCTTCCAACCCCGTCTTTACCTCGGAATTGTCTTGCCCAACGCTAAATCCACAATGCTGATGTCAAATCATGACGAGCCACTCTAGAATCCACCAAAGCTTCAGGTTCAAATTCCACGGAATCCATCGAAGAACAACTCTCTCTTTTGTATTGAATAAATAAAACAAACAAACCCTTTGATATACTCCACTCAATTCATGATTGAAACTCTCACAAATATCAAAGGAAACAAGCAAAGAAACTCCAGAAAAAAAATCCTAATACCCAAAAAGAAGATCTGGAAGCTGTACCTTAAAATCGGACTGAAACACATATTTATAGAAATAGATCTGTGATCTCCGCTCAAGCGTAAGAATGGCTGCTCTAGCGAATTTACGTCGAGCGTAGGAATGGCCGCTCGAGCCGGAAAAAACAACTCCTAGTACTTTTGCAGGCTAGTGAAACTTCTGAAAAGTCGCGATTTCCACTCGAGCGTAGGAATGGCCGCTTGAGGGGACAAACAACTTCGACTGTAATTTTGCATTTTGCTTCCCCGACATAGTCAGGGAAGTGGCAAACATGAAAGAATTAACTTTTGAAACATCTCTACAAGGCACAATTCGGATTGGATTCGCATCTAAAAATTCATACCCTCACTGAAATAAAAGTTAAACAAAATTACAACTGAAAGGAGTTTTGTCAAACGAGATTGCCAAGAATAAAAACCTAACAATGCTAATTATATTCATTTATGAAACATCACAAGAATAATGTGACAATATTATTTTGATAGATAAATGCCATTTTTGCTGGTGTTTTGCTTTAAGGTAAATAGTTTATATTGAGCCCCACATCATTAAAATTCTGTATAGAAATTATTTATGAATTTTTTGTTTGTATATCATTACTCTTCTAGCATAAATATTTTTAATGATATGAAAGAGCGTCTATAGATTGTATTATAGTTGTTATTTTTTGTAACTAATAAAATATACATGTTTATTTATATATTTTTAATTTTGTTTTTTACTTCTTATGTATGTAGAAATTAATGATTTAGTGCATATTTTAAAATAATAATAATAATAATCAGAATATACGTTGGCACCATCCTCAGTACTTTTCTCAAATATAAACATCACTGAGAATATACAAAGACCAATTTCCCAGTTTACACGCCAAAGTTAAAATTTGTTAAAATCCAACTCAACTTATGTTGAGAGTTGCCTAACTCCACTCAAACTTGATTGTTATTTAGACTAGTTTGATTAAGCCTAAGCCCGAACCTACTTGTTTATATGATAATAACAGTCTTGATTATTTTAATATCATTAAACAGTTAATAATTTATATGAATATTTATATACAAGCTTTAAGTGGCTCAGGTTGCCTATTGTCTCTACCCAAGCTAGGGCTGAATTTTTTACCTAAGTCCGTATCAAATTAAAAAAATATGTTGCTCGAACAGTAAAAGGATTTGGGCTGTTGAGTCTACCCAAATTACACCTCTAATCAAAGCTAGATTTCAAAAGTGTTATCATCACCTAATAGAAATAGGGATGCCAACTTGAGCAACTTGAGTTAAAAATTTGAGAGGTTCAGTAATGTAATTTTAATTTAGTCAAGATTTGGATTAAAATTTGTCAATTCCAAATTAAATTCAATCAAAAGCTAGGTAGAGACTCTACGAACTAGATCAATCTAAATTCTATGTTTAAAATATATAATTACATATAATAAACATAAAATATTCCTATAAAATACTAATTATTTTTATACAGTTAGATCTAATCACATTGCAAGGTAATTAATTCTAATATTTGGTGTGTATAACTCAAATTAATTTTTTATATGGTCCCTATTTGTAATTGTTTTTTAGAAAGTGTAGTAAATTGGTTTAGGACAACTCAATGCTCAACTCAAGCTAACAATTTTATCTTAATTCAAGAAAATCCTTCTACACTTCAAGCTGAATTCGGTCAAGTTGCAGCACTAAGTAGAAATCCGCAACAGCAGTAAAAAATGTGTAAGATCACAAACTTCTCTAACCAATAACCCAACCACAACAATGACAAAAAATTGATAGGAAATTTTAGACCACAAATTATCACTCAAAAATTAATACAACCTCTATCCTTTTAATTATGTCAATTTTACATTTAGATTATTCGATTTTGGATCAATTTTTGTAGTATAGATTTTTATCCACTCAGTTTTCAACTTACTTCTAATCGATTGGTCCTATTGAAATTTATCTAGTGGATAAACTAGCTGCAATTGCTATGAAAGAGAGAGAATAAATTAGGAATGTTGGACTCAATTAGTTTCCCTAGAACCGGCTCAAGGTAATTGGAGGCTTAAGGAGACAACTTTAAATAAGGCTTTTTATATTTTTAAATAAGTTTTTGTAAAAATTATTAATTAAATATTTAAATTTAATTTTTTTTAATATATTCAAGGGTTTAATTGATATTTGAAGATAATTTTTGGGGGGAGGGGGTAAATAAAATTTTAGATAAAGTTTCAATGTCACGTTAGTAAATTCTGTCTGATTTAGACGGAAGCTAAAAGGTAGACGTCAAATTGATCCAAAATCAAATAGTTAAGGTGTAAAATTAATCTAATTAAAAGGACATGAGTTAAATTGAATATTAAGTGATAGTTTGAGAACTAAAATGAAATTTCTTTAAAACTTCAACAAAAGCAAAAAAAAAAAAAATGTCTAAAGTAGTTTATTTCTAGATTTCCACACAACCTCATTTTCTTATATTTTTTAGTATAATATTAGGTCTGTTCAACATTAATGTAGCTAGGTTCTTTCCAAAAACTTTCTCAAAGCTAAAGATCAAAGATAAGGGGATTAAGTTTTCTTCACTAATTAAGACACAAAGAACTTAACCTCAGCATGTGGAACAGACTCAAGTCGACCATCATTTTACCTTAAAAAAAATTGCAGGACCTAATTACGAAGACTTCCAAGTTCAAAATCTACCTAATTATGAAGACTTCCAAGTTTAAAGTCTATATACAATGAAAGATATGGGAACCAGTAGAAAAATTGTGCATAAATTAGAGCCTTGAACACCCATTAGTTATCCATCAAAGGAAAAATAAATAAATAAATAAATAACAAAATAAGGCAATGGGACCTTTAGAGAAACTAATCTGCCTTTTTTCCTTACTCTTATTTGTTACACTCTTTTCTTCAACCATTAATGTTGCTTCTGCTTCTGCTAAATAAGCTAATGCTCTCCTCACATGGAAAGCCACGTTGCAAAGTGCAAACGATTCCCTGCTAACTCCATGGGTCCTTCCACCCCATGACAGTGGCTCAACAAATGCAAGTCCCTGCAATTGGTTTGGAGTTTAGATTGAACCTCACAAGTTCAAGTGTAAATGGTATGCTCGACAACTTTTCATTTTCATTGTTTTCCAATCTTGCATATATCGAACTTAGCATCAATAAATTCTTTGGTGTCATCCCACCTCTAATTTGTTTCCTCTCCAAACTCATCTATCTTGATTTGTCTGCCAACCAGTTCTCAGGAAACATCCCACCAGAAATTGGCCTGCTAACAAATCTTGAAACTCTCCACTTGTTCAATAATCAGTTGAATGGCTCAATTCCTCAAGAGATAGACCAGTTAAAGTCTCTAATTGAGCTTGCTTTGTACAACAATAGTCTGTCCGGTCCCATTCCTACTTCTTTAACCAATTTGAGAAACTTGACTCGTCTATATCTCTACGGAAATGATCTTTCTGGTTCCATTCCTCCCGAAATGGGAAACCTAGTCAATCTTGCTGAGGTCTACATGGATGGCAACAATCTCACAGGTCCTATTCCTTTCACATTGGGAAACCTAAAGAACCTAACTGTGTTGCAATTGTTCAACAATTCCCTATCCGGTTCCATTCCCCAAGAGATAGGACAGTTGAAATCACTACAAAGCCTAATCTTTCAAACCAACAATCTTACTGGCTCAATCCTAACATCTTTAGGTAATTTGAGCTCTCTAGCCTGACTATACCTCTGGAACAATCAACTGTCTAGTCTAATTCCTAAGGAATTCGGGGAACTTGAAGTCCCTCATTTATCCGGAATTGAGTTTGAATCAATTTAGTAGTCCTATTCCTGCTTCTTTAGGTGATTTGACCAATTTAGAAATTCTAAACCTTCGTTCCAACCAACCATCCAACCACATTTTATAGGAATTTAGCAATTTGAAAAAATTGGTTGAGCTAGTAATGGATGAAAATCAATTTTCTGGAATCTCCCAAAGCTTTGCCAAGGTGGTAAACTTCAATACTTCACAGTGCACCACAATTAGCTCACAGGTACAATCCCTAAAAGTCTAAGAAACTGGTCAAGCTTATCCATAGCCCGCTTTGAGGGAAACCAAATCACTAGAAATATATTTGAAGATTTTGGCACTAATCCAAACCTGGTCTACCTAGATCTAAGTAACAATAATTTTTATGGCAAATTCTCAGAAAATCAAGGAATATTCCCAAACTTGACACTCATAAAAATAGCAAGAAATAACATCACTGGTAGCATTCCACCAGGGTTTGGAATGTCAACACGGCTAGAACGACTTGATTTATCTTCAAATCATTTATTTGGGGAGATCCTAAAGGAATTTGGAAAGTTGACTTCTTTGGAGTGGCTGATTGTGGCTGATAATCAGCTTTCGAGTTAGATACCTCAAGAACTCAGATCACTAACTAAGTTGTAGAAACTTGATCTATCCACAAACAAATTTAGTGGGCCAATACCAGGTACTTTGAAGAACTACCGAAATTTGTTTTACTTGAACCTGAGCAACAACATGTTCAACCAGAAATTTCCATTAAAGATTGGTAAGTTATTTTAACTAACCGAGATGGATCTGAGTAGTAACATTCTCATAGGGGAAATACCATTGGAAATTACAAATTGGCAGAGCTTGGAGAAGTTGAACCTCTCTCACAATAAACTCTCTGGTCTCATTCCAAAGAGTTTTGAAGATATGCGTGGCTTGGCGTATGTTGAAATAATCAATTGCAAGGTCCTATTCCCATGAGCAGTGCCTTTATGAATGCATCAATAGAAGCATTGCAAGGGAACAAAGGTCTATGTGGAAATGTCAAAGGCTTGAAACCTTGCAAAATTCCTTCTGCAGTGCACAAACACACTCTAGAAAAGGGGACACTTTTTCTTATAATCGTGCTCCCTCTTGGTGGAGCACTCTTACTTTTAGGTGCATTCATCGGACTACTCATCATTTTCGATTCAAGAAAGTGAAAGTCACAAGTTGGAAAGGATGACACCCAAACCCCAAATGAAGATTTGTTATCAATATCAATACTCGATGGAAGAGCAATGTACAATGACATTGTAAAAGATACCAAGGATTTTGATGCCGCATATTGCATTGGAAAAGAAGGACGTGGAACTATCTATAAAGCGAAGTTACAGTCAGCTAATATAGTAGCTGTGAAGAAACTTCATCCATTATCTGAGAGGGCAGATCAGACAGATTTCTTAAACGAGGTAAGGGCATTGACAGAAATTAAGCATTGAAACATAGTGAAGCTTTTTGGGTTTTATTCGCATGTTCAACACTCTTTTCTAGTTTATGAGCACCTTGAAAGAGGTAGTTTGGCTACAATTTTCAACAAAGATAAAGAAACTAAAGAATTAGATTGGCCTAAGAGGGTGAATATTATCAACGGTGTGGCAGACGCTTTTTCATACACACACCATGATTGCACACCGCCCATTGTTCACCGCGACATTTCCAACAACAATGTTTTGATTGATGAGGAGTATGAGGCTCGTGTTTTGGACTTTGACACTGCCAAGCTTTTGAAGTTAGATTTCTCTAACTGGAGTGCATTTACAAGCACATACGGATATGTTGCACCAGGTAAATATAGTTTTATGCTCTCCTAAACTGATATAGAATATGAAGTGTAACAAAACAAGTGCATGATCATGTCTCTATTTTTTTTTGTAGAGCTTGCTAAGGTAATTGAAAAGTGTGATGTTTATAGCTTTGGTGTGTTGGCACTGGAAGTGATCAAAAGCATCCGGGAGACTTCATCACCTCCTTGTTGACCGCAACTATTGAGAACATACAACTAAAGGATGTGTTGGACCGATACCTTTCGCCTCCCTCCCCTGAAGTTGAGGAGGTAGTGATGCGTAGTGCAAAATTGGCAATCGCATGTTTGCATGTCAATCCACAATCTAGGCCAACCATGCACATTGTTTCTCAATTATTATCCACCCGAAAAATTCCGTAGAGCCTCACCTATGTGCACAAAATTACTGCCCATGAAAATGCATAGAATTGATCACTTTCTATTCTGTATATTTTTCCATGCACTAATTTTGTGCACTTGGCAAAACTCGAGCCTCATAGACTTGTGCACTGGCAGTGCAAAGCTATTTTGTTTAGTAACGATATGTTAGATATTAGATAAAACCCAATCCTCTCTATTACCTAATGAAATATACTTTTTATAGAGGGGGTTTTATTATAAGAATAAATATTGAAGAGTAAAAATTAATATAAAAAAAAAGAGAGATATAGCCTTGGGGCTTTTGTGTGCTATGTGTGAATGGCAGTAGCCGAACCACACATATATGTATGGTGTGGCTTCTCTCTTTATTGTCATCTTATTTATTTATTTAGGTGCCGTTTGGTAACACTTACGTTTTCAGTTTTCTGTTTATATTTACAAAAATTTAAAAAACTCAAATAAAAACTTGTTTGGTAAATTTTTGATTTATAAATCAGTGATCTCAGTTTATAAATTTGGCCAAAAAATGTAAACTCAAAAAATGTGTTTCCGTTTTGAGTTTTGAGTTTTTTTTTTTTTTTACCACCCAACACTAGCCACCAACCGCCACCATTTTCCACCACTGTCTTCCGCCCCCACCACCACCTGCCACCACAACTCACCACCACCACCCACCCCCCCATCACCACCTGCCACCACCACTCACCACCCACGTGCCACCACCACTCACCACCCACCTGCCACCACCACCCACCACCCACCTGCCACCCACTCGCCACCACCACCCACTCTTCGCCACCACCACCGCCACCACCATCCACCACCCACCTGCCATCCACCCTCCACCACCCACCACCCGCCCGCCACCACTACTCACCACCCACCTGCCACCACCATCCACCACCCGCCACTACTAGCCACCCACCACCACCAGCCACCTGCCACCCACCCGCTACCACCACCCACCACCCATCCGAAACCCACTTGCCACCACCACCCACCACCCACCACCACCCACTCGCTACCACCAACCACTACTACCACCCGCCACCTACCTGACACCACCCACCACCACCCGCTATCCGCCACCCACCTGCCACCACCATCCACCACCCGCCACCACCACCCACCCACCACCACCCACCACCCGCCACTACCACCCACCCACCACCACCCGCCATCTGCCACCCACCTGCCACCACCACCCACCACCACCACCGCCACCACCACCCGCCACCGTCACCCACCCACCCGCCACCACTCACCACCCGCCATCACCACCCGCCACCGTCACCCGCCCACCCACCACCACCACCACCCACCCGCCACCACCCGCTACCCACCACCCACCGTCACCACTTTCCACCACCGTCTTCCGCCGCCACTTGCCATTTCTCACTCTTTTTTATATTTTTAAAATTTTTTAAACATTTTGTCAATTACCAAACGCATTTGTAGTTTATGTTTTTCTAAAAATAAACAAAAACCAGTTTATAAAATTTTTGTAAATATAAACTCAAAACGTAAACATTACCAAACAGACCCTTATTGTTTTGTTTTATTTTTATTGAATATAAACCTTGCAACACCAAAAAATGATGGATTTTTTTATATTGATTTGAAAAGGCAATGTTGCTGGGATGCAATTTTCCATTGAATAATTACGTATAAATTACCAAAATGGTTTAAATTTGATGTTGATAGTGGTGAGTTTGTGTTGGTGATTCTGGGTTTGATGGTGATTTGAGATTTGGTTGATAGGGAGGGAGGTGGTAGTTGGTAGGGCAGGAAACGACGATTTATGATAGAAGCGCTAAAAGAGAGAGCAGAGAGAGAAATAGATTAACATGTCAGGAAGAGTCCATGACAAGCTTGATTCACTTTTTCTATTACAAACAACATCATAAATTTAATCAAATGATATACTGCAAATTTGTTAAACTATACACAATAAGTGACAACTTATATATATGGGTGCTAAGCCTTCAGTGACAGAGATATGGTTTAGTGGAGCATGGGTGTTTTTTGGCTACAAATCTGTATTTTGTAATCTAGTTACTCTTTTTTTTTTCTTTTTTTCTTTTTAGAAATTTTCTTTTGATTAAGAAATTTGTATACAGGTTGTGGACAAAGCATCAGTTGAGTTTGTTTGTGATCTCAGAGCTCTTTTCACATTCTAACCATGAGGCATGTGTAGCTGGTTTTTCATGCTCCTCGGAGGGGTTTAGCCTCCTCGGATATGATAGTTCTATAGTTCGGACTCCCATGGTTCTGAATCTGGTTTCACAAGTGCAATGTGAAACAAAAAAACACAAATGAGAGTCGAAATCAGGCAAATCTTTTGGAAAATCAATTTACAATCAAAAATGCCAAATATGGACTACATTGCCAGACTTTAGAATCACCACCTAAATTTTTTTGAGAAATTTAGGAAGCCTATGACTCATGCCAAAGGCCACTTATCCATCATAACCAAAGTGCTTTTATAAACATTATGTGTTCTTATTCTAGTTATTAAACTAGCTTTACTATGTAATGCACACAAGCAAGTATAGACTAGTCTCAAGACTTAAAACAATTCAACTTGTGTTTATTTTCGAAAATGGTTTGAATTTGCTACCTTAAGTGGGTTTAAAGTTTGCGAATTTGCCACCAAACATAGTGGGCTTAAAATATGATTTGCCACTTAACAAAGTGGGCTTAAAACGCACATTCGTTGAATTGTTCCAATTCAAACAATAAGCTTTCATCCGCAGGCATTCATGCAATTTAGCATTTAAGCACATAGCCTCATGGCAAGCATGCTAATCATGGCATCATGGCATCATGGCAATCACAGTCATGTAACACCGAGTACTTCAAGCCAAAACAAAAACTAGTTAGAAAAATGCATTATCCTAACTATGTTAAGATGCCTAATGCAATACATGTAATAATCCAATTAATAGGCTCTGCTACTATATGCATATGAATCAATTTGAACAACATGCGATTAAACACGTATCCAAAGAAGTATTGAAAGTGCAATGCAGTTTGAATGATGCACCGAGCCTCGGTGCATGCAAGACAAATGAATGGGTGCAAACATGCAAGCATAAGGTATGCTAATTGAAAATGTCGCTAATCTAACCATCGAAAACGATTAAATAAAAGGGAGAAAGATGTGAGGTTTGAAGACATACACACACGCACGCACACTTATTACAACATTACGCCCTTGCGAAGAAGGGTCCGAATGAATAAACTAACTAACTAGCTACGCTATTTAAGCTAAGCTAATTATTACAAACCAAATAAATTAACTACTCTAAGCTAATTAAATATTACAATACTTAACTAACTAATTACAAAGCAATTAAGTTAATTAATTACAACATGAATTAAACAACTAATTAACTAAACAAGTTAACTAAACGGCCTTGGGAAATGAGGGATACATGCATGCTCGGTTCCTTCACCCGAAAAGTCACCATTTTGCTGCTGCGAGCCTCTGTTTACACATTTGAACACCAAAAATTATGCCAACTTCCAGAACACCTCTGCTCCACCTTAGGAACACATTGTGCAAATTTCATTGGTGGCTGACAGGGGGCCTATTGGCTACCACTGATGACATGAACTCCTCTTTTTGCTGCAACATAGAGCAGACAGAGCAAAACAGTGTATTCTCACAGGTTTGTGTGTACTGTTTACACTCCTTATCATCAAACAAACTCAAATGAGTGAAACTCTTAGCTCTCAAACCACCAATCAAGCAATTTCCATGCATGATGGCCAAAGAACCAAGTTTGCACAAGTTTAATGAGTGTAAAACAAGACTCAAAAAGACCATCACCCTATCATGCATGATCAAGGGTGATAGTGACCAAGGAAAGTGGCACATTTCATCACTTTTGAGTATGAAATGTCCCATTTTTCTTGTGTTCAAATTAACGTCCAATTCGAACACATGCAATGCAACACGAAAGATGTTTATCTTGCCTCTTTTACTTGTCCAATTTTGTTTACTCATTTTAATTACCAAAACCATTCTTTAATTGATTTGTCCATTAGTGAGTGTCCTCTAATGGAAAGATGGCTCAAACAACAAGTTGCTTTGGGCATGAAAGAGGCATTACACTGTTGGTAATGAACCCCCTAAGGGATTAAACCATTAGGTGCAACACCTCCATTTCACACTTAGGCAAACAAGAGGTTTAAAGCCACTTTCAAAGTGAATAAAAGAGTGAAGAATGGAGGGAGATTGTAGAGATTTTAAGTGCTGAAATGAAGTGCAAAACAACACTAAAACATGCTATTAACTCAAAACAAGGATGATCAAAGCATTAAAACATCAAGCTAGTGAAGGAAATAACATTACAACTATACAAAACAAGTCTCAACTGAACTAACCAGCCCAAAACAAAGCCAAAACAGGTTATTCAGAGGCAAAAACACGCTAGACTTAAGCCACAAAAAGCTAAAATAACAAGCTAACATGTGAGGCTAACTAGGCATGCAACTAAGACACAAGGAGGGGAGGCTAACCCTTTCAATTTTGGACTTCAAAACAAGGTTTTTACCACTGAAAAACCTCTAAAATTCAGTGGTTAAAAGCCCCAAAAAAGTTAATTTGAAAGTGATGAAAAAAGGTACAAAAGCTTAACAAGCAAAGGAGCAAGAAGGGTGGACCACCCCCTAACTCAAAGAGACCTCAAACCAACACTTTTAAGTAAAAAAAAAACAGAGTTTTTTATAGTTCAAAATCAGCCCAAAAACAGTTGGAAAATGTGGAAAAACAAAGATACAAAATAAGCTTAAACAAGGTAAGTATTATACCTTTGAAGCAAAGCACAAAATAGCCAACAATCCAAACTCAAACCACCTTCTAGAGCTCACACAAGACTCCAAGTAATCTCAGCCCAAAGGTGAGAATATTTAGTTAAGGGTTGATATGCAAAAGCTAAGGACTTATGAGCAAATGTGTACAAAATATCAAGAGAGAGATATATATTTTTGCTCTAATTTTTCTAACCCTCCAAAATGGAGGAGGAACCCCCCTATATATAGAAAAACCACCCCTTGAGCTTAGAAACATCACACCATACACGTGTATGGAGATGCAGCTCGGTGTGCAACAGCTGGCATAGCTATCAATAAATATATGGAAAAAGGCACTGGTGGCCATCGGCCACACCCATGGCCGACAGAAACATCACATGGCTGACAGCCTTTGGGGGTGGCCGACAGGTCACCAAGAGGTCCAGACACCAAGTTTTGGTCCAAAACAAGGCACAGAAAGAACAAGGTTTAAAGGCTCAAAGATAGGGCATTCCACCGAGGACTTCGAACGCTCAAAACGAACACAAACAAACAAGACAAAACAAATGGTTTTGCCCACAGGCTGCCTACGTATCCCTTTGCAAGGAATCAAACCAGCGTAATTCTGGGGCAAGATGCAAGTGATATGCACAATGCAGAACATAACTTATGATCATGCAATGAGGCTGTAATGAAACATTTAAATGCAAATGCTATGCAATGAAAATGTCATATTCATACAAACCGAAACATGGTACAGCAATCTCATACACGAAAAGAAGTAAGTAAATAAACACGCCTCGCGTGGGAATCACAAGCCAAACCACATTTCATGCAGAAAGTATGTAAGAAAATTATGCAAGCTTAACTACGCGACGTGCAGGAAAGATGAAGAGCAACACCACCGTCAGGCGCACCCGAGGTCTCAAGCAAGATTCCAACGCATTGCACATGAAAGAAGAAAAGAGAGGCATGAACACCGGGATGCACTCGAATGTTTCTAATTGAGGCGTCCTAACGCATCGCACGCAAGAGGAGAAAGAGGTAATGAGAACACCGAGACGCACCCAAATGTCTCTAACCGAAAGCATCCTAACGCATCGCACGTGAGAGGAAAAAGAGGTAATGAGAACACCGGGACGCACCCAAATGTCTCTAATCGAAAGCATCCTAACTCATCGCACACGAGAGGAGAAAGTGAGGTGAACACCGGCACGCACCCGCGTGTTCGAAACCAAAGCATCCTAACGCGCCGCACGCAAGACAAGAAAGTGAGGTGAACACCGGGACGCACCCGCGTATTCGAAACCAAAGCGTCCTAACGCGCCGCACGCGAGAGGAGAAAGTGAGGTGAACACCAAGACGCACCCGCGTGTTTCTAACAGAAGCAAGTAATTCGAAGGACAGGAATGAATTCACCTAGAACTCCTCTGAATGAACCATAAGTACAATAACGTTCTGCATAAGAAAGAGACTTAACAGGTACAACGTAGTAAGGGCGCATATTCTATGCACAATAAACAAAGCATGTTCTATGCAAATGTAGTAACAATATGTTCTATGCATGATAATTGAAAGCATGTTCTATGCTATAATGGAGAAGTGCACGTTCTATGTGACAAATGATGAAAGATATGTTCTATGCATATTCTATGCAACAATGGAGAAATGCATATTCTATGCAACAATGGATAAATGCATCTTCAATGTAACAATGGATTGAATAACAACTTCCGATTTACCTCTCGAAAGAGTTGCAACAAGTTAAAAAGAATATACCTTAGTGTTGATTAGTGATGAATCATCATGCACCAAAGACACAGTTTAGAGCTTCCGCAGAGGCAATATGAACTTAAAAAACGAACTTTCCTTGCACTTCTCGAGAACTGAAGGTACAAAACAGCAGCAAGACATAAAGGAGAAGCTATGGAAGCTTGACGGCCACCAGGAAGGGGTGTCGGCCACCTGTCGGCTAGCCCTAAGCACTGTCGGCCACCAGTGGTGGCCGACCAGCCATCGATGGCAGGTCGAGCATTTTCGGTCTTTTCACATGTGGGTCTTTATGTATAGGTCATGGGGGCTTATTTCCTCCATACCCCATGACCGAAATTCCTCCATCTCTCTCTCTAGACCTTCTTTCTCTCTAGATCTGAGTTTTATACATGTTTTCCAACGTCCCACGTGAAGTTGATTCGCTAAAACTTCTTGATTTCCTTCATTTTAAACCGATTGAAAACTGATTTCGGTGCTTTTTTCTTCATTTTCACCACTTGAGGCTTGTTCCCCTCGAGTTTCTCTAGGGTTTGGCGCCTTTCCTGGGCTTTGACTTTTTCCTCCATTTTGTCTCTCCTAGGGTTTGACTTGAGTTGACTTTTGGCATTTTCCACCAATTTTCCCCATTTTCTTCACTTTTCATCTACTCTTCATCTATATTCCAGATGGCAGATGACTTTCCACATGATGGGGCTCCTCTAGAGACGGAGTTAGAGGCAGAGTTCAATTCTGATACAGAGCCGGTGCCCTTACCACTGGGAGTGAGGTCTTTTGACGCGGCGAGGTACCACCCCCAGACGCACATTGTGCCTGCTAGTGGCATTAGGCACTTCACTGATTTCGCTGATGCACTGGCGGATCTTTTATTGAGGGAGCCAGACTCCCATCTTTCAGTCGTTGCCATTGAGGTACGAACTCTATACACTCGCACATCTGATGTTCTATTCTTGCATTTCTTGTACTAATCACACTCTTGCACTGTATTTACACTGATTCACCTGTCCTCTGTCATAGGGTGACGCCCACGCATACAGGGGTTATGGGGCCACGACGGCCAAAGATTGGTATGACGAGCTCCCTGTCGGAGTACGAGCTATTGTTGACGAGGCAAGCTTTGGCCTATTTTGCTCCTGATTGACACGAGTCATAGCGAGCCGTCCACTTCTTGGAGCACTAGTGGAGAAATAGTGGGACACCACCAACTCTCTCCACCTTTCCATTACCGAAGAGATGACGATGACCCCTTACGACTTCGCCATGATCACAGGCCTAGGCGTAAGGAGTGATCCGATTCCCCTTGATCCTGATATAGGGAAGTGGGAGGTTGCTTGGATTAAGCTTCTGGGGGCACGTCCGCCTTTGTTCCAGACAGCCCAGGTCAGATACAGCTGGTTTGAGGAGCGGTTCCGGGGGACCGAGCCAGAGACAGTAAAGGAGATAAAGCACTACGCTTGGGGTTTTCTGATGTTCCACTTCGGTACCATCCTGTTCACGAACAGAGCGAACACTGTAGGGCTATATTTGTTGAGCGCACTGGTGGTCTTTCCCCGAGTGAGTTTCTACGATTGGAGCGGGGCTAACCTCGCCACTCTGTACAGCTATATGAACTCGACCTCTCGCGGGATTGGACACTTGATCGGAGGCTACTGGAAAGCCTGGGAGGTACACATCTCAGTTCCCTTTTTACACTTTGCATTTTCTGTTCAGCATTTCTTGCTTTACATCCGTTCAACGCATGTACTTTCTGCTTTGTACTTTTTATACCTATTCATACGCTATATACTTTCTGCTTTGCATTTTCTATATCTGTTCATACACTGTATTGATCATATATCCCTGCGTTTTCTCCACAGTTATGGGTGTATGCATACTTCCCGACTCTTGCCCCGGAGCCAGAGGTGGAGGTTCCATTGACGATCCCTTATTCACGGGTGTACAATGGTCAGCTTCGCCATAGGACTCGCGAGCATTTTTCTTTCTTCAGGCGTTACTTTGACACCGCAGCTACTCACGAGATAACCTAAAACACGGTCATCATTTGCTTTCACACTATTCTGATTCACATTGTAGCCACTGACAGCAACTGATAGTCTATACAACTTTCATTTGTAGATCTCATGGCAGCCATGGGCTATGATACCGAGAGGAGTTGGAGGTCAGTATAATGCGGCCTGGGGCATTTCTCACTATAGCATTCCACTTGAGGGTCCGGTCTGCCGAGCCTAGTACTTAGGCGAGAGAGTCATACGCCAGTCTCTGGGTATACCTGCTCCGTTCATACCGATGACACCGCCAGAGTCCATGAGATCAGCGGACAGCCTATCCATTGACAGAGTTATCCAGTTCATGGTGGGCTTGGAGGCAAAGTACTCCCAGGTTAAGGGTGATTATGCAGTCTTCATTCAGACATATCTTATGCCATCTCTGACTAGTGTTCACAGAGGCGAGGGAGCGAGAGCTCCTGTTACGAGGATGGGACCTAGAGCGACCAGGGCCTATAGCAGAGGGGCTTCTCAGGCGAGGTAGAGGACCGGCTGGCTAGAGCTGCCTATTGCACTCACTTGTTGGCGGTATACTAGGGAGGCATATCAAATTTCGATCAAGCCTACCATAGTGGGGCACAAATACGTTAGAGCTTCTGACTCACCCCCGGTATGTACCACATTTTTTCCATTCTCTCTCAGATATTCATTCCTTCTGGACATTGATCATTCCCCTAATGCATTTTGCAGGCACCCCCAGGATACACCGAGGATCTGCTGGAGCTGTTAGCCTCATTCAATGGCATGCTATTGAGGAGGGAGGCACTGCTCAGCTTCCACGGCATTCAGGTCATTTCCTCAGTTTTCTTACATCCCAGTTATCAAATTTTTGCTGACACACTGAAACTGACATTTCAACTGAACACTTCCCCACACTGCACTGATACACTACATCTGAAATACTACACTTCCAGACTGTACTCATACATTGTATCTAACTCTTGGATACACTCATTCTGCACATCATGCTTGCATCTGATATGCATACTGTGGCTGACATATGACAACCGTCTTCTCAGGTTCCACCCATACTGACAGTAGCGCAGCTGCAGCAAGACCATCAATGCCCCCTCTAGTAGTAGGGAGGAGAGAGAGACAAGCTCCGACACGCAGTCGAGGCAAAGCCAGGGACACTAGAGATGAGAGTGGCCCTTCCGTGCCCATTTTGAGTGATGACAAGGTTGAGATCAGCGAGGCCGAAGAGGCAGCGAGTCGGCACGCTGAGTCATCCGAGAGCGGAGATGATGACACTGGCTCGGGTTCTACTAGTGAAGGTGATGCTGAGTCAAGCTCTGAGGCAAAGGGCAACGACGATTCTGGTTTTGGTTCAGAGAGAAGTGCAAACAGCGGCGCTGACGGAGACAACTCTGAGTCCCTGCCCAGGAAGAGGACGAAGAGGGCCTCTCGAGACTGAGATAGCTGGCACTGATTTTCTGTATTCTTGCTTAGTTTCTTTTTGCTAGTAGTGTTAACACTTTGTACAGTTTTAGACAGGTTTTATTTACTTTAAAAACTTGTACTCTTTTGTAAAAAGTAACCATGATCGGCATGAAAACTAGTCTTTTGTATGGAAAAGTGTTGTATTTTGCATTCTGAGCACCGCATTGCATAAAAACGAGAGTGAACTTGATTGATGGAATTTGAACATTGTATTGGCACAACCTTCTTAATCAGGTAATGAAGCATGAGAAACTGTTGAAACATGGAGAAACATAAAGAAACTGTTTGTGCCCATTTATTTGTTATCCTTTGCAAAAGGCAGATTGAAACATGGAGAAACTGTTGAATGGACATACAAGGATTTACTTAGGGGCTTGGAAGAGTTTGTGCCAAACATCCTTTATCTTTGGCATTTTTACCCTATCAAAAAAACAGAAAGGAAGTTCAAAATATGGGCTTGAAAGGCATTGGATTATCTCAAACTTCTTAGCATTGGTTTCTTAGAATTGGAAACATTTTGGTTGTTTTGATGGAAACAAGTGGAAGTTTTTTCCATGACATTCAGACTACCCGATGTCGATCCTCATCCGTGGGGGGTGCTGGAAGGGGTACTACTTGATAGATCTAACCTTTGAATTATTTGTGGGTAGGGGCTGCCCAGACCTGAACGTGCATTCTCATGCTTGACAGTATGAACTTCTAACACTGCCAAGCAATGTCCATGACAAAAAGTTTTCATTGTTTGCAATTCATTAACTGACTTTACAAACATATTTGAGTCCATCAACAAGGTTCTGACGATGGCTTATTAAGTGTCTGACTACCTATATATTTTATTATGATTAGTGAACCTCAATAAATTTTAGTTTGTGAAGGCAAGGAAAGGCTACCATGCATTAGTTTGGGAGAGCTTAAGTTTGAGGATAATTTTAATAATTTTTTGCTTTTTTAGGGATGGACATGAACAACCCAGCGGAATGGAAGTTGATGATGATGTTACTCTCAACCGTGTTGCCAATGCAGAAGCTCAAGCAACTAGCATTAGCAGTGAAAAGCAAGTAGGCACTATTGATGCAAATAATTTGCAGCATCAACAACTGCATGATGAGCTGGAGGATCAATTGTCAGATTTTGGAGATGATGTGACTCCTATTACATCCCAAAATGGTGCTATATTAAGAAGGAAGCTAGGGATGGTAATTGATCCCAAGGATGATGAATAGGAATGCAGCATGGGATTATTTTATTTCTTTGTTGTTCCCATTTTAGTTTTTTGGCTTGGATGTGATCAAATATGATATAGATGTTGCACATAGAAGAATATTATTCAAGTGCCTATGATGGCTTTTGTAGAGAGAAGTGCTACATTGTGTTATTCACTCTGGCTCTTAGTCAATCAAATTGAGTCATCTTAAAGATTAAAGATTATTTGAAAATTGTATATGAAAAGTATGACTCATTGGATTCTTTTGCTAAATCCTTGCCTAATTATATTAATTTAATTTGATATGGAAAATTTTTGCTGAATGTCACAATCACAATTTGCTAAACTAAATCTTTGGACTATTCTGTTGTAGGCTAAACTAAATCACAATTTGCTAAACTATGGCTTTCAGCAGAAACAGAAACCCAAGTTTAGTTTCTTTTTTTGGTCCAATTACATAGTAGAATAATCAGGTATTGGAATTACAAAGAGTAATCGGCCAAATTGTATTATCTGAATAGCAATTTTTAAATTAATTCAATTGAATCGACTGAGAATGATTTAACTATAAATTGAGATCACAAAAAACCTAAATTAATTTTGCTATTTGGAGAAAGTGTTATGATTTTGAATATGCCACTTACTGTGTAATTGAGATTTGTCGTACTAACTTTTAAAAATTATTAGTTTAGATAATGAAATGTACCAAATTAGGTACTCATTAATCAACTTCCATTAATGAAATAACTTTTTCAAAATTTAAAGAGAAGAAAATGACAAAATTACAAATTTTTTGTTCATAAGAGCAAAAATGACAATTATACAGCAAAAAGCTATTTTACAGCTTATTTACCAAACACTACTCTGCTGCTTAAATCTATAATCTCACAGTTACACCAAACAAGTTACCAGCTTATACTCACAACTATAAGTTATAATCTATAATCACTTTCCCACAGCTCTACCAAACGGGCCAAAGTCCCTCACTATAACATTTCATTCACGGGAAATGATCTGGTAAATCTTGCTGCTGGAAGCTTTAGGGCAGCCTCAACTGTTATAATGCAGACACAAAAGCTGTTTTACAAAATCTAAAATCCCTCAAACTCATTCTTCATGCTTTAAGTGGCTTTTTCCTGGTTGATCATTGTATAACACTGCTAGCAAGATTATTACATTCTTTCAGAGTCACAAACCATTGGGAACATGAACATCAGAGAAATTAAACTCAAATTTTGTTAGCTAACCTTCAGTGACTAAATTCAACTCTCCATTATCAATCTTAATTTGTAAGCGTCCTTAACTCAGATTGTACAAGTCTCTTTGCAATTCATAAATCTACATTCTCTCTCTCTCTCTGAATAAATCCTTCAAATGCTTCATTTTTTGTATCCTGATTTATACCATTATTTATTTATTTATCATTATTAGAGTGTAATCCATGCTCCGAATGTTGTGGCGATGGTTTGGGTGAAGGCTAACTCTTTACTACTATTGTACCTTCCAGACCGGGCAATAAGCCAAGAGTACTTGCTATGAATTTTTAAAAAATAATAAAACATTTTCTTCTCTTTTTTTTTTTTTTTTTTTTTTTTTTTTAAATGGTTTACAGTGAACCAATTTTATACCAAATGTAAAGAGTGATGCTACTATTGAACTTTCTAAATTTCCCCAAGATTTTCTTAATAAAAAAATAAAATAAAACCCATATCATTATGGTTATAACAACTAATACCAAACCAACCCAGCTCTCTCTCTCTTCTGTTCATGAAAGAAAAAGTTAAAATTGACCTACTATTTTGCTCTTTTTATGTTGGATAAGAGGTTTCCCTCTGCAAGCTCACGATTTTGGAAAATTCTTCTCTCTCTCTCGCTCTATATATATATATTGCACAAGATTACCTTGAAGTAGAAGGAATATGACCTTGTTTTGCCAAAACCCCAAAACCAAAAGCATATTTAGAAACAAAATGTGGGTTTTAAAAAAAATAAAAAATAAAAAATTATGAAAACAAGTTTTCAAACCAAAATTTAAGAAAATGCAAAAAATGTTTGAACATATGCTGTTCAAATTGAAAATGAGGAAGAATCTAAAATTGTTGAGGAAAAAACAATTTATGTGCTTGGAGATGAATAGCGATCGAGCAAGGGAAATCTAGATTTTCTAATCGAAGCCGCAAAAGTTATCTCCGGTGAGTTTGAAGACGACTACCGAGTCAGAAACTGGAAGTGAGCAAAGAGTTTTGCAGAGAGACAAAGAACGAAACGTTGATGGATACAACAACGACATGAACACCTTTGATACGACAACATAGAAGAGAAGAGAAGAGATGAGTGCGTCCCGTCGATTGTCGCCACTGTCAAACCAGACTCATCGTACTGTCGATCGCCGCTGCCGTTGAAGAGAGATTCAAACCCTTCGAACCAGTCTCTCTGATTAGAAGCTATTAGAAGCCAAACAGTTGAGGTATATATATGTTTTTTTTTTTGGTGATTGGCGGGAGAATTTTTATTTTGCGCTTATTTTTTTTGGTTATACCATTCACGATATAAATTGTGTGTCGTAAAAAGTGTAATATTTTTAACGGCTAGTGTTTTGTGCATTGTGAAAAGTATAATACTTTTCACACCTGGCGTACGTGTGTCATGTATAGTTGATGTATTAACAGCATATGATGGTCTCTTTAAGTTGAATGTAATGACAGTTGTACCGAAAGTTGCTATGAATAAGAATAACACATCTTTTGCTTATATTCTTGAGTTGAATTTATGGCATGGTAGATTAGGACATGTGAATTTTGATGCTTTGCATAGATTAATTGGTTTAGATTATATACCAAAATTTAAAATTAATCCTAATCATAAATGTGAAATTTGTGTAGAAGCGAAACTAACTAAGGCTCCATTTAAATTGGTTGAAAGGAAAACCGAACCTCTAGAATTAATTCATACAAATGTATGTGATGTTAAATTTGTTCAAACTAGAGGAGGTAAAAAGCATTTCATAACATTTATCGATGATTGCACAAGATATTGTTATGCTTATTTACTTAGAAGTAAAGATGAAGCCTTAGAAATGTTTAAACTCTACAAAACAGAAGTTGAAAATCAACTTGGTAAAACCATTAAAATGGTTAGAAGTGATAGGGGTGGTGAATATGATGCACCGTTAAATGAATTTTGTGCACTACATGGCATTATTCACCAAACTACAGCACCCTATTCTCCTCAGCAAAATGGAATTGCTGAAAGAAAGAATAGAACCCTAAAAGAAATGATGAATGCCATGTTACTAAGTTCAGGCTTACCACAGAACTTGTGGGGGGAAGCAATATTGTCTGCTAATTATGTTCTTAGCAGAATACCCCACAAGAAAACCAACAGCACTCCTTATGAATTGTGAAAAGGTCGACCACATTCCTACAAATACTTAAAAGTGTGGGGGTGTTTGGCAAAAGTTGAAGTTCCTGTTCCTAAAAAGACTAAGATTGGACCAAAAACAGTAGATTGTGTGTTCATTGGTTATGCTCAGAATAGTAGTGCATATCGGTTTCTGACTTATAAATCAGAAATACCTGATATAAATGTGAACACTATTATAGAGTCAAGGAATGCTGTGTTTTTTGAACATGTCTTTCCTTACAAGAAAGGACAGGAATTAAGTTCACAGAAAATAATTTATGATTGTACACAAAGTCAAGAGACTAATGACAATCAAATACAAGAGACTAGTAATGGTCTTGACTAACAGGATTTAACTGATGATGAACCAAGACGAAGTAAGAGAGCGAGAACATCAAAATTATTTGGTCCAAATTTTCTGACATACCTATTAGAAAATGAACCTTAAAGCTTTAAGGAAGCAATGACAAGTCCTGAAGCACCTTTGTAGAAAGAGGCTATTAATAATGAAATTGAGTCCATTATGCAAAATCATACTTGGGAATTGGTGGATCTTCCACCAGGTTCTAAACCTCTTGGATATAAATGGATATTTAAGAGAAAAATGAAGGTAGATGATTCAATAGACAAGTATAAAGCAAGACTTGTAGTAAAAGGTTACAGACAAAAGGAAGGTCTGGACTATTTTGACACATATTCCCCTGTGACTAGAATAACATCCATTCACATGCTTATTGCTATAGCAGCGTTGTTTAATTTAGAGATACATCAAATAGATGTTAAGACAGCTTTCTTAAACGGTGATCTAAATGATGAGATCTATATAGAGCAACCCGAAGGGTTTGTAGTGTCGGGGCAAGAAAAGAAAGTTTGTCGGCTTGTAAAGTCTTTTTATGGATTAAAACAAGCACCTAAGCAATGGCATGAAAAATTTGATCATGCAATGCTTACTAATGGGTTTAAGATAAACGAATGTGACAAATGCGTCTATGTTAAAAACACTGACCAAGGATATGTCATAGTTTGTCTTTATGTGGATGACATACTTATCATTGGAAGCAGTCAAAACATAATCAAATCAACTAAGTAAATCTTAATAAAAGATTTGATATGAAAGATATGGGGGTCGCAGATGTTATATTAGGAATGAAAATTACTAAAACATCTGACGGATTACGTTATCTCAATCTCATTATATTGAGAAAATTCTTGATAAATTTACCAAGGATGATTTGAATGTAGCTAGAACACCTGTAGATATCAGTCTTTATTTATCGAAAAATAAAGGTGATGCAGTGTCTCAGTTAAAATACTCCCAAATCATTGGAAGTCTAATATACCTAATGAATTGTACTCGTCCTGATATAGCTTATGCTATCAGTAAATTGAGCAGGTACACTAGTAACCCCGGAGAAGACCATTGGAAGGCGATCATTCAGGTTCTTAGATATCTAAGATTTACTCGTGATCATGGTTTGAACTTTACTCGATATCCAGCAGTACTCGAAGGTTATTGTGATGCCAATTGGATATCGGATACTAAAGATTCAAAATCTACTAGTGGATATGTCTTTACTCTGGGAGGCACTACTGTTTCTTGGAAATCCACAAAACAAACTTGCATTGCACGATCCACAATGGAATCCGAGTTCATTGCTTTAGACAAAGTAGGAGAAGAAGCAGAATGGCTTCGTCACTTCTTAGAAGACATTCCAATGTGGCCAAAACCTGTGCCAGCTATTTGCATTCATTGTGATAGTCAATCTGCAATAGGCAGGGCACAGAATCATATGTATAACGGTAAGTCACAACATATTCTTCGTTGACATAATACCGTAAGGCAATTATTGTCAAATGGAATAATCTCAATAGATTATGTAAAATCTAAAGAGAATATTGTGGATCCGTTAACAAAAGGTTTGACAAAAGAGCTAGTGTATAGTTCATTGAAGGGGATGGGATTAAAGCCTATTACATAAGAGTCATCATAATGGTAACCCTACTTATATGACTGGAGATTCCAAAAACTAAGTTCAAAGGGACAACTAAGTTATGTGTGGCTCGCCAGAAATCACCAAGGGATTAAAATTCCCTACCCATTCCTATGATGAGAGTGATATCTGCAACATGTGTTGTCTGCAGGGGTATAAGGATAAGCATTGCTTTTAATGATTACTTATATCTTGATTTAGGCATAAAATCAAGACGAGTATAAGGAGATACGCACAATAAGAATCACCTATATGAGTGTCGAACTGGGGCCGGTTCTATGAGAATGAAGAGGCTACATTCTTTAGAAGCACTCATGAAAACCAAGAGCGTTCAAGGCCAAAATGAACACAACAATGAGAACCACGATGTGTTATAAGATATTTTGTGTGAAATCTATTGTCTTGGCTTACACAAACGGCTGAACAATTCAAGGCATCGCGTCCATTGGTTAGCTAGTAAGTCCGATAGGTTATCACTAGGGAAGGTTCAAGGCCGAACGCTACCTATCTTGATGCAAGATATTTTCGATTTATACTGTTTCGATAAATTTTGCATATTGTTGCATTTTTGTTGTCATCAAATTTCATTCATGTGAGGGATTGTTAGAAATGGTTTGAAATTCTGGGTAAAACCAGAATTTTTTCCTATCTTTGGTCAATTATTTAGGTGGGACCCGTGCGTCAAAATTGGCAGGTCTAAGTGGTAACGTGTTCTATGTCGCGTTGTGATTCATGTGGTATATTTGGTTGCTCAAAACCATTATCGAGTGAATGAGAAATTGAAGCCAAAGTGTGCTCCATGGAAATGGAGTTTTAGTGGAAATTCCTTAAAGTTTGTGTAAATGGCTTGTCCCACATTGATTTGGTAGGAAGTTTTGAATGGATTTATATAGCTTGGACTTATAACTTGGGGAGGGCCCCAAGGGGCACCCCAAGTTTGTAGAAGGGAGAGGTTATGGGCAAAATAGGTTAGACCCATTGGACCCAAAAATCACCACACACGCATGTGCGCGCCACCACCGTCGTTTGTCCGGGCGGGCTAGGCTTGGGCACGGGTACGTGGTGTGAGGTTGGGTTGGGCTTGTTCGGCCCAATACTAATCTTTTTGGGCCAAAAATATTTGAATTCAATTTATTTTTGATAGAATAAATTCTGTCCAAATTTAAATTTAAATTTTTGAATTCAAAATTTTATTTGCACCTCTTCAGAAATTCTTTACAGGTTTGGATCTATCCAAAACCGACTCTGTTCGGTTCAAATTTAAATCCACCCGAACAGATTTGAAATTCAAACAGATTCGGTTTTCTGTTCAAATTCAAACCCAACAGGTACAGTACCTATTCAAATAGGTATGCTACCTGTTCAATTCAAAATTAAAGGGTGCCATTACTTCTATAAATAGACCAGCTCTCATTTGATCAGATTCACTCCAATTTTCGTCCATCTTTTGTTGTAAAATCATCTCTACATTTTGCTACATTTATTTCATTATTTTTTCTGTGAGAAAGAGTGTATACACTAAGTGTGTTCGTTGAACAAATAAATTGTAGTGCTGCATTTGTTTGTTGTTGATCATTTCATCCTGAGAGATAGACGTCCATATTCTGAAAGCACCTAGGAGAGGACGAATCTGTCTTAAGGACACAGTGTCAAACACTAGACTTGATCAGATTATTATTCGAAGAAATTAATCAAGTAAGTTGTTTAATTTATTATTCTGTTTTATTTGTTTATTAAATCAGATTTAATTTTGTTTTTGTAACAAAATAAAATCTATTTTTATTTATTTAATTTTATTTCCAGTTTGATTTTTATAATCAAACAATTTTCTCTCATTTCCTTTATTTCTTGTATATTCTGTTTGTTGTTAAGTATACAAACAAAATTAATTAATTATAGTGAAAATTGTCCAACACTTTTCACTCATCCAGTTTGACTCAAATTTCACTTTAATTCTTATAGTTTTAATTTGAATAATTTGATCCTTACCCTTTAAGTCTAATTTTAATTTGTTTTTCCATTTAAATTTTTATTAATTTTGTTTACGTATACACCTTAAAAAGTTGATTAGTGTCCTAAAATTATTAATTTTAACCTCTACTTTAGATAGAATGACCAAATTAGAACTAGACTTAAAGTGACAAGTGCCCAAAAATTATTGATTTTAACTTTCAATTTAGACAGAAAAACTAAATTAAAATTAGACTCAAGCGTGGGGCCAAAATTTTCAAATTAAAGTTATAGGGACTAAAGTGAAATTTTAGATCAAATTATAAAAGTGAAAAATGTAATTAATTCAATTAATGCAATTGAAAGTAGATGGACTAATAAACTACAATGATCACCATTGTAATTTACCCTAAGTTTTTGGCTAAAAAGTCAATGAATTAAAAAAAAAAATGTTAAAAAGTCATTAAAAAGTCCTACTATAATATTGATTTTTTTGGTACAAAAGGATTGTAGAATTTTAACTAATTGTGATAGTTCAATTGGCAACTTTTGTATACTTCTATTCATAAGATTATGGGGTCAATCCTAGTAGTTTTTTTTAAAAAAATTTTATTTTATTTTATCAAAGATAGCATTAGTATGTTAGTATAGTTAGATTATAATTAAAGGATTTGCTGCTTCATCAGCTCGAAATCCTGACTTTTCACTCATCACACTTTAAGGTGTGACTACTAGACCATTGAGTTACACCCCAATGTCCTGGGAGTCAATCATATTCAATGACAAAGATTTTTTATATTTTCTTTTTTATTATGAGAGTTGTATATAATTGTTTATTTCTTTTCAAGTTCGACTATTTCTTATAGGAGGTGCTAAATCCCCCAATATAGCACTTTTGGGGGTGTTAAATTTGTGCTCCCAAACATTTTTCTTCTTATAGTGATTGTTGGGCTTCATGGTTGATGGGTTTCTAGTTATGTATTGCTGGGCTTGATGGACTAGTTTGATATAATTATTTTTCATATTTGTAATTAATATCCTACCTACTGCTTGCCAAAAAAAAAATCCAAAATATTATATTGAACCCCATTAGTGAAAACTTGGTCACCATAAAAAATGTGATCATTTAGTCACCAGACTCTATATTCCATCCAGTTGATTAGTTTTAACTTAAAGACCATGCAGCTCTCTACTATCAGACGAATTTAATCAATCATCAAAACATAAATGGTGTAACGCCCCGAAAATTGGGCAGAGTATATCTATTTATGCTACAAAACCCGCCTGATAAACAAACACATATATATAGCTAACTATTCCATACATTCATTTCCATTAAATCCCAAATGCCAAATATATGCTATTCACATCTCAATGCCCCAGTTCCAATCCCAAGCATACATTTTACAACAAGTATGAAATAGAAGCTGAACAGATAATAAGTGCCCTACAGGCAAAATTATCCAAGAACATTCTTGGTTAAACAAAATGGAATTTCAACTCAACGCTAATACAGCCCTAGGCTTACATTCAACAAATAACAATAAAACAAAAATAAAGCCTCAGCTCCGAGTCCTCCCAAGTCAATGCCTTGGCGGAGGCATAGCACCTGTACCTGAAATGGTTTCCCTTATAGGGTGAGCCACAGCCCAGTAGAGATATACTACACAACATATGGACCATGACAAGACTAAAGAGGAGTATGCTTATGCCATGCTCCTGATAAAACAGTTTATCTCTCTTTTTATAAAGCATGCAACGCTGAGATGCAACAATAGATATAAAACCATATCTATTACATGAATATAGGTTTTGTAAATCTCTAGGTGAGTGTCTGCAAGTAGGCCCTAATGCACTACCACTGTCATTTTTACCAGTAAACTGGAAGGCTCGACACCTAACTGCGCGGTTCCACACCCCCTACCCAGATTCACAAAGTATTCATCTTTTTATAAATAGATACATTTCCAAACATTTCTCAAAAACAGATACATTTCCAATAAAATGAATGTAATGCAATGTCCAATGTAACAAATGAGGAATATGGTTCAATTTACCTAAGTCTTATGTATTTCTACAACAATCATGGCTATCTTCCACCGATAGCCCAAAACAGATATTTCTAAACAGATATTTAAACAATTAAATTCCAAAAAATCTGATAAATAAAATCTATTCCACATCTCATCAAATATGAACAACTACACTAGTTTTCATATCACAATCATGTCCGGTAACTTCTCAAGGTCCATTTTTAACTGTGTCAGTTTTATTCCAACAGATACATTAAGCAAAATAATACCTTTAATGCCCAAGAAAACATCATTTTCTTTTCAAACTCATTCTCCAAGCATTATTCAACTATGATATCCTATTTTGATCAAAAGCCCCAAAATTTAAACACAATTCCTTTGTTTTCTTTAAAAATGCTCTTTTGGTCACAAAACGGTAAAAATTTCAAAACCGATCAAATCGAGGTCCGTTTTTGTTCAAATTTAAAACATAGCTCTTTCATAATCTTACAAACATATTCCAAGTTTACACTTTTGCAATTTGGGCATCAACTTATTATTTTTCTTAAAATTTCTCTTTTAAGCAAATAAATCACAAAATTTTCAAAAATTCTAATTAAATTATATACAACTCTAAGCTTCATATAATCAAGTAAAAGTACATAAAGAAGTGTAGGAAAATCCCTACCTCAAGCCAAGAAGCTTTCAAATTTTTTGGCAACAGAAATTAAAACTGCTCGAAGCTAAACGACGCCTTTTCCGCCCTCTACGTTTTGATCCAAAGCACTAGGGGTCAAAAATGACTTATACTAGATCAAACCCATGAAAAACTAACATTGGAACCCTTTTTTTCTCTCTTTCTCTTCACAACAAGAACCCAAAGTTGAAGAAAACATCTTATTTGGTCACTTATATATATATATATATTATAAACAAATATCTAACCAAATATCTAACCAAATATCTAACTATATATATACACCTATATATATATATATATCAATCAAAAATACATTTCAACATCTTTAATAACAAAAATAAATATAACATTTTCTCACCACAAAATATATTTCATTTAATGGTACACACCATAAATATTCACAACTCTTTTATGGTAGTCAAATAATAATAATAAAACCACAACACTATCACATGGTTACTAACGAGTCACAATTCAATCAATTGGGTCCAAAATGAATGGAGTTTAATAATTTAAAATAAATCCCCAACTAATTTATCTCAAATCATGGTCCGAACACCCAAAACTTAATTTTAAATTCTGCTATAAATTAAACTGAACACCAATCAGTCCGTCAATTTTCATAAACTAAATACTCATCATTAAATTGTGAAATTGTTATCCAACGTGATACACTCATATGGAAACAACATATAAAAATTTCATAATTTTCTAAGATCGAAAACTATTTTTAAAAAATATAAAATCGAACTGTTTTCGCACAGAATTTACACGACAATCAAATTTGAAAATTTGCTCAATTAAATTATGCGCTGGCTATTTTAAAAAAAAAAATTGGGTCATTTCAAATGGAGTTCGGTTATGATAAATGGAGTTCGGTTATGATTTAATTATTCTACTCTCTACAGGTTGTACGACTAATACAAACCCCATCTTCTTGTGTATCCCATATTTGAGTATTTGACCTCAATACATGTCTTGTTTGGCGCAATTTATGAGAGCTTAGAATGTCACTTTTTTTAAATAAAAAAAAAAATTCTATTTTAAGGGTTTGTACTAAGTCGCTGATTAACATTAGCTTTTTTTAGTTGGGACTTTTTTAGCTTGGGACTAAAAAGTTTGTTTGGTTTGGTTTTTTTGGCTTTTTTGAGAAAAAAAGTGAAATGATTATGATTTGAATGTAACATTTTTGTATTATGGGCTTATTTAGCCTATTTTGTCTTTTGTGTTTTTTTAGCCAAACTAAATTAGCCAAACGAAGGTTAAATGTTCAGTGCAATTTTTGTTTACATTTTAAGGCACTGGGGCTATAAGTCTAAAAACTTATTCCAAATTATTCTTCTTCTTTTTTTTTTCCTCTATAAGAAGCATAATAATTTGAAAATATATATTACCCATATTTATTTGTCTATATGTTCACCTATATATTTGCCACTGATCATCGGTGACTTTTCTAACACTGGCTATTTTTTGGCGACTTTCCAGTGTTGGTGATTGGGGGCGATTGATACTAGCATATGAGAATAGAGAAGGGAAGTAGAGATTTTTTTAAAAAAAGGTACAAAGGTAAAAGTAAAATAAAAAAAATTAAAGCAATGATTATACTTCTCACTAATATATTTAGTTAATCATATTTTTGAAATCAAAACAAATCATTTTTTTTTACTCACTTCTAAACATATAATGATAAAATTCAAATATTTAAAATAAAATTAATTATAATAATATAATAAACATCAGATTAATACATAAAAAATAATTTACGAATGTTATTAATGTATGCGTTTGGATCATCTCCAAATGTTTGTAACTTTTGTAGAACGTGTGCCCAGAAGCTATCACACTGCAAGAGAAGCTCACCAATTTATTATGACGATGACGTCTCTTTGGATGAAATCACCCAAACCACGTTCAGAATCTCAACCTCATAGCCAGGTAGTAACAATAATATTCTTGTGATAAAGCTCTACATGTTTGAAATTATCATTTGGTTATCCCTATTTTAAAAAGATTTAAGATTATTAAATTTACAGTTTTTATAGATGGATAATTTATGGGAAATTCTGGCATACACACTCTTTAAAATGGTGCATCATATGCACCCCTAGATATGACATTTTTTTTCTTTAGTTATAAATTTTTTTTTCTTTAGTTATGACTCATGAATTTTTTAATTATGTCTCATATTGTGTTTAGTTATGACATTTTTCTTTTATTTTTTTAGTTATGGCTCAAAAAGTATAAAGTTATGCTATTTTCTTCTAAAGTTATAAGATGCATATAATACATACCTAAGTGTGTACCATAATGTTCTCCATAATTTATACTTGTTGAATAAATGGTTTCCAGATTTTCAGATCCCTTATAAATGGAAAAGAAGAATATCCAATTTCCTTTTAAAAGATGATATAAGAATACTTGTGTATTGCTATAGTTGTTTGTACTAATCTCATTACAATCTTCAAGCTTTATATTAATAAATGCAATTTGTTAAAATTCATTTACTAAACTGAGATCTAGATTCACAATCCAAAACAAAACAAAAACAAATAAAACAGAGATTTAAATTTCAAAAATGCTTGGGACCCTCTTTTTTTGGAGACGAAAAAAGAGGGTCTCAATCATTGTTGTTTAAATTTATAATGACAAATTTGCAGTACATCATTTGATGAAATTTATGATGTTATTTGTAATACAGAAAGTGAATCAAGCTTGTCATCGACTCTTCCTAACATGTTAATCTCTTTCTCTTTCCCCTCTCTTTTATAGCTTCCATCATAAATCACTACCTTTTTCCCTACCTACCACCACCTCCCTCCATATTCACCAAATCTCAAGTCACCATCAAACCCAAAATCACCACCACAAAATCATCACCACCAACATCAAATTTGAACCATTTTGGTAATTTATACATAATCATTGAATGGAAAATAGCACCCCAGCAACATTGCTCTTTCAAATCAATATAAAAGAAGCCAACAATTTTTGGTGCTACAAGGTAGGTATATATTCAAGAAAAATAAAAATAAAAGCAACATAAAATAAAATAAATAAGATGACAATAAAGAGAAAAGCCACACCATGTGTGTGTGGTTCGGTTACTACCATACACACATGGCAAACAAAAGCCCCAAGCATACATCTCTCTTTTTATTGATTTTCACTCTTCAGTATTATTCTTACAATAAAAATCCCTATATGAAAAGTATATTTCAGTAGGTAATAGAGAGGATTGGGTTTTATCTAATATCTAACATATCCTTACTAAACAAAATATCTTTGCACTATCTTTGAGGCTCGAGTTTTGCTAAGTGTACAAATTAGTGCCTGGAAAAATACGCAGAATAGAAAGGGATCAATTCTGCGCATTTTCATGGGCAACAATTCTGTGCACATAGGTGAGGCTCTACGGAATTTTTTGGGTGGATAACAATTGAGAAACAATGTGCATGGTTGGCCTAGATTGTGGATTGACATGCAAACATGCAATTGCCAATTTTACACTACGCATCATTACCTCCTCAACTTCAGGGGAGGGAGGTGAGAGACATTGGTCCAACACATCCTTTAGTTGTATGTTCTCAACAGCCGGGGTCAGTAGGGACATGATGAAGTCTCCCGGATGCTTTCCTTTGATCACTTCCAGTGCCAACACACCAAAGCTATAGACATCACACTTTTCAGTTACCTTCATTGAGTAAGCAAGCTCTGCAGAAAAAGAGAGACATGGTAATGCACTTGTTTTGTTATGCTTTAGATTCTATGTCAATTTAGCAGAGCATAAAACTATGTTTACCTGGTGAAACATATCCGTATGTGCCTGCAAATGCACTCCAGTTAGAGGAATCTGGCTTCAAAAGCTTGGCAGTGCCAAAGTCTGAAACATGAGCCTCGTACTCCTCATCAATCAGAACATTGTTGCTGGAAATGTCTTGGTGAACAATGGGTGGTGTGCAATCATGGTGCATGTATGACAAAGCGCTTGCCACACCTTTAATAATATTCACCCTCTTAGGCCAATCTAATTCTTTAGCTTCTTCGTCTTCATTAAAAATTGTAGCCAAACTACCTCTTTCGAGGTACTCATAAACTAGAAAAGAATGTTAAGCATGTGAACAATACCCAAAAAGCTTCAGTATGTTTCGATGCTTAATTTTTGTCAATGCCCTTACCTCATTTAAGAAATCTTTCCTATCAGCCCTCTCCGATAACGGATGAAGTTTCTTCACAGCTACTACATTAGCTGATGGTAACTTCGCTTTGTAGACAGTTCCATATCCTCCTTTTCCAATGCAATATGTGGCATCAAAATCATTGGTAGCTTTTACAATGTCATTGTACATTGCTCTTCCATCGAATATTGATATTGATAACAAATCTTCTTTTGGGGGTTGGGTATCACCCTCTTCAACTTGTGATTTTGTCTTTCTTGAATTGAACATGATGAGAAGTCCAATGAATGCACCTAGAAGTAAGAGTGCTCCACCAAGAGAGAGCACGATTACAAGAACAAGCATCCTTTTTTGTATGGTGTGTTTTTGCAATGCAGAAGGAACTTTGCAAGGCTGCAGGCCTTTGACATTTCCACACAGACCTTTGTTCCCTTGCAGTGCTTCTATTGATGCATTTATGAAGGCGTTGCTCATGGGAATAGGACCTTGTAACTGATTGTATGATATATCAATAAATGCCAAGCCACGCATATCTTCAAAACCCTTTGGAATGAGACCAGAGAGATTATTGTGGGAAAGGTTTAAATTCTCCAAACTCTGCAACTTTGTGATTTCGAATGGTATTTCCCCTGTGAGATTATTACTACTTAGATCCATCTCAGTCAGTTGAAATAACTTACCAATTTGTATTGGAATTTTTTGGCTGAACATGTTGTTGCTCAAGTTCAAGTAAAACAGCTTAAGATAGTTGTCCAGAATTCCCGGTATTGACCCATTGAATCTATTTATGGACAGATCAAGATACGAAATCCCAGTTAGTGATTCAAGTTCTTGAGGTATACTACTGGAAAGTTGGTTATCAGCTAAAATCAATTTCTCTAGAGAAGTCAACTTCCCAAATTCCTTTGGAATCTCCCCAACTAAATGATTTGAAGACAGATCAAGTCGATGTCGTTGTATTGAATTTCCAAGTCCTAGGGGAATACTACCGGTGATATTGTTCCTTGCTAAGTTTAGGTTTTCCAAATTTGGAAACCTTCCCCAGATTTCTGATAATTCACCATAAAATTTGTTGTTACTCAAATCTAGGTGGATCAGGTTTGGATAAGTGCCCAAATCTTTAGATATATTTCCAATTAATTGGTTTTCATCAAAACGGGTTCTGATTAAGCTTGAACAATTTTTTAGACTTTTAGGGATTGTACCTGTGAGCTGGTTGTGGTTGACACTGAAGTTTTGAAGTTTACCACCTTGGCAAAGCTCTGGGAGATTGCCAGAAAACTGGTTGTCATCAATTTCTAGTTTAAGCAAGTTTTTCAAATTTCCAAGTTCATTTGGAATAGGACCGGAAAGTTTGTTGGAACGAAGGAAAAGAGTTTGTAAACTAGACAAATTACCTAATGAAGCAGGAATGGAACCGCTAAGTCAATTCTCGCTCAATTCCAAATCATTGAGGAACTTCAAATTTCCTAGCTCTTTAGGAATTGGACTAGAGAGTTGATTATTCCAAAGATAAAGGAGTGTTAGAGAGCTCAAATCACCGAAAGATGTTGGAATTGAGCCAGTAAGATTGTTTGTTTTGATGCTTAGGCTCTGGAGTGATTTCAACTTTCCTATCTCTCGGGGAATGGAACCAGATAGGTGATCGTTGAACAAGTACAACACAGTTAGCTTATTCAAGTTTCCAAGAGTGGCAGGGATGGGTGTAGACACCCCATTTTTGACCGTCCTCAAGACTTAGACGTCACCGATTGAGCGCTTGGTGATGTTGCATACTGTGCTCGTTCAGAAGTCTCAGAGTTGCGGCCGTGCGCCCTGCCTCCGGACTTCCGAACTTTCTTCTCTACCTTGTCTCGGTTTGCGAACCAGGCTCGGTTTTCTCTGTTTTCTTTCCTGAGGGAAGGGAGTGGTCCCGTAGACCATCTCTTGGTGGCCGTGAGCTAATTTTCGTGGCCGTAGGCCATTTTGCCCATTTCGGAGCCCGGTTCCCGGTTTTCGGGACCGTCAGGCCGTGTGCCTCGGTTCGGGACCGCCCAACCATCTCCGATTTCTCCGGTTTTTGGCAAGTGCCTCTGTTTTATCATTCCGAGGAACACTGGGGCCTCTGATGCCCACTTCGTGGCCGTATGCCACTTTCGGTGCCTGTAGCCGGTTTTCGAGACCCCGAATCGCGCGGTTTAGGCCCCGAGCATTCATTTTGCATCAGTTTTCTCTGATTTTTGGCAGGAACCTCTGTTTTGTCATTCCGAGGGACACTGGGGTCGCAGATACCCACTTCGCTGCCGAACACCACTTCCGGCACCCGCAGCCCATTTTCGGGATCCCGAATTGCTCGGTTTTGGCTCCGAGCGTTCATTTCTCATTAGTTTTTGTTCAAACTTGGCAGGTACCTCTGTTTCAACACCAGGAAGATCACTGGGGGGTGGGAGGCCAGCAATTATCCCAGATAGCCAGTTTCGCTCCTCCGGAGCCCGTTTTTCTCACTTCCGGGCCAATGTTGAATACCTTGGGGGTATTTTCTTCCAACCAAAGCTACATATTTGTGCTCAAGGGACATGGGAGGACCCTAAACAAGCATGGTCGGCCAGAAAATTGGAAGTTCATTTTTGGGCCTCTCCTTCAAGCTCTATGTTGTGGCTCCTGCTTCAGTGTTGCCAATCTCCGACCTTGGAACCTTGTTGCACACATCTGGGAGGACCCTAAAAGTTGGTGGTCGGCCAGAAATTCAAAAGTTCATTTTTGAGCCTCTCCTTCAAGCTCTATGTTGTGACTTCTGCTTCAGAGTTGCCAAATTCCAACCTTGGGGCCTTGTTCTACACACATGGGAGGACACAAAAAAGTGGTGGTCGGCCACTAATTCAACTTTTCATTTTTGAGGGGTGGCTGGCCGGCCATGGAAGGTGGCTGGCCGGCCAGGAGGGGTGGCTGGCCGGCCACCTTGCAGAGAACCACCTGGCCGACCGGATTCTTGCTTTCCAGCTCATCCCAGCTGTCCGGATATTTTTGCCAAAATATCACCCCATCCGGGGGATATTTTGGGAGGGAAAGATTGCCTCCATTTCCCTCCCCTTTTACACCTTGTTTTGCCTATTTAAAGGGACCATCAGCTCCTTCCTCAAGGTTACAAGAATTGTCTTCAAGAACACTTAAGCAAAAACCCTAATCTCCATAGCCAAAACCTTCAAAAAAGCTTCAAGTCTTGCTTGATTTCTTCACCAACACCTAGCCTCACCATTCCAACTTCGATTCCAGCAGCGAGGAAGTGTTCTTCAGAGGTCAAGAGGCTACAAATCCAAGCCAAGAAGCAAAGAAAGACAAGTCTTCAAGGGTAAGTCTTCAAAACCAACTTTTAGGGCTTTTTCTTGATTCATTTCCCTACTCCAATTGGTTGAGAATTGGGGCTCCGACCCCTACTGGTTTTATGCTCATATTGAGCCCCTCTACAACATTGTAGAAGGGATCAACTTCATTTGGTGCTTATATATACTAGTTCCTTCAATATTCATCAAGATTGTCACATTTTTGCATGCAATTTTTGACCTATTTGTGTTGGTTTTTGGGGCTCCGACCCCTACTGCTTTCTTGCTTATTTTAAGCCCCTCTACAACATTGTAGAGGAGCTCAACTTCATTTGGCCATTGTATATACCACCCCCTTCAAATTTCATCAAGTGTGCCATATTTTGTATGCAATTTTTGACCTATTTGTGTTTGTTTTTGGGACTTTGACCCCTACTGGTTTTAGTCTTATTTTGACCCCCTTTACATGTTTCATGAAGAAGGTTTGGTCATTTGATGTACAGATTGCATGTCTTGTGTTATACCCTTTTGTGGCTCCATTTTGCCTTCCATTTCTAGCATGTTTTTCTTATGATTTAGAGGCTGCCATATTCTGCATATATGCTTATTTTTGGGTCCTCTTTAATGTTGTAGAAGAAAGTTTGTCCATTTGAATTTTCTATATACCATCTCCCTTTATAATGCTCTTTTGGCCATTAATCTTGTATGATATTGTTGATCTATCCATGTTAGCATTTTGGCCTTGTTTGCTACTGAAATAAGCCATTTTTGGGACTGCCTTGCCGCTGTTCTTGCTGCCATAATCATATTTTGCATGTATAGCATGGCTATAGGCCATTTCGGGGCTTAATTTCACATTTTCGGGATGATTGCATGCTTCGGGTGTCATTTCGAATTGTTTCGGGGCTGTTTCCCCCTTTATTTAGGTGCTGAAATATGGTTTGCATGCTTGCATATCATTTCCCATGTCATTTCATGCCTTAAATGCATTGCCTCGGTTTGCGTGCCCGTGTGCACGCATTTCGAGGCACCTCTGTTTTATCCGATGGCAGCCTATGTGAGTGCGGCCGAGGCTCTCTCATGTTGGCGTAAGCCCATCACTGCATTCCGTATGCCATTTTATGCATTCCTCGGTTTGCGTGCCCGTATGCACGCATTTCGAGACATTCTGTTTTATCCGATTGGCATTGCGTATGCCTCTGCCTCGGTTTGCGTGCCCGTGTGCACGCATTTCGAGACATTCTGTTTTATCCGATTGGCATTGCGTATGCCTCCGCCTCGGTTTGCGTGCCCGTGTGCACGCATTTCGAGACATTCTGTTTTATCCGATTGGCATTGCGTATGCCTCCGCCTCGGTTTGCGTGCCCGTGTGCATGCATTTCGAGACATTCTGTTTTATCCGATTTGCATTGCGTATGCCTCCGCCTCGGTTTGCGTGCCCGTGTGCACGCATTTCGAGACATTCTGTTTTATCCGATTTGCATTGCGTATGCCTCCGCCTCGGTTTGCGTGCCCGTGGACACGCATTTCGAGGCACTTCGATTTTATCCGATTCGCATTTCATATCATCGCCTCGGTTTGCGTGCTAGTGGGCACGCATTTTGAGGCACCTCATTCTTGTCATTCCGGCATCCTATGTGAGTGTGGCTAAGGCCCCCCTTCATGTTGGTATAAGCCCATCATTACATTTCGCATGTCATTCCGCATCGCCTCGGTTTGCGTGCCCGTGGACACGCATTTCGAGGCACTTCGGTTTTATTCGATTTGTATCTCACATCATGGCCTCGGTTTGCGTGCCCGTGTGCACGCATTTCGAGGCATCTCCATTTTCATCCGCATTGTGCATACTAGGATTGTATATTAGTTGCATTTCATGCATATCATGCATATTGCACGGGAAACGAGGTACGTTTCGCACTCCGAGTGGCGGAACGGGTCTCAATTCCCAAGTCGCCGATACTCCTGATTACCCATGATGGGGTTAGGCTCTTGTTGTAGCATCCATCCGCATTCATCCCATATTGAGTTGTGCAATCCGATTCCTCGGCCATCATGCATCGGTATGCGTGATTGGTGGCACGAGGATCGGGATATGCATATATTTGTGAAATACACTGCTGTGCCCTTTTCCTGCTCTCTGTTGCAGCAAAATCCAGAATCAGCAAATTTTCGGAGTCCGGCGCGCATTTCGAGAAATACTGCAAACAGAGGCTAATCGGGGCATCCCAGTGGATTTCCGCGCCAGGCAGCCCAACCGGCGGCATCTATCAGAAGCAAGGCAGTCCCTGGCTTGCACGCCAGTTTTACAGCTTTTATCAATTAATTTGTTAATTAATTAGAATTTTGTAATATTCGGACTGTATATTCGGACTGTATATTCTTTTATTCGGACTGTATTATTTATTCGGACCCTCTGCGCGAGGGCATAATTGTAATAAGGGTGTGTGAGTGTGATGTATGTCTTCCAACCCCCATTTCTTTCTCCCTTTTATTTATCCGCTTACAATGGTTAGATATAGGGCATATTTCAATTAGCATACAGCATGACAGCATGTTTGCATCATTCATCTATTTTGCACGCACCGGGCTCGGCGCATCATACAAACTGCATCTGTATTTCAATTCCAAGTTGAGTACTTGATAGCTGTTGCATCTCATATGCCATATCTAGAATAGCCGAGCCTGCTATAGTTTGCATCTTTGCATGTGTTGCATTAGGCAATTCTGCGTATTTAGGATCATGCATGATTTCTAACCGGTTCCTGTTTTGGCTTGGAGTACTCGGTAAGTTTTATGCTTTAGCATCCTTGCATGCGTGTGAGTGTTGCCATGATAGCATGCTTACCATGAGGCTACATGCTTATGTGATATAACTGCCTTGAATGCCTGTGGGTGGAGGTTGAGTTATCTGAATTGGGACAATACATTGACTGTTTGTTTTAAGCCCACTAGATAGTGGCAAAATCATGTTTTCTAAGCCCACCTGAGGGTGGCAAATCCGCATTTTAGCCTACCTGCGGGTAGCACCTTCACACCATTTTCAAACAAACAAACATGAAATATTTTGTTCCAATTCAGACGGCCCAGTCTATACTTGTTTGCTGCGAGCATCACATAGTAACCTAGGCTAATAACCGGAATAAGAACTCACAATGTTTTCAAAAACAGATATCATGGTTAGTAGAGGCCGGTCTTTGACCGGGCGAGCGGGGGTGCTCACGATGTGACCTTCCCCAATCGTACCCAAGTTCCCGAGCCGAGGCAACTTTGGTGATGACGGACACGTGGCCTTTTGGCACCGAGTCAGGGTTTCCTAAATTCCCCATTTTAAAAATATTTAGGTGGCGACTCTGTTATCTGGCAAAGCAGTCCATGTTTGGCACTTCTTTCAAAAAAATCTGTTTTTCTTCAAAACGATTTGCCAGAGTTGGACTCTTTGGTTCAAGATTTAGAACCGCAACAAAATCGAGTCCGAACTGTAGCGAGGTCCCCCGCGGGCTTGTTACAGTTTCTGGCGACTCTGCTGGGGATTTAGAGAACTTGACTCGAACTCATGATATCTGTTTTTGACTACACCTGTGTGTTTCTTTGCATTGCATTTGCATTGGTGCGCCTAGGACACCGTGTTTGCCATATGCCATTCCCGAACGATTTGCCGGAGGCTTGTCTTGTCAAGTCATGACCATAAGGCTGATCGGCTCTGGGCTCTGACAGCATGGGAACACAAACCCCGGTTTTACCGGGGCCCCCCCTTTTTGACCATTCGACCTAGTGCATATTCGGATCCATAGTGACCATTCCAAACTAGGACAGGTTGCTTACCCGTTTATAGGTTGTTTGAAGCCGCTGTGTGCGTAGTGAAACCCTAGCTCCTGACAAAATAGGACAGGGAAACCTTCCCCCAACATAGGGGTGTTTTGGCTCTCACTTATCTGCTATGTGCTTGTTAGAGTGCGTCTCTACAGGGAATGCATGTATCAGTTTATGAGTGTTGGGCATCAGGCCTGCGGGCATCAGCATCAGTATTTGCTGGAATCAATTCTACCTGAGGGTATCAGTTTACAGGCAGAATTTTGGGCTGAATTCAGTAGAGGGCACAGTCATCCTGTTATGCTCATATCCGTTTTGGTGAAATTGGGCTGAGATGCTGTCTGTTTTCTCTTTTGCTAGGTAGTCTTGGGAACCATAGCTTCAGAAGGCTCCGATATCCCCCGGGTACACCGAACTTGTGTTGATAGACTTTGTCGGGTCAGAAATTTAGTTCAAGGGCAATCAGTGTTGCTTTACCAGAGGCAAGGTAAAAAGACCAGTCAGGCACAGATCGCCAGTTCAGCAGTTACCAGATCAGTGGCCCTTATCCGCCCCACCAGTAAACAGTCAGGCTGAGGTCTCAGTTTTTACTGTAGGGATAGACATACCAGTCAGTTGGATGGATCAGCAGAACACGTCAGGGATGGAGGCAATGATGCGTCAGATGCAAGAAAGTATGAAACTCATGCAGCAGGACACGGCCCGTCAAGCGGAATTTGCCAAAAGCCAGGCCGAGATTATAGCCCAACAGGCAGAGACAATTGCCAGGCTAGAGCAGCAAACTGGAGTATCTACTTCACACCAGGCTCCTCCCCTACCCAGAGCTCCAACGCTTGAGGAGACAGCTAATGTCCAGGATGATACGGACATTCCAGGCAGGCCAGCTCCGCCCCTGGTTCTACCCCAGCTATCCAAATCACCGATCAACCTGCCAAGTTTACCCTTCGAGTTCAAGACGGACCCCACAGCATTGAAAGTGAGCAAGCTTGAGAAGTTGTTCAAAAAGTCTCAGGGGGCCCACTCCATTCCTGATATAGAGGATGGTTATACCAACTCAGTGGTGACATTACCGGATCGGTTCAAGATGCCGCATATCGATCGATTTGATGGCTCTGGAGACCCAATGGTGTACCTTCAATTGTTTTCTGATATCCTGAGACCAATGGGTTTGACCACAGCCCAGAAACTATCACTATTCGGCCGAACCCTGTCCGGGATAGCCGTAACCTGGTATGCAAAGTTGGAGAACTCTGTGAAACAGAACTGGGAAGAGCTGGCTAAGGCCTTTATTGATCAATACTCCTATAACACACAGATCGAGGTCACAACTCATGATCTCGAAGTCACCCGCCAAGAACCAAAGGAGGGTTTCTCAGAGTTCATGACGAGATGGAGAGCAAAAGCCTCAATGATGACCACTAGGCCCGCTGACAAAGATCAGATTCGGATGATTGTGCGCAATCTCCAGCCCAAGCTCATGCAGAAGATGATTGTTATCCCCTTCCCTACCTTTTCAGATTTGCATGAGATGGGGGTTCAAATCGAGGATGCCATCAGACAAGGAATCTTTGCAGAAGATAATGAGCCTTTGAAGAGGAATGTTGCTCGTAGTTCCAATGCTACTACTGATGGTAGCACAACTGCGAAACGCTCAGAAGTAGGCACTATCACCACTTCCCTCAATGGCCAAAAACCAACCACTTCAACTCGGCCCCAAGCCAGAAAATTCCATCCCCTTTACATGAGTCTCTCCCAAGCTTTGAAAAAGCTGCAAGAAGAAGGGCACCTAGAACTCCTAGAACCCCAACCCCTCCCAAATCCTCTTCCACCAAGGTATGACCCAGCTAAATACTGTGCCTACCATCAACAGCACGGTCATGAGACGAACCGTTGCTTCCGCCTTCGTCATAAGATTCAGGATCTTATTGACGAAGAGACCCTAGCTCCACCAAAAGGACCTCAGGTTAGTACTGACCCATCACCTCTACATCTCAACCTCATCCATATATTACCATCCACCTTCGACCCCAGCATATACATCACCCCGGCCCATCTACCTGAGCCTGAGGTGTTTATCCCGGAAAGCATGGACATATGCATGATGGGTGCATCTGGACCCCAGTCATCCCAAACCCATGAACCCACTACTTCTGAGCTGATGAGGATGATTGAAGATCTTCAGAGAACTGTGGCAGATTTAACCTTTGGAGTTTTGCCTCCATCATCGACCACACCACATACTGGGAATTTCTTGTCAAAAGGCTCCCCAGTCTTGGGGCGGGCTACATCTGAGGAATGCCAATCCCTTGGCAAAGTGGAGGCGAGTGGAAAGAACAAGATAGGGGCAGACATGGATCCCCATGAACATCTTCTGTTGGCTGTTAAGGCTTTGAAAGCCGAGGGACTGAACAAAGAGCAAGTGCTCGCAGTTGTTGCAAAAACTGTGGACGGCATTTTCGCCACTCAAGTTGGGGGCGGTTTGAATCAAGGGGCAAGCCGGGAGAAGGGCCGATATACCAGAGGTAATCCTGTTAGCTCTAATCCTCCACTCAGAAGAGATCAGCAAACCAGGCTAGCACTTGCCAATCCCTTTGTGGGTGCGTCCAGCAAAAATCCGCAAACCCAGAAGTACCAACCCCGAGGTCAGAGGGTCTTCCATGCCCTCCACATGCCTTTATCCAAAGCTTTCCAAGTCCTTGTTGGACAAGGCCATCTCAAACCCCTTGAGCCTCGGCCTCTCCCGAACCCTCTTCCGGCAACACATGATGCTACCCAGTACTGCGTATACCATCAGCAAACTGGCCATACTACCGACGACTGCTTCCGTCTTCGCCATGAAGTACAGGATCTGTTTGACAACGGGGTTGTCCTCCCGCCAAGCTCTGCAAAGTCTATCGGCACAGGATCGGTGAACTTAAGGGATAATGTGATGTGATCGGGGGATGAACCACCTGCGGGCAGCGCTTGATTAACTCCAGATGTGGGAATGGCATGCACTGTTCTGAGCAATACGCAAATACCAGTTTTTGTGCTTTCTGACTTGGGTATTGGGTCAGTTTTGTTGTTTTGTTTTGAGTCTGTCTTTTTGTTTTGAGTCAGTCTCTTTTGTTTTGGGTCTGTCTTGTTGTATCGAGTCAGTCCTGTTGTATAGGAGTCGGATGATTCCGGGGGGTGTTACCTCGGGCGTCACCATTTTGTTTTGTGTTTGTCTTTTCGTTTTGTTTTGAGTCTGTTTCTGCCGGGGAGCCAGTTGTGCCAACAGATTTTGAATGAAACAGCAGTGATTTTCACGCTCTCACATTTGCTTCTGCCGTGTGCTAGTTGTGCCGGGATTTGAATGAAATGGCAGTGCATTCCACTTGCTCTCTTGTGCCTTGAAGTCATTATATTGACCTAAGTTTTTTCAAAACCTTTTTGAACACTGCGGTGAAAACAAAGAGGGAGGAATTCCTCGGGATTTGCAAAACTTTGATCAACTGAGAGAAAGAGAGGCGTGCTAAGCCCTTAATGAATGAAATCATGCTTGTTAGCGTGAGTACTGAGAAGGACCCTGGCTTGATCCAGACTGGTTTCACACTATCTTCAGCGCGAGCGATTTGTCGCTTTCTTAAAAATTTTCAAAAACAAAATGTTTTGCGCGGTCCTGCGAAGACCTGTGTGGAATCGCTCTTGAGATTATGCAGCTTAGGATCGCTCTCAGCCTCGAGACTCAACCCCTTTGCTTCTAAACCTTGAACTTGAATTCAGAAGGTTCAACGGTCAACCACAATGTGAGGCCTGTGTGGCCAGATTTGAAGCAGCCCTCGAACAAGAGGCACCAAAGTCAGATCAAGAAGATTAGAAATCGTCAAAAGAAGCTTGCAGAGCTAGATCAGAAGCACCCCTCGAACTAGGGGCAAAAATGTCCGATATGCTCGAAGAGCCGAAGATGGACCCTTCTGCGAATCAATACAGCAGTCATTTTCCGGGATTCAGATGACTTCAGGATCTTAAAACCATTTGGCATGGACCTGTTACACTTTTACCCTTTGAGAGGCTCGCTGGGCCGAAAACCCAGAAGGGCGACCCAGGCAAAAGTTAGAGCAAGAAAAATGCAAAAAGAAAAATGCGAAAAAGAACCAGAAAAGAAAAAAGGAAAAGATACAAAAAATTCAAAAAAGAGAAAAAGATGAAAAGAAAAGATGAAAAAAGAAGAAATGAAAAGAATGAAAAGAAAAAAAAACAAAGCTCGCAAGGTTGAAAACCTGCAACAGGCGCCTTGGCAAAAGTTAGAGCATAAAAAGGAGAGGTTAAATACCCGAGTGTACCTTAACCCTGAACTACGTAAGGCTTGATTCCCATCTTTGGGATACGTAGGCAACTTCATTCTGAAGTCCAGCCGTAAAAACACTTCAATTCGATTGCGTCCATGCAATGGTTTTGGTCATCTCTGCCTTCTCTGTATCCGAGAGTCTGGTTGTGTTCATCACTCTGAAGATTGATTACAACGTGCTGCAGTGCCATCCAAACAAGGGGCAACTTTCCGTTGCCATTCAACGCGACGCGGTGCCGTTCAAACAAGGGGCAACTTTCCGTTGCCATGCCGCTCTCTTAAAGCACGGGGCAGTTTTCCTTGGATCCGAGGTTGTGCATCCCAGGAGTAGGTTTCATGCTCGTTGAGCAAGTGGCCGTTTGCAAAAACAGCTTTTGAGAATTTTTACTGAGGTTGACTAATTTTCTCGAAAATTGTTTCATTTTCCAAAACTGGACCATTTTCTTGGACTCGAAAAAGGAAAATTTTCAGTACTCATAGCCTGACTTGCATGATTTCAAATCAAAAATCGAACAAGCATGTTAATTTAACTCTCATTTTTGGTCAAATTTTTTTAGAAAGCCAAAAACAAAAATGGTCAAAATGATGAACTAGGGGCACATTTGAGTCAGGTGTTCTGTCTTTCCTCTATTATCACCATACTTGCCAGAAAAGGCACCATACTCGCCAAGAAGGGCACTCTACCTGCCAGAAAAGGGCACCACTGAAGCAAACCACAAATGGGCTGAAAGCTCTCTCACATCCTCCAAGCAACGAGGTATCAAGCCAAGTGCGAAGCACGAACTAGAATGGGGTAAGATATTCCACTCCTTCATCTGGAACAGATCTGATCACGTCCAAACTCCCCAGCAAAGCATCATCAATCGATGTCAGCTGCGAATTTGCTACGCATCCTGTTGCAGCACAACCCCTCTGTGGGAGAAACTCACCGTTGTGAGCAGAAGAAGAAGAATCTAGCAGAATGCTAGGGGCGAGAACCCACAACTTGCTGTTTATCCATCAATCACCCAGGGGAGGGATGAAAAATGAGAGATTGAAGAATAGAGAGATGTGCGATGAGAAAAAAAGTGAGAAAAGGGCTTTTTCAGAAAACTAGAGATTGAGTGTCAAGTGATGTGAGAATCACAAGTGAGAAAGGGTGGGAAACACTACCCGGTGAAACAGGCTCCCTGTGCACGTCTGAGTGTCGTGTCTTTTCGTTTGTCTCATTTCATCCCGAGCGCGTCTCGTTGTACTTAGGTCGTTTACCTTTTGTTTTTCTATGTTGAGTTGTTTGTCTATGGTCAGTTGTAGGCTCAATACCCGGTTGAGAATCCTTTTCTCATTTTCAAAAAAATAAAAATCGTTTTGTGCTCCGAGTGCCGTGCTGTTCTCCACATTTGTGCAAAACAGAATTTGTTCTTTCAGAAAAACCGCAGGGTTCAACCCAGGTCATGTGAGAACAGTGAAATCAGGACCTATCTGAAGCTATGAGTTTCGGGCTGCAAAGCAAAAGCAAAAGAGGAAAATGTCAGGCATCTGAGTTTTGTTCCTACTTCAGTAGGCTCCGAGACTATATTCCGTGTGTACCTCTTCAGGTCTTGCCAATGTTCCGAAGTATGAGTGTGCCTCTACCTCAAGCTCAAGATCAAGTCTACTTCAAGCCAGAATGGTGATCAGAAGTGCTCTCCCTGAGTACCAGCCCCTGCCAGAGGCATCTTGGCCGTGTTTGCAGTGAGTTCCTAGGAGACCAACTGCGACGGTGGAAACTAGAGTTCGAATGGCCGTGGCCTAGAACGCAAAGGTTCGGGATTTCCGAGACTAAAGTCTGGTTTAAATACCCAGAGGTGTGCCCTCGGCTTGAAATCTGTATGGCAGCCCCATAGGTTGAGTTAGCATGTGTATGCACCTCAATTCTGGATACTGAACCAACCTAGTCTGTCACCCCGTTGGAGAATAGGGAAAGTTGTGAGTATGATCAGGAAAACAAGCGGCAGCCGTGGCTCCCACATGCAGATATTGTTACTTGTCAGCATTTCAGAACCTTTGTGCTGTGAGTTGAAGGTAAGTGTTCGAAGAGCACGAGGGGAGATCTCCATCAGAGTAGAGCGGTTCACCGCCACTCACCTCATGAGGTGCTTTCTAAAGCGCCGCTTTGTCTATTTATTGCTTTCCGTAAGCATCATGCATTGTATTGCATTGTACCTATCAAGTTTCTTTCTCATTTCACCCAATATATCAATCATACTTGTTCACTAAGTGCATCTATCACACTTCGTGTTTGCCTTTAGTATATCTATCATACTTGTTCACATAGTGTATCTATCACACACTCGCTTTGTCTATTTTGCGTATCAATCACACACACTCACACCATTATTCCCCGGTTAAAACCTTCCCTCTCTCCGTATGAAATACGTTGAGATATGCTTGTTGGTTACACCTTTGTTCCCCGGTTAAAACTTTCCCTCTCTCCGTATGAAATACGTTGAGATATGCTTGTTGGTTACACCTTTGTTCCCCGGTTAAAACCTTCCCTCTCTCCGTATGAAATACGTTGAGATATGCTTGTTGGTTACACCTTTGTTCCCCGGTTAAAACCTTCCCTCTCTCCGTATGAAATACGTTGAGATATGCTTGTTGGTTACACCTTTGTTCCCCGGTTAAAACCTTCCCTCTCTCCGTATGAAATACGTTGAGATATGCTTGTTGGTTACACCTTTGTTCCCCGGTTAAAACCTTCCCTCTCTCCGTATGAAATACGTTGAGATATGCTTGTTGGTTACACCTTTATTCCCCGGTTAAAACCTTCCCTCTCTCCGTATGAAATACGTTGAGATATGCTTGTTGGTTACACCTTTGTTCCCCGGTTAAAACCTTCCCTCTCTCCGTATGAAATACGTTGAGATATGCTTGTTGGTTACACCTTTGTTCCCCGGTTAAAACCTTCCCTCTCTCCGTATGAAATACGTTGAGATATGCTTGTTGGTTACACCTTTGTTCCCCGGTTAAAACCTTCCCTCTCTCCGTATGAAATACGTTGAGATATGCTTGTTGGTTACACCTTTGTTCCCCGGTTAAAACCTTCCCTCTCTCCGTATGAAATACGTTGAGATATGCTTGTTGGTTACACCTTTGTTCCCCGGTTAAAACCTTCCCTCTCTCCGTATGAAATACGTTGAGATATGCTTGTTGGTTACACCTTTATTCCCCGGTTAAAACCTTCCCTCTCTCCGTATGAAATACGTTGAGATATGCTTGTTGGTTACACCTTTGTTCCCCGGTTAAAACCTTCCCTCTCTCCGTATGAAATACGTTGAGATATGCTTGTTGGTTACACCTTTGTTCCCCGGTTAAAACCTTCCCTCTCTCCGTATGAAATACGTTGAGATATGCTTGTTGGTTACACCTTTATTCCCCGGTTAAAACCTTCCCTCTCTCCGTATGAAATACGTTGAGATATGCTTGTTGGTTACACCTTTGTTCCCCGGTTAAAACCTTCCCTCTCTCCGTATGAAATACGTTGAGATATGCTTGTTGGTTACACCTTTGTTCCCCGGTTAAAACCTTCCCTCTCTCCGTATGAAATACGTTGAGATATGCTTGTTGGTTACACCTTTGTTCCCCGGTTAAAACCTTCCCTCTCTCCGTATGAAATACGTTGAGATATGCTTGTTGGTTACACCTTTGTTCCCCGGTTAAAACCTTCCCTCTCTCCGTATGAAATACGTTGAGATATGCTTGTTGGTTACACCTTTGTTCCCCGGTTAAAACCTTCCCTCTCTCCGTATGAAATACGTTGAGATATGCTTGTTGGTTACACCTTTGTTCCCCGGTTAAAACCTTCCCTCTCTCCGTATGAAATACGTTGAGATATGCTTATTGGTTACACCTTTGTTCCCCGGTTAAAACCTTCCCTCTCTCCGTATGAAATACGTTGAGATATGCTTGTTGGTTACACCTTTGTTCCCCGGTTAAAACCTTCCCTCTCTCCGTATGGAATACGTTGAGATACGTCTGTTGGTTACACCATTTGTTTCTCTCCTCGGTTATAACCTCTATCCCAGGTTGCGTTGTGGATGCGCTGGGCGGTTGTTGTTTGGACCTCCTCTCACGATTTCAGCGTGGTTTCAGTGTCCCGTTTCTCTTCTCACGATTTCAGCGTGGTTAGAGTGTTTCTTTCCTTACGCGATTTCAGCGTGTTCGGAATTTATCTCACATTGCATTTTAGCCACTACATTACAATGCATTGCATGAAAGTCCAAATTTTCGAACAGGCTTCGCGTAGCGTGTAAGTCCAATTATCAAAATCTTCCTGCATATCATTTTGCATCTTGCGCACCTCACCTGCACTTGTTAGTGCATTACATCGCGCTATCCTGCGCACCTTACCTGTATCACACTGCGATGCATTCACTCACAGACACTGCGTGTGTCAAACTTTTCGAATTACAGGAATCGCATTGAATATATGTTGTTAGCATATTGTTCTTGTTGAGTTTCTCTATTTTGCAGGCACGATATTGTATGTACGGTTCATTTGAGGCTGGTGCGACCAGACGAATCGCGCAGGTATCGTATCTTCTCCGTGTGAGACGCGACGAGAATTGAATAATTCTCCGCATTCCTAACTGCATGAAATGTAGTTGTTGCTTTGCATTCTTGCTTAAAACTGTTGCATCTATTTGTCAATACTTGCTTCATTACAGCTCGCTGCATTTGCATGATCACCTGGCTCTGTGCATATCATTTGCATCTTGCCCCTTGCCTGCGGGCCTGCCTACGGGCATACATCTGTTCATCTCGTATGATTGTCTAAGTCTTCGGCCTTGTCAAAAATGAGTCGTCTCTGGGCTTTGACATTCACTCCCGTCATTCTTATGACTTCCGAGTTCTGTCAAAGAGGGGCAACTGTAGACACCCCATTTTTGACCGTCCTCAAGACTTAGACGTCACCGATTGAGCGCTTGGTGATGTTGCATACTGTGCTCGTTCAGAAGTCTCAGAGTTGCGGCCGTGCGCCCTGCCTCCGGACTTCCGAACTTTCTTCTCTACCTTGTCTCGGTTTGCGAACCAGGCTCGGTTTTCTCTGTTTTCTTTCCTGAGGGAAGGGAGTGGTCCCGTAGACCATCTCTTGGTGGCCGTGAGCTAATTTTCGTGGCCGTAGGCCATTTTGCCCATTTCGGAGCCCGGTTCCCGGTTTTCGGGACCGTCAGGCCGTGTGCCTCGGTTCGGGACCGCCCAACCATCTCCGATTTCTCCGGTTTTTGGCAAGTGCCTCTGTTTTATCATTCCGAGGAACACTGGGGCCTCTGATGCCCACTTCGTGGCCGTATGCCACTTTCGGTGCCTGTAGCCGGTTTTCGAGACCCCGAATCGCGCGGTTTAGGCCCCGAGCATTCATTTTGCATCAGTTTTCTCTGATTTTTGGCAGGAACCTCTGTTTTGTCATTCCGAGGGACACTGGGGTCGCAGATACCCACTTCGCTGCCGAACACCACTTCCGGCACCCGCAGCCCATTTTCGGGATCCCGAATTGCTCGGTTTTGGCTCCGAGCGTTCATTTCTCATTAGTTTTTGTTCAAACTTGGCAGGTACCTCTGTTTCAACACCAGGAAGATCACTGGGGGGTGGGAGGCCAGCAATTATCCCAGATAGCCAGTTTCGCTCCTCCGGAGCCCGTTTTTCTCACTTCCGGGCCAATGTTGAATACCTTGGGGGTATTTTCTTCCAACCAAAGCTACATATTTGTGCTCAAGGGACATGGGAGGACCCTAAACAAGCATGGTCGGCCAGAAAATTGGAAGTTCATTTTTGGGCCTCTCCTTCAAGCTCTATGTTGTGGCTCCTGCTTCAGTGTTGCCAATCTCCGACCTTGGAACCTTGTTGCACACATCTGGGAGGACCCTAAAAGTTGGTGGTCGGCCAGAAATTCAAAAGTTCATTTTTGAGCCTCTCCTTCAAGCTCTATGTTGTGACTTCTGCTTCAGAGTTGCCAAATTCCAACCTTGGGGCCTTGTTCTACACACATGGGAGGACACAAAAAAGTGGTGGTCGGCCACTAATTCAACTTTTCATTTTTGAGGGGTGGCTGGCCGGCCATGGAAGGTGGCTGGCCGGCCAGGAGGGGTGGCTGGCCGGCCACCTTGCAGAGAACCACCTGGCCGACCGGATTCTTGCTTTCCAGCTCATCCCAGCTGTCCGGATATTTTTGCCAAAATATCACCCCATCCGGGGGATATTTTGGGAGGGAAAGATTGCCTCCATTTCCCTCCCCTTTTACACCTTGTTTTGCCTATTTAAAGGGACCATCAGCTCCTTCCTCAAGGTTACAAGAATTGTCTTCAAGAACACTTAAGCAAAAACCCTAATCTCCATAGCCAAAACCTTCAAAAAAGCTTCAAGTCTTGCTTGATTTCTTCACCAACACCTAGCCTCACCATTCCAACTTCGATTCCAGCAGCGAGGAAGTGTTCTTCAGAGGTCAAGAGGCTACAAATCCAAGCCAAGAAGCAAAGAAAGACAAGTCTTCAAGGGTAAGTCTTCAAAACCAACTTTTAGGGCTTTTTCTTGATTCATTTCCCTACTCCAATTGGTTGAGAATTGGGGCTCCGACCCCTACTGGTTTTATGCTCATATTGAGCCCCTCTACAACATTGTAGAAGGGCTCAACTTCATTTGGTGCTTATATATACTAGTTCCTTCAATATTCATCAAGATTGTCACATTTTTGCATGCAATTTTTGACCTATTTGTGTTGGTTTTTGGGGCTCCGACCCCTACTGCTTTCTTGCTTATTTTAAGCCCCTCTACAACATTGTAGAGGAGCTCAACTTCATTTGGCCATTGTATATACCACCCCCTTCAAATTTCATCAAGTGTGCCATATTTTGTATGCAATTTTTGACCTATTTGTGTTTGTTTTTGGGACTTTGACCCCTACTGGTTTTAGTCTTATTTTGACCCCCTTTACATGTTTCATGAAGAAGGTTTGGTCATTTGATGTACAGATTGCATGTCTTGTGTTATACCCTTTTGTGGCTCCATTTTGCCTTCCATTTCTAGCATGTTTGTCTTATGATTTAGAGGCTGCCATATTCTGCATATATGCTTATTTTTGGGTCCTCTTTAATGTTATAGAAGAAAGTTTGTCCATTTGAATTTTCTATATACCATCTCCCTTTATAATGCTCTTTTGGCCATTAATCTTGTATGATATTGTTGATCTATCCATGTTAGCATTTTGGCCTTGTTTGCTACTGAAATAAGCCATTTTTGGGACTGCCTTGCCGCTGTTCTTGCTGCCATAATCATATTTTGCATGTATAGCATGGCTATAGGCCATTTCGGGGCTTAATTTCACATTTTCGGGATGATTGCATGCTTCGGGTGTCATTTCGAATTGTTTCGGGGCTGTTTCCCCCTTTATTTAGGTGCTGAAATATGGTTTGCATGCTTGCATATCATTTCCCATGTCATTTCATGCCTTAAATGCATTGCCTCGGTTTGCGTGCCCGTGTGCACGCATTTCGAGGCACCTCTGTTTTATCCGATGGCAGCCTATGTGAGTGCGGCCGAGGCTCTCTCATGTTGGCGTAAGCCCATCACTGCATTCCGTATGCCATTTTATGCATTCCTCGGTTTGCGTGCCCGTATGCACGCATTTCGAGACATTCTGTTTTATCCGATTGGCATTGCGTATGCCTCTGCCTCGGTTTGCGTGCCCGTGTGCACGCATTTCGAGACATTCTATTTTATCCGATTGGCATTGCGTATGCCTCCGCCTCGGTTTGCGTGCCCGTGTGCACGCATTTCGAGACATTCTGTTTTATCCGATTGGCATTGCGTATGCCTCCGCCTCGGTTTGCGTGCCCGTGTGCACGCATTTCGAGACATTCTGTTTTATCCGATTTGCATTGCGTATGCCTCCGCCTCGGTTTGCGTGCCCGTGTGCACGCATTTCGAGACATTCTGTTTTATCCGATTTGCATTGCGTATGCCTCCGCCTCGGTTTGCGTGCCCGTGGACACGCATTTCGAGACATTCTGTTTTATCCGGTTTGCATTGCGTATGCCTCCGCCTCGGTTTGCGTGCCCGTGGACACGCATTTCGAGGCACTTCGATTTTATCCGATTCGCATTTCATATCATCGCCTCGGTTTACGTGCCAGTGGGCACGCATTTTGAGGCACCTCATTCTTGTCATTCCGGCATCCTATGTGAGTGTGGCTAAGGCCCCCCTTCATGTTGGTATAAGCCCATCATTACATTTCGCATGTCATTCCGCATCGCCTCGGTTTGCGTGCCCGTGGACACGCATTTCGAGGCACTTCGGTTTTATTCGATTTGTATCTCACATCATGGCCTCGGTTTGCGTGCCCGTGTGCACGCATTTCGAGGCATCTCCATTTTCATCCGCATTGTGCATACTAGGATTGTATATTAGTTGCATTTCATGCATATCATGCATATTGCACGGGAAACGAGGTACGTTTCGCACTCCGAGTGGCGGAACGGGTCTCAATTCCCAAGTCGCCGATACTCCGGATTACCCATGATGGGGTTAGGCTCTTGTTGTAGCATCCATCCGCATTCATCCCATATTGAGTTGTGCAATCCGATTCCTCGGCCATCATGCATCAGTATGCGTGATTGGTGGCACGAGGATCGGGATATGCATATATTTGTGAAATACACTGCTGTGCCCTTTTCCTGCTCTCTGTTGCAGCAAAATCCAGAATCAGCAAATTTTCGGAGTCCGACGCGCATTTCGAGAAATACTGCAAACAGAGGCTAATCAGGGCATCCCAGTGGATTTCCGCGCCAGGCAGCCCAACCGGCGGCATCTATCAGAAGCAAGGCAGTCCCTGGCTTGCACGCCAGTTTTACAGCTTTTATCAATTAATTTGTTAATTAATTAGAATTTTGTAATATTCGGACTGTATATTCGGACTGTATATTCTTTTATTCGGACTGTATTATTTATTCGGACCCTCTGCGCGAGGGCATAATTGTAATAAGGGTGTGTGAGTGTGATGTATGTCTTCCAACCCCCATTTCTTTCTCCCTTTTATTTATCCGCTTACAATGGTTAGATATAGGGCATATTTCAATTAGCATACAGCATGACAGCATGTTTGCATCATTCATCTATTTTGCACGCACCGGGCTCGGCGCATCATACAAACTGCATCTGTATTTCAATTCCAAGTTGAGTACTTGATAGCTGTTGCATCTCATATGCCATATCTAGAATAGCCGAGCCTGCTATAGTTTGCATCTTTGCATGTGTTGCATTAGGCAATTCTGCGTATTTAGGATCATGCATGATTTCTAACCGGTTCCTGTTTTGGCTTGGAGTACTCGGTAAGTTTTATGCTTTAGCATCCTTGCATGCGTGTGAGTGTTGCCATGATAGCATGCTTACCATGAGGCTACATGCTTATGTGATATAACTGCCTTGAATGCCTGTGGGTGGAGGTTGAGTTATCTGAATTGGGACAATACATTGACTGTTTGTTTTAAGCCCACTAGATAGTGGCAAAATCATGTTTTCTAAGCCCACCTGAGGGTGGCAAATCCGCATTTTAGCCTACCTGCGGGTAGCACCTTCACACCATTTTCAAACAAACAAACATGAAATATTTTGTTCCAATTCAGACGGCCCAGTCTATACTTGTTTGCTGCGAGCATCACATAGTAACCTAGGCTAATAACCGGAATAAGAACTCACAATGTTTTCAAAAACAGATATCATGGTTAGTAGAGGCCGGTCTTTGACCGGGCGAGCGGGGGTGCTCACGATGTGACCTTCCCCAATCGTACCCAAGTTCCCGAGCCGAGGCAACTTTGGTGATGACGGACACGTGGCCTTTTGGCACCGAGTCAGGGTTTCCTAAATTCCCCATTTTAAAAATATTTAGGTGGCGACTCTGTTATCTGGCAAAGCAGTCCATGTTTGGCACTTCTTTCAAAAAAATCTGTTTTTCTTCAAAACGATTTGCCAGAGTTGGACTCTTTGGTTCAAGATTTAGAACCGCAACAAAATCGAGTCCGAACTGTAGCGAGGTCCCCCGCGGGCTTGTTACAATGGGACCTATGAAATTGTTATTTTCCATGTAAAGCTCGACAAGATTGACAAGGTTTCCCATTTCTGGAGAGATGGAACCAAAAAAATCATTATCATTGAGATATAGACAAGCCAAGTTGCTTAAATTTCCTAAAGAAGCAGGAATGGACCTTGAAAGACTGTTTTTAAACAAAGCAAGCTCGGTAAGAGACTTTAACTGGCCTAACGCTTGAGGAATTGAGCCATTCAATTGATTATCGAACAAGTGGAGAGTTTCAAGATTTGTTAGCAGGCTGATTTTTGGTGGGATGTTTCCTGAGAATTGGTTGGTGGACAAATCAAGATAGATGAGTTTGGGGAGGGAGCCAACTCTATGCGGGATGACACCAAAGAGATTATTCATGCTAAGATTGATATATGAAAGATTGGGAAATGATGAAAATGAAAAGTTGTCGAGCGTACCATTTACACTCGAATTTGTGAGGTTCAATGTATTGATGCTTCCATTGAAGTTGCAAGTAACTCCATACCAGCTGCATGGGCCGGCACTTGTTGAGATGTTACCATGAGGTGGAAGGACCCACGAAGTTAGCAGGGAATGGTTTGGACTTTGTAGGGTGGCTTTCCATGTGATGAGAGCATTAGCCTCTTGAACAGAAGCAGTAGCAACGTTAATGGTTGAAGAAAAGAGTGTAACAAACAAGACTAAAGAAATAAGACAGAGTAGTTTCTCTATACGTCCCATTGTTTTTTCTTTTTCTTTTTTTTTTGGCCTTTTAATGGATAACTAATGGGTGGTTCAAGGCTTTAATTTATACACAAATTTTTTCATGAGTCTGGTTGCCATATCAATCACCATAGATATAGCGATCCCGGTATCCCCTTTACTGTATAGTTGTATTCCGGACTCGGTTCCGTGGAGTTGGTAGTTGTGTCGATCTTGTTGTCATCCTTTAATGTCATTTGTTTGAATTCTAGGATGTGTTGGACTTGTCTCGAGTGGGTGGTTTGAGTCTTGGTTTAAATTCTTTTTTTTTTTGTATTTTGGTCTTTCCGCTCGAGCGGGCCTTTGAGCGCTCGAGCGGAGATTGCATACTTCCAGTATCTCGTGCCCCTGCAAAACTTCTGCAGGTGTGATTTCTGCGCTCGAGCGGGTTTTCTGCGCTCGAGCGGGTAGTGCTCGAGCGGGATTGTTAGCGCTCGAGCGGACAGTACAATTCTGGTAAAAGTTCTGGGAGGGGGAGATGCACGCTCGAGCGGACTGGATTTCACGCTCGAGCGGGCGAACTTTATTTTTGTGTCTGAGCGCTCGAGTGGGACTTGTTGCGCTCGAGCGGACCATGTTTTCTGTGTCTTTACGCTCGAGCGGTGTGTTCTCCGCTCGAGCGGACCTGTTGTATAACTGAGAGTGACTGGGCATTTTAAATCACTTTTTCACTTTCTCTTCTCTCTCCTACTTTTCCAAAAACACCATTGTTGAGCTTCTCACTCTAAGAACTCTACCTTCTCTCTAGGTATTGATCTAGTAGGAGTGGTTTGCTCACCTTTGGCCTTTACAAAAAAGTTGTTGATCGTCGAGGGCTGTCTTTTAATCTGAAAATTTTGGGATTTGGAGCATTTTGATTTTTGTCTTCATCTCCGTTGGAGCTCATCTTTTGAGGTAGGGATATCCTACTCCTCTCTATGGGTTTTGTCTTTAAATTTTAGTATTTTGAGATGTTGGGGTTGGTTTGGTGATTTGGCGAAAGTTTGGGGCTTTTGTGTAATTTTACAAAAGTTGGGGTTTTGTTTATAATAAACCTAGATGCATGTTTGGTATAGAGAAATGGAATAAATGTTGGAATATTGATGAAAATGGAACCTTAAGGGTTGAAATGTTAATTATGGAAAATGCCCTAATTACATTGATTGATTAATTGGTATAATTAATTGTGAGAAATGAGGAAAGGAAGTGGAAATGTTGAGATTGGGAGTGTATGGGGCTAAAGGGTGTAGTTGAATTACTTATCACTCACCGAATTGAAATGTTGATTATATATATCCATTTGTTGCATTTATATTCTGTATAGAAATAACTGCTTTGGGCTATCGGTGGAGGATAGTCTTGATTATTGTAGACAATGCATGATGATTAGGCAAACTAAAACTGATCATTGAAATGTGTCATTGAGTGTGACAGTTGAAGGAATACATTGAATGTATGTATTGATTGATGCGTATAATAATTGTTTATATGCATTGTGTGTTGTGTTGGAGGAGATAGGGGATGTACTCCACGGTTTAGGGGATGATAGGGGATGGACCTCTAAACCGGATGTTGTTTGGGAGGAGATAGGGGATGGACTCCATAGATACGGCTCATATGCATATCTAGTGATGTGTTGACACAGCTCATATGCTTGTCTTTGGAAGTGTGATATTGCTCTTATGCATGTCTACGGAAGTATTGATATAGCTAGTATGCTTATCTTTTATTGAAATGAGAAAATGTTTAATATGAGTTACTGTCTCATATAAGTAGTTTGGCCAGGTTCTGAGCCATGGTTATGAATTGGGAATTTGTAAGGAAATGAAAAATGAAAGTGTATCAGTGTTGGCCATCTATCAATTGCTAATCTTTTAGTCATTGTTCATGGTTGGTTTAGTGTATTTCTACTGGGCTGTGGCTCACCCTATATGGGAACATCATTTTCAGGTACAGGTAGCATTCCACCTCCAAGGACATAGCTTGGGAGGCTAGAGGCGGGCAGATCTTTTGTTGTCTTTCTTTTGATGTATTACATGTAAATTCAAGCCAAGGGCTTAATGTGTAAATGAGTTAGCACTCTCTTCTTGTAACCAAATGTTAACTTGGAAAGCTGTAAGCCCTCAGGGCATTTGCTTTTGTTGTTAACATGTAATACCGTTTGTAATGAAACTCTGATGAATAGAAGAATGTTGGGCTTTTGTATATCAATGCATGTCTATATTGATAGGTTTTATGTTATATTTTGAGGGCGTTACAACTTGGTATCAGAGCGTACCGGGTTCGAATACTTTGGGTACGTGGGAAGTGATTAGGATCACAATGGGTTTGTCTCGCTTGATAGAGACTTAAGTGTAGTGTCATATGCCATGTGCTTAATTGATAACATGCTTATGTGATTATTTGGGTATGGGATTTAATTTCTAGGATGTTGATTGGATCTTTGGGTTTCTGGGAGTCTTGTTGGAAAAGCTCTTGATCAATGCTGTTTCTAACCGGAACTCTAGTAACGCCTCGGGACTATCATTATCCGGAAATGAAATTCGTAAGTGCTTATGTGTTTATGTGCTTTCGTGGAGTGAATTACAGTTGTCCATGCATTAGGACGTGAGTGTTTAGTTTCGGCACATTTATGAATGTGCTAATGTTCTTCGTTTCCTTTATTAGGATGTCAGGACGAGGAAGAGGTGGTAGGCGTGGTAGGCCTAGGAGGCAGGAAGTGCCTATACCGGATGAGATTCCGGCAGTGCAGGAGGGAGTTGGTCAGGCCAATGCGGCCGAGCCAGCGGGTCAGCAAGCTATGAGTGCTTTGGCCCGAGAGATAGCAGGAGCTTTGGGTATTCTCAGGGCTGGAAATCAAGCAGTTGAGGCAGGGCCTTCTTTCTTGAAGAGGGAGTTCTTCCGGTCTAACCCGGAGGAGTTTGTTGGGGATCCTAAGGAACCGCTTAAGGCAGATGAGTGGTTGGAACAAATGAGTAAAACGTTCGAGATGCTTGGTATCGAGGATGGAGCACTGAAAGTGACCTTGGCATCCTTCCAGCTGAAGGGAGATGCGGGTCAATGGTGGAAGTACGAGAAAGTCCGTGTAGGTGGTACTTGGGAGGCGTTTGTACATGCTTTCCAGGAGAGATTCTTATCTGCAGTTGCTAGGGAGAAGCTGAGGGATCAGTTTAGCCGGTTCAAACAGGAGGGTTTGTCTGTGGCCGAGTTTGAGGCTACATTTACTAACTTGTCCAGGTTTGCACCTGAACTTGTGGCGACCGAGGAACGCCGTTGCTACAAGTTTGAGCGGAAGTTGAGGCGTGGCCTCAAGTTGAGGGTTGGTGGATCTTATATCCGAGAGTATAGGCATTTGGTGGATGCTGCAGCTCATATGGAGCTGATGATGTAGGAGGAAGAGGAGGAGAAACATAGAGGCTCCAAGAGGGGCCAAGAGGGCCAGGGTGATAGCAGGAGACAGAGGGGTTGTAACCCTCAGCCGTCTCAGGGTGGTTTGGCTAGGTCGACTTTCCCAGTACCGAGTGCAGGCTCCGGGAGGGGCAATCAGGGAGAGTTCACCTGTTACAAGTGTGGCCAGCTGGGTCACAAGGCTTCGGTTTGCCCGCAGAAGGGCGGAGGTCAGAGAGCTGCATCTTCTTCAGCTAGACCGCAGAGTCAGAGTTTGGGCAGGGGGCAGCCCTTGTCTTACTATCAGTGTGGACAGCCTGGGCACCTGAAAAGGTTTTGCCCACAGTTGAGTGCCACTTCAGGGGCGTCTGGTTCTAGGCAGACGCAGAGTTACCAGCCAGCTCAGTCTGTGCAGGCCTTGAGGGCCAATCCGGGAGCTTCGTCATCCCAGTCAGTACAACAGTCTTATGCTCCTAGAGGTGAGCAGGTGGATCAGGGGCCTATAGGGCACGTGTATGCTGTTACCGCGCAGGACCTAGTACCGGCTCCATCAGTAGTGAGAGGTACCTTTCTGTTTTGCAACTCGGTTGCTAGTGTGTTGATTGATACGGGTACGTCTCATTCTTTTGTATCTGCTGCATTTGCATCTGTGTTGGAGTTGGAGTTAGCATTATTAGCATCTCCTATTTGTGTAGTGTCACCTATTAGGGGTGAGTTGATTTTGAAACACGGATGTAGAGGTTGTGATATAGAGGTCGCCGATCATAGGCTTCCGTTTCCATTTGTAGTTATGCCCATGAAGGGTTTTGATGTTATTTTGGGTATGGACTGGTTATCGTCATACCGGGCAGTTATTGATTGCTACCGCCAGAGGGTTACTTGTTGTACCGTGAGCGGGGAGTGTTTCCATTTCTTGGGGGACCGGGTTGGTGGTGTTGTGTCACCGGGGTATGATCCGCGAGGGCGGAGTGAGCTTAGTGGTCTACTTGCCAGCTTTGAGAGTGGTGAGTGTGATGAGACCCCGATTGTGTTGCTACGGGTAGTTTGTGAGTACCCGGACGTCTTTCCCGAGGACCTCGTTAGTTTGCCACCTCACCGAGAGATTGAGTTCTCTATTGATCTAGTGCTCGGCACGGCGCCGATTTCTATGGCACCTTATCGTTTTGCCCCAGCAGAGTTGGTTGAGTTGAAAGTTCAGCTCCAGGAATTGCTAGATAAGGGCTTTGTTCGCCCTAGTGTATCACCGTGGGGAGCACCGGCCCTCTTTGCTAAAAAGAAAGATGGTGCCTTGAGATTGTGTATCGATTATCGGAAATTGAATCGGGCTACGGTTAAGAATAAATATCCTATGCCCCGTATAGATGATTTATTTGACCAGTTGAAGGGTTCCCGTTGTTTCTCTAAGATAGACTTGAGATCAGGTTACCACCAGTTGAGGGTCAGGGAGGAGGATATTCCGAAGACGGCATTCCGTACGCGGTATGGCCATTATGAGTTTCTGGTGATGCCATTTGGACTTACCAACGCACCGGCAGTCTTTATGGACTTGATGAACCGGATCTTCCGAGAATTCCTGGATCATTTTGTAGTCGTCTTCGTGGACGACATTCTTATCTATTCACCTTCGGAAGAGGAGCACGAGGAACACTTGAGAGTGGTGCTTGAATTGCTTAGAGCCCATAGGCTGTATGCCAAGTTTGGGAAGTATGAGTTCTGGCTAGGAGAAGTCAAGTTCTTAGGCCATGTGGTTTCCGGGGAAGGGGTGTCTGTTGATACATCCAACACGGAGGCAGTGCAAGATTGGGCACAGCCTAAGAGTGTGTTTGAGATTCGCAGTTTTCTGGGGTTAGCTGGGTATTACTGTCGGTTTGTGAAGGATTTCTCCAGGTTAGCTTCGCCGTTGACCAGATTGACTCGGAAGGGAGTCAAGTTTGTATGGAGTGAGACTTGTGAAAAGTCGTTCCAAGAGCTGAAAGTTAGATTGACCACCGCTCCAATTTTGATTATTCCGAAGAGGGGGTTGGGTTATGCGGTCTATTGTGATGCCTCACGAGAGGGTTTGGGTTGCGTATTGATGCAAGAGGGGAAAGTGGTAGCTTATGGCTCACGTCAGTTAAAAATTCACGAGAAGAATTACCCTACACACGACCTAGAGTTAGCGGCTGTGATCTTTGCCTTGAAAATCTGGAGGCACTACCTTTATGGTGAGAGGTTCGAGGTGTTCTCGGATCATAAGAGTCTGAAGTATCTGTTTACACAGAAAGACTTGAATTTGAGGCAGAGGAGGTGGATGGAGTTTATTGAGGATTACGACTTTGAGTTGCATTATCATCCAGGAAAGGCCAATGTTGTGGCCGATGCCCTGAGCAGGAAATCCATAGGTGATGTAGCTTGTGTAGCCATCCGGGAGTGGGAGATGTTGGGGGCAATTGGCGAGTTTGATTTGCTTCTGGGCGAATCCGTAGAGGCTGCGGCCTTGTCTTCTATTGTTGCACAGCCTACACTTGTGACCAGAGTGTTAGAGGCACAGAGAGGTGACCTTGAGGTAGATTCCCTCCGAGAGAAGATCTCCAGTGGGAAGGTTGAGAAGGGTTTGGCTGAGTATCCCGACCAGAGTGTGAGATACCGAGACCGTTTGTTTGTGCCGGAGTCTTGCTGAGAGGAAGTACTCCGAGAGTTTCATCATTCGAGCCTTGCGGTGCATCCGGGAGGTACTAAGATGTATCGGGATTTGGGCCGCCAGTTTTGGTGGCGGGGTATGAAGAGAGATGTGGCAGTCTTCGTGTCTAAATGCCTTACTTGTCGGCAAGTGAAGGCCGAGCATCAGAGACCAGCGGGTTTGTTACAACCCTTGCCTATTGCCAAGTGGAAGTGGGAGCATGTCACTATGGACTTCGTTGTAGGTCTTCCGAGGACTCAGCGGGGTAGTGATGCTATTTGGGTGGTTGTAGACCGGTTGACTAAGTCGGCGCACTTCATTCCTATGCGCGTGAGAGATTCGGTAGATCATCTTGCCGACTTGTATATTCGGGACATAGTGAAATTGCACGGGGTCCCAGTGACGATTGTCTCAGATAGAGATCCTTGTTTTACTGCTAGATTGTGGCAGAGTTTGCAGAGTGCCTTGGGCACTAAGTTGACCTTTAGTACAGCGTATCATCCTCAGACTGATGGGCAGTCCGAGCGTACCATTCAGATCCTTGAGGATATGCTTCGGGGTTGTGTCCTTGATTTTAGTGGGACGTGGGAGAGGCACTTACCATTGGTGGAGTTTGCCTACAACAACAGTTTTCAGTCTAGTATCGGTATGGCACCGTTTGAGGCCTTGTATGGCCGACCGTGTAGGTCTCCGGTTTGTTGGGCCGAGGTGGGTGACGCACCTTTGTTGGGTCCGGAGTTGGTTAGGGAGACGATGGAGAAAGTTGAGCTTATCCATAGGAGGCTTGTTACAGCCCAGAGTCGTCAGAAATCTTATGCTGACCGTAGGAGGAGACCGTTGGCTTTTGAGACGGGTGATCATGTCTTTCTAAAGATATCACCTAGGCGAGGTTTGATGAGGTTTGGGAAGAGTGGGAAGTTATCCCCTCGGTTTATTGGTCCTTTCGAGATCCTTGAGAGGATTGGCCAAGTCGCTTATCGTTTAGCTTTGCCGCCGCAGTTGTTCGGAGTTCATGACGTGTTTCATGTGAGTATGCTTCGGAAGTATGAGCCGGATCCATCACATGTATTGGATTGGACTGACTTAGAGGTAGATGAGGATGCCTCGTATGAGGAGAGACCAGTTCGAGTCTTGGATAGGCGGGATCAAGTTCTGCGTGGCAAGACCATTCCTTTGGTTAAGGTTTTGTGGAAGCATCACGGAGTGGAGGAGGCCACTTGGGAACGTGAGTTGGAGGTCCGAGAGAAATATCCGGACCTGTTTGTGGATGTTTGAACATATATTACATATATTGTTGTATTGTTGAACTTTAAGATCGTTAAATATGTCTTAAGTTGTAAAACATTGTGGATGTTTTGATTGATGGAAATAGTGTGGAACTTGCCTTGATATGGGAGTTGATTGTAATATTGCATATATTGGCTATATTATAGAAATGGAAATGTATCATGATTATTGCTTATGATATGAATTGTGAACCATGTGTATTGGAAATGGTTGAAATGGAAAGAAAATGCATGTTGAAACATATGTATTGTGAAATGCCTCTTGATAAGGGATGGGATGACCAGTAATGGGTCGAGTTGTTGAATGTTGTGAGATAACATTGTCTAAAATGGAGAAAAACTTGCTTTTCAAAAACTTGTTCTTAATTTCGGGGACGAAATTCTTTAAGGGGGGGAGGTTATAGCGATCCCGGTATCCCCTTTACTGTACAGTTGTATTCCGGACTCGGTTTCGTGGAGTTGGTAGGTGTGTCGACCTTGTTGTCATCCTTTAATGTCATTTGTTTGAATTCTAGGATGTGTCGGACTTGTCTCGAGTGGGTGGTTTGAGTCTTGGTTTAAATTCCCTTTTTTTTGTATTTTGGTCTTTCCGCTCGAGCGGGCCTTTGAGCGCTCGAGCGGAGATTGCATACTTCCAGTATCTCGTGCCCCTGCAAAACTTCTGCAGGTGTGATTTCTGCGCTCGAGCGGGTAGCGCTCGAGCGGGATTGTTAGCGCTCGAGCGGACAGTACATTTCTGGTAAAAGTTCTGGGAGGGGGAGATTTACGCTCGAGCGGACTGGATTTCACGCTCGAGCGGGCGAACTTTATTTTTGTGTCTGAGCGCTCGAGCGGGACTTGTTGCGCTCGAGCAGACCATGTTTTCTGTGTCTTTACGCTCGAGCGGTGTGTTCTCCGCTCAAGCGGACCTGTCGTATAACTGAGAGTGGCTGGGCATTTTAAATCACTTTTTCACTTTCTCTTTTCTCTCCTACTTTTCCAAAAACACCATTGTTGAGCTTCTCACTCTAAGAACTCTACCTTCTCTCTGGGTATTGATCTAGTAGGAATGGTTTGCTCACCTTTGGCCTTTACAAAAAAGTTGTTGATCGTCGAGGGCTGTCTTTTAATCTGAAAATTTCAGGATTTGGAGCATTTTGATTTTTGTCTTCATCTCCGTTGGAGCTCATCTTTTGAGGTAGGGATATCCTACTCCTCTCTATGGGTTTTGTCTTTAAATTTTAGTATTTTGAGATGTTGGGGTTGGTTTGGTGATTTGGCGAAAGTTTGGGGCTTTTGTGTAATTTTACAAAAGTTGGGTTTTTGTTTATAATAAACCTAGATGCATGTTTGGTATAGAGAAATGGAATAAATGTTGGAATATTGATGAAAATGGAACCTTAAGGGTTGAAATGTTAATTATGGAAAATGCCCTAATTACATTGATTGATTAATTGGTATAATTAATTGTGAGAAATGAGGAAAGGAAGTGGAAATGTTGAGATTGGGAGTGTATGGGGCTAAAGGGTGTAGTTGAATTACTTATCACTCACCGAATTGAAATGTTGATTATATATATCCATTTGTTGCATTTATATTCTGTATAGAAATAACTGCTTTGGGCTATCGGTGGAGGATAGTCTTGATTGTTGTAGACAATGCATGATGATTAGGCAAACTAAAACTGATCATTGAAATGTGTCATTGAGTGTGACAGTTGAAGGAATACATTGAATGTATATATTGATTGATGTGCATAATAATTGTTTATATGCATTGTGTGTTGTGTTGGAGGAGATAGGGGATGTACTCCACGGTTTAGGGGATGATAGGGGATGGACCTCTAAACCGGATGTTGTTTGGGAGGAGATAGGGGATGGACTCCATAGATACGGCTCATATGCATATCTAGTGATGTGTTGACACAGCTCATATGCTTGTCTTTGGAAGTGTGATATTGCTCTTATGCATGTCTACGGAAGTATTGATATAGCTAGTATGCTTATCTTTTATTGAAATGAGAAAATATTTAATATGAGTTACTGTCTCATATAAGTAGTTTGGCCAGGTTCTGAGCCATGGTTATGAATTGGGAATTTGTAAGGAAATGAAAAATGAAAGTGTATCAGTGTTGGCCATCTATCAATTGCTAATCTTTTAGTCATTGTTCATGGTTGGTTTAGTGTATTTCTACTGGGCTGTGACTCACCCTATATGGGAACATCATTTTCAGGTACAGGTAGCATGCCACCTCCAAGGACATACCTTGGGAGGCTAGAGGCGGGCAGATCTTTTGTTGTCTTTCTTTTGATGTATTACATGTAAATTCAAGCCAAGGGCTTAATGTGTAAATGAGTTAGCACTCTCTTCTTGTAACCAAGTGTTAACTTGGAAAGCTGTAAGCCCTCAGGGCATTTGCTTTTGTTGTTAACATGTAATACCTTTTGTAATGAAACTCTGATGAATAGAAGAATGTTGGGTTTTTGTATATCAATGCATGTCTATATTGATGTGTTTTATGTTATATTTTGAGGGCGTTACAATAGACTTTGACTATGGAAGTCTTTTTAATTAGGCCCCACACTTATATCATTTCTGGAGGGAAAATAATAGTCTCGTTTGGTAGAGCTGTGGGAAAGTGATTATAGATTATACCTTAACAGATTATAACTTATAACTATGAATATAAGCAATTAATCTGTTTGGTGCAGCTGTGGAATTATGAATTTAAGTAGCAGAATAGTATTTGGTTGATAAGCTGTAAAATAACTTTTTACTGTATAATTGTCATTTTTGCCCTTATATGATATAAAAATGATAATTTTGTCATTTTTTTAGTTTTAATTTTAAAAAATTATTTCATTAATAAAAGTTAATATAATTAGTATCAACTAATATAAAAATTGATACATTTGATAAAAATGTAAGGGAAGTATTATTGTTACAATTTTTTTCGATTATAAATTAATTAGTATCAATTAATACTAAAATTATTAATTAGTGTCAATTAATGGCTTAATTAGTCTCAATTAATACTAAAATTAGTAATTAGTATCAATTAATATTAATAATTAATTTTTATTAGTATCCATTAATATTAATAATCAACAATTGTTATTAATTAGTATCAATTAATAATTAATTCATCACAAAAGTATACAATATTAATTTATTAATAATTAATACTAATTAATATTGATTTTTTTCTTTTTCTTAAAAAATATACATTTTTTTCTTTTTTTAATTAATATTAATATTGATTTTTTTTCTTTTTCTTCAATTTTTTTTCTAGGGTTTCAACGGCATCGGCGAACAACCCCCGGTGGCTATGTTTTCAACGTAGATCAACTCAAATCGCGATCGCGATCACAATGGCGATGGTGACAAACAACGCAGATAGAGAGAGAGGGGGATGGCGGTGGTTAGGGTTTCAGATCGCAATCACGATCGCAAAGAGAGAGAGAGAGAGCACGGGTCGATCTTGACGATGACAAACAACGCTGGAGAACAACGCAGCCGGAGAGAGAGAGAGAGAGATGGCAGTGGTTAGGTTTCAGATCGCGATGGCGGTAGTGACGAGAGGTGACGACAGAGCAGATCGTGAGAAAGAGAGGGAGAGAGAGTGTGAGAGAGAAAAAAGAGAGATCATGAAAAGAGAGAGAGAGAGAGAGAGAGAGAGAGAAGAGATAGTGGTTCGTGAGAAAGAGCTCTAGTTCATGGGTCTCTCTTTAAAACCATGTTTATTTGTAGTGAAATGGCATGACATTACTAATCTCAAGGGACTATCAATCCCCTCCCTTGATGGAATTAGCATTCCCGTGAGAGGGTTAAGATTACTAGTCCAACCCCATAGATTGGTTGCTAAATAACCATTTTGCCCCATATTTTATAAAACTAACAAAATAACTTTGGAGGTGATAAGAATTTTTACATAATTTAAAATTTTAATTTCAACTAATTAATACCATCACATTAGTGTACAAATAAATACATTTTTATTTTATTTTTCTAACCTAACATCATCTCACTAGTAATTTCATCATTCAATCTACTCATACTCTGAATGTAGACTTGCCCATTGGTCTTTAAAAATTTGAGGTCAAGAAATCAATGGTCCACCTTTTGATTATTGTTGATGCTCTTGTGGCTATAGTGGTAGTCTGAGTCCCAATCCAAGTCGAAGTCAGTAATTTTTTACATCAAAGAAAACTATTGGGATAGTGCTACGTGAGAGTTTGAAAATTTTCATTGACCAGTTTTTTTTATCAAAGAAAACTATTGTGATAGTGCTATGTGAGACTTGGAAAATTTTCATTGACCAACTCACATTTTCTGCAAATTAGTTACGTAGCCGTGGAAAGAAATAAGTAACCGAAATTAAGCGAAGTCTTGTAGTTTTTAATAATAAATTGGTTGACAACTCCACATGAAGGAGTTACCAATAAAAATTACCAATAATTCTAAGTATTATTAAAATTTAATCATATTTTTATGAAAAATGTTAAAACAATCTTTAAGACTGTTGTAAGTATTGGAAATTGTGTAAAGATATATAAAATTAATGTATATAAAATTGTGTAAAAGATATATAAACAATCTTTACGGTTTGTGTTCTTTATTGACAACTCTTAAAATTGTCACTGGTAAGATCTTAATTTTATTATGAAAGTAAAGTATATTGTGTAAATTTAATATTAATGTATTGTGAGTCATATATAAAATGAATAAATGTTTATCTACATATTTTAATTTTAAATAAAATTTTGAATAGCTTTTTCTAAGTACGTAATGCAACAGTAGGCATTACCCACTGTACGAGCACGAAATAATCTCCTCGTATAATCCTGTTGATCAAGTTTGCGCTCCTTCAAACGTCGTTGCTTTACTTCCTGAAAATACAAACATGAGCTAGTCGGGGAGTGTGTGCCGGAAACCCCTCCGATGCCTAAGTTAGCAAATAGACAATAGACACAAAAGTGCTGTGTATTCTAGAGTAAAGATTTGTGATACCTATACAGAGGTCCTGCTATGAGCTTTTATAGATTCTGCCTGGCACAATCCTAGTAGGATTCCAACTCTCCTTGTAGGATTCCAACTCTCTTTATAAGAGTCCTCCTAGGAATGACATACCCTTCTCACTACCAACCAAGTGAGATAGCCTTGCACAATCCTGGTAGGACTCTACTCTCCTTAGCAGAGTCCTCCTAGGAGCCTTAAGCCCAAGGATAATGCTTTTTCTTAAAACACCCTCATCACTGCAAGCCAAGTGAGATGGTTTTACTATGGCAGAATGACAGCACAACTGAGCTAATACCTTTGACAGACTCAGCTCGGTGCTTCCACGGGCAATGCCTAGCTCGGTCATCGCCCACTTATATCTCGGTTTGGAATACTTAGACCGAGCTACTTGCAGCTATCTCTGACCGAGCTAAGAGGGGTAAGCTCCAAGCTGTGAAGCCTATTCAGCTTGGCACATAGCTTGATCCCTCACTATACCTGGACCTAGCTCGGCCCTAGTTTACATAAAATCTCCCTCTCAATTGCCCCTTAATGCCATCTGCAACGCATGATTTGGGATTACTCATTACCAGTCGAGCTCAATGTCCAAGTCTTCAGCCCAGCTCATTTGTTACCGGGACTACAGATTTGGCCGGTCCAGAAACATCTTGTCAGTTGCTTTGCACGTCGTTCCACCTCTCAAGCACGTCTGAATCATGTTTGGTAGTTGGAATTATTATCTTCGAGCCACGCTAAAATGCTTGAAACTAACCCAGCTGAAATATGCATATGACCGGGTCCAAAAAATGTTTTACTCAACCGGGCTATTTTTAGTTCGGTGCAAGAAACTCACGTCGGTTGAACATCCTGTCATCTCATGTCTGACATCGTGTCCTTACTGGGAAACGTGGTGTGCGTTAATTGCCCTCTTAAACAGTAACAGTCGTATCACACTGCTCAAGAAAAAATTTGAAAATAGACCCGCCGTTTTGCCTTTCACATAAATACCATTCCTTTATTTCAAACAGTCACTCTTCTACTGTTCATCTTCATTCCTCAGAGAATCTCTGCATTCGAAGCTCCATACCCACGCCTCCATCCTCGTTGGTCTTCTTGCTGGTTGGTTATTGTCTTCAAGCCTTCTCACTTTGTAAGTTACTAATGCCTCTTTCTGATGTTCCTCTTTATCTATTTCTTCATTTTTGGTATTTTAATCTCCACATACATGCGTTTATATACATTGGAGTGTTGAGAAAATGCCATAAACCCAAAACCTTACACTCGCGTTCAAAAAGCACATCAACTGGACTCAAAAAACATAATTTTTAATCCAGAGTTGTGCTGTAACCGAACTAAGTATTTGTTTTAGGTAACTTTTAGGCTTGAACACGACTGAACTAAGAAATCAGTTATAACCTTGCATACTTATCTCCAACCGAGCTAGGGGCCTTGAGTTGGCCCTTCTTTATGACCGAACTGAGAGCTCTCCATTTACCCAAATGTAGCTGAGCTAGGCTTTTACTATTCTGCTGTAAATTGACTATTTACTTAGCCCGGTCCAGTTGTCTGGGCATAACACTTCTTATTTCCCCTTTGCAGACTTGATTAGGTTGGCCAGGCACACCTTTGCACCCTGCCTCTAGGCGGCTTTGTACAACCGAGCTGACCATAACCTCAGCCGCGCCGAGCTGGGCAACTTTTGAACTCTATTTACAACTTTAAGTTAACATGGTTAAATACCGATTTCTAGTTGACTCCCCTGGGGCCATAGCTGAGTTCCGAAAGGATTACCAAATTCCAGATGATGTCCATCTATCTTTAACTGAACTAGATACCACGCCATGGGAAAAATCGAGCTTTGTTCCTTTCACCGTAATATCAATAGTAGAGGCCGGTCTTCGGTTTCCTGTACAACCACTGATATGCGAGTTCCTCAGGCAGACAAGACTATGCCCAACCCAACTCAGCACTAACACTTATAGGATAATAAATGGCATCGCCGAGCTGAACCGCCGGCTCGGCCTTAACCTCGGATTGGCCAAGCTATTCCACCAATACTCGCTCGGCCAAAATGATGACGGTTGGGTGTATTATTTAAGAGTAAGGAGAGGTCGAGAGAAAATTGTAAAAAACACCCCGGATAAAGACGTTAATGACGACGACTTCTTCTGGGTCTCTGGTAATTTTGAAGACCAGGAAGACCAGATACCGGGCTACAATATCAACTGGAATAAAGGGACAGCTGGTATGAATACCTTGGTTTAGTTCCGTTTTATTCTGCTTTCAGCTTACTCACTGTGCTAACCCTTGTCCTTTTCTTTTGTAGATTTGAACCAACTAAAATCGCACTATACTTACGCCAACCAAGAGGCTCTCCAAGCCGCACTCCGGTATCGTCACCGTGAGTAGACTGAGCTGTTAAACTTCGAGCCGACCTACCGATACAGTGGTGGAAGGAAGACCAGAGTCACCGACTTCCTTTTGGAGCCTTCTCCCGAGCCAGATCCCACCCTTCCACAAATCAACCTGATCTCTTTAACCGAAGAACAAGAAATGGCAAAGAAGAGGGCAGTGCGGGCATTTATTACTGAGCAGACTTCTGCTGAAGCGCAGGTCGGGCTAGATCCGTCTCGCCAATAGCGCGAAATCGTGGTAGCTCTCCCAACCGTAAGGGCCTCAACATCTCGGCCGAGTAAGCGCGCACGTACAGTTTCGACCGAACCTCAACACTTGGTCGATGAGGACACAGTGCTTTTGGAAACTACGATGCCAAGCCCTAAGCCCGTGCACTCTGACCGGGCAAGCCCTTCAGAATGGGCACCAAGAATGACTTACAAGAATCGTGCTATCTCGAACACAAACTTGGTGGTTGCAGACAAGGACCACACGTTTGCCTTCAACCTTGCCAAGAGCGTGTGTTTGCCAGCTGACATGGAGCACCACGACCACTTAACCGAGCTCAAAGCCATACGCTCGGCCACTAAGTCAATGGTGCTTGTAAGTGCTCTCTTTGTTTGTTTACCAGTTTACACATCCGTTTACTTGATTTTAGTTATAATCGTCGTCTCTCCTTCTGCAGGCCATGCAGAAGAACCATGTTGCTCATAAGCGCGTGCTGGAGCTGCGTAAGACAACACGGTTGGCTGTGGTAGACGCCAACACTAAGACGGCCGAGCTGAACGAGGCCAAGCAAAAAATGACCGAGCTTGAATTTGAAATCACCCGACTCACCGAGCTGGTCAACTCGGCGGAAGCGGACAAGTAGAAGGCCTTGGCCGAAAGGAAAGACCGCTAAAAGATGTTGAGATCACCGAGCTAAACAAGAAAATAGAGGACGCTAAAGATAGGGGCTACAAGGAAGGAGAGGCCATCTACATCCTGCAATGTGAAACTACGAAAGATATATTTTTCAAATGCGGATGGAAGGCAACTGTAACAATGCTCGGTTTTGGTCAAGAAATCGAGGTCTTCCAGAACCCTCCTCTCCACTTCATTCCAAGTTATATGGCGAACTACGCCAATGCCATTCAACAAAAGTTGCTTCAAGGGGGTGAGGAGGAGGAAGAATCCCCAGAGCCAAACAATGCCCCACCTATTACCAATGATCACGGTCTCCAAACTGCTCAGTTAACTCAGGTGGAGCCACCGGTGCCAAGTACGGTTGATGATGCGCCTGTGACCAACCTACCTGCTGGAACCGGGCTACCGAGTGGTGAAGGTCGAGTTTACTTGAATGCAGACTTAGACGATCTATTTGCTTGATCTTGTTTTTCTTATTTTGATGTTTACTTTTGCAAGAATTTGTAACCGGGCTCAAGCCCCTCCTCTTGTAAATCTGTAATTTTTCCTTTTCTTTGTTCGGTTTCAATCTTACTTGTAATTGCCCTTCAACTTTAATTTGCATGTCTTGAACTCTTTGCTCGGTTGCCATGTCTTAATTTTTTACGGCCGAGATAGCTATCTCGGTCCAAGAGCCCTGTAATCTGCTAACCTTACTATGTGTTGGCCATGCCTGCCAACTTTCTTCGGCCTAGAACCTTACCTCAGCTAAAGAGAACTGAATGTTGGTCATACCTGCTAACTTTCTTCAGCCTAGATCCTTATCTCAACTAAAGAGAACAAAATGTTGGTCATACCTGCCAACTTTCTTTAGCCTAGATCCTTATCTCGGCTGAAGAGAGCTAAATGTTGGTCATAGCTGCCAACCTTCTTCAGCCTAGATCTTTATCTCAGCTGAAGAGAGCTAAATGCTGGTCATACCTGCCAACCTTCTTCAGCCTAGATCTTTATCTCGACTGAAGAGAGCTAAATGTTGGTCACACCTGCCAACATTCTTCAGCCTAGATCCTTATCTCGGCTGAAGAAAACTAAATGTTGGTCATACCTGCCAACCTTCTTCAGTCTAGATCCTTATCTCGGCTGAAGAGAACAAAATGTTGGTCATTCTTGCCAACTTTCTTCGTTGCCCCTTGCTGGCAATGACTAAGAACAACTTTTATAGTAGAAAGAATTATGCTGAAAAAAACTTGTTTTATTTAAAAAAGAAAAATTACAAGTATTTTAAAGAAAAGCTAAAAATAAAATAGTTTGAGATTGACAGTGTTCAATGACCTGGGAATAGCTTTGCTGTCTCCATCTTCTAAGTGATATGCCCATTTTCCTGCTAAACCGACCACTTTGTATGGTCCTTTTCAGTTAGGTCCTAACTTGCCATCTTCGAGTACCAAAGTGTTTCCTATTACTTTGCGCAGTACCCAATCTCCAATCTTGAATTGCCTCAGATGCACTGTTTTGTTATATTTTTTGGATAACTCCTGCTGATATGAGGCAATGTGAACTAGTGCTCTTTCCCTTCTTTCTTCTGCAAGATCGAGTTCCAAAGTTATTGCTTCTTCGTTCAAGTTTGGGTCAAAATTTTCACTTCTAATAGTGAGGAGGCCTACTTCTAGTGGGATTACTGCCTCCATGCCATAAGCCAAGGAAAAAGGCGTTTCTCTAGTTGACCGCCGAGGTGTGGTACGGTAAGCCCATAAAACATGAGGAAGCTCCTCAGCCCACTTGCCTTTTGCTCTCTCCAACGTTTTCTTCAAACCATCTAAGACGACTTTGTTTGATGCTTCTGCCTGGCCATTCGCTTGAGGGTATGCTGGTGTAGAGTTGTAGAATTCTATCTTGTATTCCTCGCAAAAGCCCTTGAAAATTTTGCCATCGAACTGAGTGTCATTGTCAGATATTAGAGCCTTGGATATGCCGAATCGAGTTATGATGTTCTGCCAGACGAACTTTTTAACATATTTCTCCTCTATCGATGTGAGTGCTTCTGCCTCCACCCACTTTGTGAAGTAGTCTGTTACTGCGAGAAAGAACTTTCTGTTGCCGGATGCACCAGGCCCCATATTGCGAAGGGTCATGGGCTAGTTAATAGTAGAAGCTCTCTAGCTGGTTGATGTATTTGGTGTGCGAACTTCTGGCATTTCTCGCACCTCTTAACATATTTCTCTGAATCTGTTTACATGTATGGCTACCAATATCGTTGCGAAATTGTTCTGTAAGCCAATGATCTTTCCCCTTGGTGGCTTCCACATACATCTTCATGTATCTCGAACAAAAATACCTCGACCTTGCTGGGATAGACACATTTCAAGTAAGGTCCTGTGAAGGATTTTTTGTACAATGTCAGTGATGGAGAGAGCCAAAATCGCTGTGATTTTGCTCTAATTTTTTTGGCTTCTTTCTTTTCTTCAGGCAAGATGCCGTCTTTTAAAAACACTATGATGGGGTCCATCCAAGAAGGGCCCAGTTCGGCACAACATACCTCAGCTACTTTGGGTTCTTCAATGCTTGGTCTGGGTAGGAAGTCGATCAGTAATGGGTGTGGGATAGATGTATCTGCTATTGAAGCAAAACCTGCCAACTCGTCTGCTCTGCTGTTTTCTTCTCGGTCGATTTGCTCTATCCGAACGACTTCGAACTTCATGATCTCCTTTTTGACTAACTCTTGGTACTTAGCTATCCTCTCATCTTTTGCCTTGTAGTCGCCTAAAATCTAGTTTACCACCAGCTGGGAGTCACTGTAAACCACTAGCTCGGTGGCCTTCATGAAAAGTGCTGATTTTAAGCCTGCTAACAGTGCTTCATACTCTGCCTCATTGTTGGATGCTGGGAAGCTGAGGTTGACTGCCTATTCAATTGTTAGGCCATCTGGTGAGATGAGGACTATGCCCAGTCCTGCGCCGTGCCTATTGGATGCTCCATTCACGAAGAGTTTCCACATCTCTTTGACGAATAACTTCCAGCAAGTAGTGGGATCGGATGATGTCTTAGGATCATGGGTGTTCTGATATTTTCTTCCAAGTCCATGCCTGCTATTGGTGTTTGATCTTCACTGTCTGACTGCCTCAAGTCCTTGCTTTTTGATAAGTCCTCACTGGGAGTAGCATGGTTTGCTCCTTCCTTCATGTCCTCAGTTCTGTATGGCTTGTAATGTAGCTGGGCATCCTGCGTTAGGGGCTGCACAGTTCCCGTGGAACTTTCCCTCCTTACTTCGGTTGCGTCGGTCAAATCGACCGGGCAGATGTGATGACTTCCTGGTGTGAACTCAGCCATAAAGTTTGCTAAAGCTTAGGTTTTTATTGCGGTCTTGGGTTGAAACTTGATATCGAACTGCCCTAACTCTACTGCTCATTTCAAGATTCGTCTAGAAAAATTCGGCCTCTCAAACAAGGCCTTTAATCGAAAAGCCGTTAGGACGATCACGGTGTGGGCATGGAAATAGTGTGACAACTTTCTTAAGGCGATCATCAAAGCTAGCGCAATTTTTTCCAATGGTAGGTACCTTGTTTCAGCGCCTAGTAAGGTCTTGCTAACATAAAAGATAGGCAGGTGTTGGATTCCTTCCGCTCTGACCAACACTGCGCTAACTGCATGTTGTGAAATTGCTAAGTACAAAAAGAGCTCTTCTCCTGGTACTGGGGTTACTAACAACAGAGGAGAAGTCATGTAGTCTTTTAAGCTTTCTAGGGCGCGGTCGCATTCCTCATCCCACTCAAATTTGGCCTTCAGTGCTTAGAAGAATGGTCGACATCTGTCTGGCGACCGACTTATGAACCGGTTGAGCGCGGCTGCTAGGCTAGTGAGATGCTGTACCTCTTTGACTGTGTTGGGCCTCTTAAGATCTTGGATTGCTTTGATCTGAGAGAGATCAGCTTCTATACCCCTATTGGTCACTAGAAAGCCTAGGAATTTGTCTGATCCCATACCGAATGCACACTTAGATGCGTTTAGACGTAATTTATGGGATTTCAAAACCTAAAATATTTCATCTAGGTCCCTAAGATGGTCCTTTTCATCCTTTCTCTTGACTACCATGTCATCTATGTAAGCCTCCATTGTTCTGCCTAACAATGGTTCAAACATTTTGGTGATCATCCGTTGGAATATAGCCCCTGCGTTCTTTAGGCCAAAGGGCATAACCTTGTAACAGTACAATCCTCTGGGCGTTGTAAACGACATGACCTCCTGGTCTAGTTCATACATAGCAATCTGATGGTTATCTCGATACGCATCAAGGAAGCTAAGTCGATTATGCCTTGCCGTTAGGTCCACCAGTTGGTCTATCCGTGGTAGGGGAAAACTGTCTTTGGGCATGCTTTGTTGACCGTTTTGTAGTCCACACAAACACGCCACTTGCCGTTCTTTTTTGGCACTACTACAGTGTTGGAGATCCACGTAGGATAATGTATTTCTCTAATAGCTCCTACCTCCAGCAGGTTTCCTACTTCTTTTGCCACTATCTCTGCGTGGTGGAGTGCCGATCGGCGAGTTCGCTGAATAATTGGTGCAATTGGGTGGACATTAAGTTGATGGCAGATGAAATTTGGGTCAATGCTAAGCATGTCGTATGGTGTCCAGGAAAATACTTCGATGTTAGAGGTTAAGAATTCCATGACCTCTATTCTCTCAGTGCTGGACAAAGACGAGCCGAGCAAAAATAACTTTTCTAGGTTCTTTTCATCTATCCTTACCTCAACTAGGTCTTCCACTGCCTTCTGCTCTGCTGCTTTGCCGACATCTGCAAATAGTTTGTTGCTTTCTGGCTCTTCCACTATTTAAACAAACCCTTTTGCAGCACGACTTCCGTTTATTGTGACGAAACACTACTTCAACATGATTTGGTCTCCTAAGACTTCTTTAATCATGCCGGTTTTGTTAGGGAACCGTAATGCCTGATAGTAGGTTGACGTAACTGAGCGCATGGCATGCAGCCATGCCCTTCCCAAGATTATGTTGTAGGTTGAAGGGACTTTCAAAACCCAAAACTCCACCTGTTTCGTCATTGTTCCTGCTTTGATTGGCAAGATTATCTTGCCCACTGGCCATTCTGGCATTGAGTTGAAACCGATAAGGGCAGATGTCGCAAGTGCCAAGTCTTTGTCCTCAAATTTCAGTTGTTTGAAGGTCTCGTAGTACATTATCTCGCATGAGCTTCCTTGGTCAATCAGAATCCGCTTGGTGTCGAAATTCTTGACGCGTAAAGTGACCACCAGTGCGTCATTGTGAGGGCAATGTAGCCTTGCTAGATCCCTGTCTGAAAAGGATATGACGTTCGTAGCCTCTGTTCTGCTCCTTTTGACTGTAGGTTGTACACTTAATACCTCTCTCAAGTGCTCAGCCTTTTTTATCATCCCCCTGAGTTCATATACTCGCTCAGGTTCGACGATCGCATGTATAACATTGATTATGCCTTGGGGTGGACCGTCGACCAGCATCCTGCTTGGTCTGTTGAGGTCCTGGGGGGCTCGCTGTGTTCCCCATTCTATATACTGGTCCAGGTGTCCAGCAGCTACTAGGTCCTCCAAATGTTGCCTCAGTGGTGTGCAATTTTTAGTGCGGTGCCCCTTCTCATCATGGAAAGTGCAACGGGAGCTCTCATCATAGCCCTTTTGTGCTTCTCCCAACTTGGCTAGCCGTCATACGGAGGGTTCATCACGTATCTCACTGAGAATCCGGTAGATAGGTTTATTGAATACTGTGGTAATGGCAGTGCGGATTCTTATTTTCCTTTTTTCTGGGTCCTCTCTGTTGGCTCGTCTGCCTCGCCCATTCTGGCTTGGTTGTTCTACTGTGTTGATTTTTGCTGTAGTCTTTTTATCTGGCATCGCTGTTGTGCCAAATTTTGCTTTAGTACGGGCGCTATCTTCCTTTACCTGGATATGTTGATGCACTTTCTCCATTAGGGCCTCCATCGTGAGCGGTGGTATCATTGTCATTGAGTCTCTCAATTTGTTACTGACTGGTAAGCCCTGTTTGTATTGTGCGATGGCGAGATTTGTAGGGCAATCCCCAATCTGGTTGAAAGTTTCCCAGTATCGACTGTTATAAGATCTCAACGTCTCCTTTTCGCCCATGTCAATGGAGAGTAGCTGGTCAATCTCCACTGGCGTCTTGGTATTCGTTTTGAATCTAGTCACAAACGCTTCTGCCAACTGTGCCCATGAGGCTATGTTGCCTTTTGGCAGCCTTTCGAACTAGGTTAGACCTCGGTCGCCAAGGCTTGATGGAAACATGATACACATTAGAGCTTCGTTCCGCCGGTATATTGCCATAACCTGGCGAAAGTGGCTTAAGTGCATGTAGAGGTCTGACTTCCCCTCATAGGTGGTGAACTTGGGTTGGTGGAAGCCTAAGGGTAGTGGTGCATTCTCAATTGCCAAAACGAGTGACGAGCTTTATAACCTTGCTAATACTTTATCCGATGGTTCATAAGCGACGCGCGGTATTGGCATCCCTACCTCGACACTCCCATGTGTCCTTGGGGCCAATCGCTGTAGGGCTGAAACACTATGAGGGTCGCGAGCCCTGGTGTCCTCTTTTCATCCGGCCCTCTCCTTGAGCACTGTTCACAGATCCGCCGACCTAGGTAACTCTGTGTGCCTAGATGTCGTTTGGTGTGTGTGTGAGGGCCGATAGCTGCTTCCCTCTGTATACGACCTTTTAGTCCTCATTCTCTCAGACCTGGAGTAACGAGTCCTGGAAGTCCTTGATTGAGTGTTGCCTGTTCTAAGGCTCCGACTTTCTGGTTGCGATGGCGTAACATGTTTGTCACGATCTCCCGAGTGGTAAGAGGGCGTGTTGCCTTTGCGCCCTTCTTCCGTTGCCACCCATTTTCTTTATCTGGCGCTTCATTGTCTCTATGTCCACCGCCAACCTCCTTATTAACTCGTCTTGCTCCCTCACGTGATCCTCCAGAACTTGAGGATCCAACCTCCGTCTCTGTCTTTCAGGACTTTGAGAACGACGGGGATTGGTACCCTATCTCTTCCGTGTGTCGCTCCGGGAGTTCCATCGCTGGGGTTCTAATTCTGCCATGGGTGGGACAGAAGGTAAACCTTCGTGCCTCCCGCCCCCCTCCAGGGTTTGCCCATCGATAGCAGATTGCGGCAAATCTTCGTTGTGCGCCATTGGTTTCAACTAGAGAGGAAAACTTGATCAAAGGGTTTTATTTTTTGTGTATTCCCACAGACGGCGCTAATTGTACGAGCACGAAATAATCTCCTTGTATAATTCTGTTGATCAAGTTTGTGCTCCTCCAAACGTCGTCACTTTACTTCCTGAAAATATAAACGTGAGTTAGCCGACGAGTGTGTGCCGGAAACCGCTCCGATGCCTAAGTCAGCAAATAGACAATAGGCACAAAAGTTCTGCGTATTCTAAAGTAAAGATTTGTGATACCTGTACAGAGGTCCTGCTATGAGCATTTATAGATTCCGCCTGGGACAATCCTAGTAGGATTCCAACTCTCCTTATAAGAGTCCTTCTGGGAATGACATACCCTTCTCACTATCAACCAAGTGAGATAGCCTTGCACAATCCTGGTAGGACTCTACTCTCCTTAGCAGAGTCCTCCTAGGAGCCTTAAGCCCAAGGATAATGCTTTTTCTTCAAACACCCTCATCACTGCAAGCCAAGTAAGATGGTTTTACCATGGTAGAATGACAGCACAATCGAGCTAATACCTCTGACACACTCAGCTCGGTGCTTCCACGGGCAATGCCTAGCTCGGTCATCGCCCACTTATACCTCAGTTTGGAATACTTATGTAGACATCCCATTTTTGACCGACCTTAAGACTCAGACGTCACCGATTGAGCGCTCGGTGATGTTGCATACTGTGCTCGTTCAGAAGTCTCAGAGTCGCGGCCGTGCGCCCTGCCTCCGAACTCCCGAACTCTCTTCTGTGCCTTGTCTCGGTTTGCGAACCAGACTCGATTTTCTCTGTTTTCTTTCCTGAGGGGAGGGAGTGGTCCTGTAGGCTATCTCTCAGTGGCCGTGAGCTACTTTTCGTGGCCATAGGCCATTTTGCCCATTTCGGAGCCCGGTTCCCGGTTTTCGGGACCGTCAGGCCGTGCGCCTCGGTTCGGGACCGCCTAACCATCTCCGATTTCTCCGGTTTTTGGCAAGTACCTCTGTTTTATCATACCGAGGGACACTGGGGCCTATGATGCCCACTTCGTGGCCGAACGCCACTTTCGGTGGTTACAGCCTATTTTCGGGCCCCCGAATCGCGCGGTTTAGGCCCCGAGCGTTCATTTTGCATTAGTTTTTGTTCAATTTTGGCAGGTACCTCTGTTTTAACATCAGAAAGATCACTGGAGGGTGGGAGGCCAGCAATTGTTCCAGAAAACCAATTTCGCTCCTCCGCCGCCCGTTTTTCTTACTTCCGGGCTAATGTTGAACACCCTAGGGGTATTTTCTTCGAGCCGAGACTACATATTTGTGATGAGGGGACATGGGAGGACCCTAAAAACTGGTGGTCGGCCAGTAATTGTGTTTTTCATTTTTGAGCCTCTCTTTCAAATGCAATGTTGTGTCTCCTGTTTCAGAGTTGCCAAATTCCAACCATGGGGTCTTGTTCTACACACATGGGAGGACCCTAAAAGTGGTGGTCGGCCAGTAATTGTTACTTTCATTTTTGAGCCTCTCCTTCAAGTTCAATGTTGTGACTCCTGTTTCAGAGTTGCCAAATTCCAACCTTGGAACCTTGTTCTACACACATGGGAGGACCCTAAAAAGTGGTGGTCGGCCAGCAATTCTTCACTTCTTTGTTTGGCCATGGCCGGCCGGCCAGGGGGAGTGGCTGGCCGACCAGTTGGGGTGGCCGGCCGGCCACCTTCAAGAAAGCCACCTGGCCGGCCAGCTTTCTGCTTTTGAACCCTTTACAGCTGTCCAGCTGCTTTTCAAAATATCCCTGTCCTCCGGGGGATATTTTGGGAGGGAAAGCTTGGGTGCATTTCCCTCCCCTTTTACACCCATTTCTTGCCCATTTAAGGGGCTGACCTCCTCCTTTGTTAGGGTTAGAAAATTCCATCTTAAGACTTCATGTTCCAAAACCTCCATTTCCATAGCCAAAAGCTCCAAAAACCTTCAAGGTTCTAGGCCATTCCTTCATCAACCCTAAGCCTCACCATCACCACCTCCATTCCAGCAGCAAAGGAGGGTTTTTCAAAGGCTAAGGACCAACAAATTGAAGCCAAGAAGCAACAAAAGACTTGTCTCCAAGGGTAAGACTCTAATTCCCTTTTTCTAGCACAATTTTGAATCAATTCTTTACCCTACTTGCTCTCAGTTTTGAGCTCCGACCCTTACTGATTTTAGGCTTATTTTGAGCCCCTATTCAAAATTGAAGAAGGGTTCAACCTCATTTGAGAGCCCCTTGATACACCTCTTTCAATATCACTCTTTATGCCATTATTTTGCATGCTTTATTTGGCTTATGAGTGATCCATTTTTGAGCCTAATATATACTGTGAGAGGGCCTATTTTGAACCCTTCTTCAACTTTGAAGAAGGGCTCAATCATATTTGGCCTCTCTATCATGCACTTTCTTTGTAATCCTCTATATTTTCCGTAAAATTGCATGATTTATTTGGCCTATTTGTGATCTGATTTGGAGCATCTCATGAACTAATATTGTGCTTATTTTGAGCCCCTCTTCAACATTTAAGAAGGGCTCAACCTGGTTTTCATGCTCTACATGCCACTTGCTTTGAATTCATGTTCTACTCCTATTTGGCATGCCCCTTTGAGCTTATTTGGCCTCTGTTTTGAGTCTTCATCAGGCCTGGAAAGAGCCTTGTTTTGGCCTTCTCATAATGTTTTGTTAAGGGTCTTAGGCCATTTGGCGCATGCTTTTGGTATTTCATGTAATACCATCTTTGATTCCGTAAAATTGCATGCTTTGTTAGGCTTTCTTGGCTTCTGTTTTCAGCCTTCATCAGGCTTAGAAAGTGTCTTAAAATGACCCATTCTTCATGTTTTGTTAAGGGTCCAAGGTTGTTTGATGCAGGCTTTTGGTACCTCATGTTATAGCCTTTGTTGGCTCACTATTTTGCATGCTATGATTAGCCTATCTACATACTGAATTGGGGGATGTCATCTCTTGTAAATGTGCATATTTTTGGCCCCTCTTTAATTTTGTAGAACTGTGTTTTTCAGTTTGAGCATTGTATATACCACTTGATTTGTAATTCTCCTCTTTTCCCCCATTTTTGCAAGCTATTTTTGCCATACTTGTGATCATTGTTTGGCCATACTTTGTACTGAAAAAATGCTAGTTCAGGGGCTGCCTTGCTACTGTTTTACATGTTATGTCCATATTGTGCATGTTTAGTAGGGCTGTAGGCCGTTTCGGGTGCATAACATTGCATTTCGGGCATCGGGTGTAATTTTGTCATAATTCGGGGGCTATTTGTGCATCATTTTAGCTACTGAAATTTGCATTTTTCATATGCCATATGCCACGTTTCATTTGCATGCCATTCCATGCCTGTATGTCGCTGTCTCGGTTTGCGTGCCGTGTGCGCGCATTTCGAGGCAACTTGTTTTCATCTTTCGGCGGCTTATGTGAGTGCGGCTGAGGCCCTCTCATGTTAGCGTAAGCCCAATTCGCATTCCGTATGCCATTTCATGCCTTCGGGCCATGCCTCGGTTTGCGTGCCCGTGTGCACGCATTTCGAAGCACCTCATTTTTATCCGCCGGCATCCTATGTGAGTGCGGCTAAGGCCCTCCCATGTTGGTATAAGCCCATCATTGCATTTTGCATGTCATTCCGCATGCCTCGGTTTGCGTGCCCGCAGGCACGCATTTCGAGGCACTTCACTTTTCATCTATTGGCCTCCTGTGTGAGTGTGGCTGAGGCTCACTTATGTTGGTATAAGCCCATATTGCATCACATATCTCATTTTAGTCTCATTGCATTCCGTATGCCACCGCCTCAGTTTGCGTGCCCGTGTGCACGCATTTCGAGGCATCTCATTTTCATCTGCATTATGCATACTAGGTTGTATCTTAGGTTGCATTCATGCATATCATGCATATTACATCGTGTTCGGGATAGGAGTTAGCCCGGGCACGGGAAACGGGGCGCGTTTCGCACTCCGAGTGGCGGAATGTGTCTCAATTCCCCAGTCACCGACACTCTGGATTACCCATGATGGAGCTAGGTTTTGTTGTAGCATTCATGTGCATTCATCTGATATTGAGTTGTGCAATTCGGATCCTCGGCCATTATGCATCGAGATGCGTGATTGGTGGCACGAGAATCGAGGCATGCATATATTTGTGAAATACATTGCTATGCCCCTTTCCTGCTCTCTGTTGCAGCAAAATGAAGAATCAACGACTTTCCGGAGTCTGGCACGCATTTCGAGAAACATCGCAAACAGAGGCTAATTGGGGCATCCCAGTGGATTTCCGCGCAAGGCAGCCCAACATGCATCATTTCATTATTCAGGGCGGAGGCAAGGCAGTCCCTGGCTTGCATGCCAGTTTACAGCTTTCTTATTTAATTTGATAATTAATTAGGAATTTCTGTATATTATTTGGACTGTATTATTCTTTTATTCGGACTGTATTATTTATTCGGACCCTCTGCGCGAGGACATAACTGTAATAAGTGTGGGTGTGTGTGATGTATGTCTTCCAACCCCCATTTCTTTCTCCCTTTTATTTATCTGCTTACGATGGTTAGATATAGGGCATATTTCAATTAGCATACAGTATGACAGCATGTTTGCATCATTCATCTGTTTTTGCACGCACCGGGCTCGGCGCATCATACAAACTGCATTTGTATTTCAATTCCAAATTGAATACATGTTAGTTGTAACATTTCACATACCATGTTTAGAATAGCCGAGCCTGCTATAGTTGCATTTTGCATGTGTTGCATTAGGCATTTTAGCATATTTAGGATTCATGCATGATTTCTAACCGGTTTCTGTTTTGGCTTGGAGTACTCGGTAAGTTTTATGCTTTAGCATCCTTGCATGCGTGTGAGTGACTGCCATGGATAGCATGCTTACCATGAGGCTAATTGCTTATGTGATATAACTGCCTTGAATGCTTGTGGGTGAAGGTTGAGTTATCTGAATTGGAATAATTCATCGATTGTTTGTTTTAAGCCCACTAGATAGTGGCAACACCATGTTTTCTAAGCCCACCCGAGGGTGGCAAGATCTGCATTTTAAGCCTACCTGCGGGTAGCAAACCGTCTTTCAAACAAACATGAAATGTTTTGTTCCAATTCAGGCGACTCGGTCTATACTTGTTTGCTGTGCGCATCACATAGTAACCTAGGCTAATAACCGGAATAAGAACATACAAAGTTTTCAAAAACAGATATCATGGTTAGTAGAGGCCGGTCTTTGACCGGGCGAGCGGGGGTGCTCACGATGTGACCTTCCCCAATCGTACCCAAGTTCCCGAGCCAGCTTTGGTGATGACGGACACGTGGCCTTTGGCACCGAGTTAGGGTTTCCTAAATTTCCCATTTAAAAAATATTTAGGTGGCGACTCTGTATCTGGCAAAGCAGTCCATGTTTGGCACTTCTTTCAAAAAAAATCTGTTTTCAAAACGATTTGCCGGATTTGGACTCTTTGGTTCAAGATTTAGAACCGTGGCATAAATCGAGTCCGAACTGTAGCGAGGTCCCTCGCGGGCTTGTTACAACTTAGACCGAGCTACTTGCAGCTATCTCTGATCGAGCTAAGAGGGGTAAGCTCCAAGCTGCGAAGCCCATTCACCTCGGCCCATAGCTCGGTCCCTTACTATACCTGGACCTAGCTCAGCCCTAATTCACATAAAATCTCCCTTTCACCCACAGATAGTAAAGTGGATCCAAAACTTGCTTGTGTTTCGATCTTTACTAATAGTCAAGTTTTGATAGATACGTTAAAGGACAAGTGTTCTCCGGATTGGAATACTAGTGTCTTTGGTTTCAATCTTTTAGAAATTGAGTATTTTTTTTTTTTTGGGGTATTTTTTATTTTTATTTTTTTATTTTTAGTGAATATTTTTAAAATTTTAAGTAATTTTTTTTACTTTTTTAGATGCATGTTACTTAGATATATTTAAAAAGTAAAATATTTATAAAAAAATATTTTAAAAAATCAATAAATATACAAGAATACGAAAAATTTACTGAATTCTCTCTTCTTCTTTTTTTTCTTTACATTTTTGGTAGTGAATTTTTTGGAGTTTTTTTTTCATAAATATTATATTTTTGAAGTGTATTTATGTGAAGTGTATCTAAAAATTAAAAAAAAAATTACTTACAATATTTAAAAAAATTAGTGAAAACAAAAAATTTCAATTTTATGAAAATGAATCCTGAAAACTCAAACCAAACAAACTAATTAATCTCATCGGAAAGCATTAAGCGGATGGGTACTTTGTTTAGCTTTTAGCTATATCCTCCGTTTGTAATTAAGCCAGATTACGAACTGGCAAGAATGACTAGCTTCTGTAATATTTAGTACTTATAGGGTGTGTTTGATTGGGCGGACTGGAAAAGGGGGGATTAGAATCCATCGGACTTGAGTCCTGGGACTGTGAATCCCCCGGACTATTTGGTTGGATTGGATATGTATCCTGTGTTTGTTTTTTCATGAGATTAGATGTCCGGACTGTGAATCCCCCGGACTATTTTTAGTGAATCCAATGTTTGGTTGGACGGACTGGATAGGAGAAATGAACAAATGACTATTTTACCCTTTTTAAATTGTTTACTAAGTAATAGCAATATTAAATATATCTATAATATTTTAATTATTTTTAGCTAGATTAAATAAAAAATTATTTTATTTTATTTTTTACACAATTAAATAAATTTATTTTTTAAAAATAAATAAATAAAATATCAATAAAAATATATATTATTTTTTAATTAAGATTTTAAATAAATTTGTTTTTAAAAAAATAATAATCAAAAAATGAAATTAAATAAAACATCTATTAAATTTAAATAATGAAATTAAATAAAACATAAACAAAATTTTAAAATAAAACATCAATAAAATATCCATAAAAAATTATTTCAACAAATTAAATAAATAAATAAATAATTAAATGAAATTAAATAAATTTTTTCAATATTTTTTTTTAGCACCAGTTTTTTTTTCAATGTTTGAAACATATATTTTTTCAATATTTATATCCAACACTTCATGGTCCAATCAAACACAACAGCAACACAAAGAAAATGGGCAAAATGGTCATCTCACCCCTCTAATCCAAACAGTAAATAATCCTACCAATACTATCCCACACCCCCCCTCGGACAGCGGTATCCCCCATATGGGGGATTAGGAGTCCGGCCGGATATGGAGTCCGGCGGACTAAAAAAAAAACAAACATCGGATTAGATTTACTGTGCGGATTACAATCCGCACAGTAAATAATCCCCCCCTTATCCCCCCAATCAAACACGCCCATATAGTTTAGGATGTGGTTTTATTGATTCTACCCAAAAAAAAATTAGTGAGTGGATCACTTTTGGGTTGATGTCAAAATTTAAGAAATATATTTCCTTGTGACCACTGGGGGTAGTGGCTCAGTAGTGAAGGTATTGGCCTTTTTCAAAAGAGAATCAAGTTTGACTTTTGGAGGGCATGAAATACTGGATAATTTTCAGTGATTCTTTGCAGAAACCTCACGCTGTACTCTGATCTAAACTTGGCCCAGCTAGGGTGATTGACGAGTGCTACTGGTACCTTGGTGGTAGGTCATTTCTTTTAGATTGGGTTAAATCAGGCCGGCAACCGACTACCTCAAGACCTGGGCCTATGAATACTGTGATGACATCTTCGAATATCCTTTTTTTTCCTGTTCAAAAAAATCTTTCCATGTGGCTACGAAGTACTACGACTATAATACTTAAAAGAGGAGCTTGGGGTATTAACTTTAAAAATAATAATGATAAGTAAATTCAATTTCAATAATAAATAATTTTTTTTTATTTATTTTTTTATTTTAATAGTAAGTAAGATCATATTATCATGTTGTGTGCGATAAGTAAAGATCAATTCTAGTAACAGGTAGAGTAACCAAAAATCGCATCTTCTTGAATTGTGGATATAAGTGGTAATATTGTCTTGTCTTGTTCATCGAATGCTCTGAGGCCTTATTTAGCAGGATTATTAGTGAAATAATTAATAATTTTATAAAGTTATTCAATTAATGAAGTTAGTAAATTTTTAATATTGAGAGAGGCAGAGATCATAATTTCAAGTATGAAATAAAAAAAAAATACATAAATAATAAATGATCTCTGCCTCTCTCAATATTAAAAATTTACTAACTTCATCGAATTGAATGTCTGCTGCACATGTAATTCAGTTAATATAATTTGCAATCAAATATAAGATTGTAAGTCTATAGATTAATAATGTCAATCTTGTGTTGTAATCCTACTAATCAACCATGCTTGAATGTACAAAATTGTTGATCTAATACTCTGATAACTGTTTAGTATGCCACTTCAAAATTCATGTAAATGTGAAAGCAAGCTATTTTTGCTTGACTATTGTGAACCTTTCTATTCTCTACAGATTGTAGCCGTAACTGCTCAAATTCTGTACAAACCCTATCTTCTTGTGTATCCCAGATTTGAATATTTGACCTCTACACATGCCCTATTTGAAGCAATTTATGGGTGTTTGTGATATTTTTTTACTCTATTTTGGGAGTTTGTACTAATATTTGGTGTAACTTTTGTTTACATTTTAGCACGTTGGGGCTATAAGTCCAAATTTGGAACTTTTTGGCGGTAAGTGTCCCAAATTCTATTATTGTTTTAGATAAATTACAAATATACAATCTGAAATTTGCTTTAAATATAGACTGCTTCTTGTGATTTGAAAAATTAGAAATACTCTATTGTAATTTATTTTTTACTTAACAATTAATTGAAAAAATAAAATTTTTAACTATTATTCTATATATTAATAAAATTACCTGAATTATTAATTAAAATAAACTTATGACATTATTAAAAACTGTTAATTAATTTGATAATTTTTCACAAAATGAGCTATTTGTTATAAAAATTTCAAGGGGCGGGATGTCATTTTTAGAACTATAAAGGCAATCCGTATTTTAAGCAAACTTTAGGAGTGTATTTGCAATTTATCTTCTTTTATTATCATTATTATTATTACTATTATTATTATTTTTATTATAAGGACAACAACAATTTAAAAGACTATATTATGTTTATTTATTTGTCCATATGTCCACCTATCTATTTGTCATTGTTGTCGCTCACTAGCAACTTTTCTGGCCCTAGCGGTGGTGGTGAGTAATAATTGATACTAGTGTGCGAAAATAGAGAGAGAAAAAGTGAAGAGAAAAAATTATTGTGGTTGGTTTCAGTTTTCTGAATTTAGTTTTTTGAAAATTAATTTTTTTATTTTTTGTATTTTTTTTGTTTTTAGTAAATATTTTTAAAATGTTAAGCAATTTTTTTTACTTTTTTAGATGTATCTTACTTAGATGTATCCAAAAAGTAAAATATTTGTGAAAAAATATTTTAAAAAATTACTAAATATACAAAAATACAAAAAATGTATTGAATTTTTTTTTTTTTTGGAATTTTTAGTATTTAGTAAATTTTTTAAAAATTTTTTCAAAAATATTATATTTTTTAAGTATATTAATGTTAGGTGTGTCTAAAATTTTTTAAAAAAGATTGCTTAAAATATTAAAAAAATTCAATGAAAACAAAAAATTCGGAAAACGAAAAAGTAAAATTTTTTGTAAAGTAAATTCTGAAAACAGAAATAAACAGAGTGAATGTCTTTTAAAACTATAATGTGTACTTCTCACCAACATATTTAATTAATTAAAACAAATCAAAAGATAATCTATAAAGACTTGCAGTAAACAAACTTAAATGGATTGGGTTAAAATGGATATGGATTGGATAAATCAATTCGATCAACCCATTTCAATCATTATAAATTTTCTTTTAAAATATTTTTTTAGACAGTTGCGTACACTTTTATAGTCGTGGATTTATAAACTTTTTTTTTTTTTAAAAATGACTGAATTTATTATTGGAGTCAACATTTATCTATAATTATACAAAAGTCGAGTTGTTATGGCTCAGGCCTTGAATATTCATATTGAAATCACTTTATATGGAAAAGTTTACAATGTGCATTCACAAAATAGGGTACATGATGTGTGCCTTATAATTTTCCTCACAAAAAGTATAATTTTTAAAAATTATCATAAATTTTATGCAAAAGGACATAAAAATCATAATTTCACTTACAACATGTATAACATCACTCACAAAAGTATAATTTGAAGAACATTCAAATTTTCACAACTCTTCTTCGAAGACATAAAAATCATAATTTCACTCACAAAATGTATAACACCACTCACAAAAAGTATAACATTCAAATTTTTATACATTTTCTTCAAAGACACAAAATTGTAACTTCACTTACAAAATGATAACATCACTGACAAAAATTATAACATTTAAATTTTTACAACTTTTCTTCGATGACACAAAAATCATAACTTCACTCACAAATGTATAACATTACTCACAAAAAATATAACATTCAAATTTTTCACAACTTTTTTTTAGAGACACAAAAAATTATAACTTCACTCACAAAATGTATAATACCACTCATAAAAAGTATAACGTTAAGGTACACATGGTGTGCAACTTTGAGTGAGTACACATGGTAACGGGACCCTATTTACATATTAGAAACTAGTATATGACACAACATGATACATTGTTTATAAATAAGATATATAATATTTATGTTTATTTTTTGTTAGTTTGGCTCTCGTAAATAAAAAATTCATTTATAAATTTATGAAAAATTACAAATTTAATGCTACATGATTTATTGATTTTATAAAGCTAAAAAATTAGTTAGTTTTTTCTCATCCCACTCGAAGGGAAAAAAAAAAAATAGCTAATAGGAGGTGCCTCCTGCTAGTAAACCCCCTCTCCCCCCCCCCCCCCCCCCCCAAAAAAAAAAATGATCATTTTTAGCCTCAAAAGTTGTATAAAAATACAAAATGCAAATAGTATTTTAAATAGATAACTATAATTTTAAAAAAAACTAATAAAATAAACGTGAACAAAAATGGTAACCAAACAATCAACACAAAGTGTATATATATACTTGTGGACTACAATCACCAATAAAAAAGTATTATATATACCTTCTAATAGCATTACCAAGAGGAATGAAAATTTAATATTTACCCACTTATTAATATCTAGAACTACTGATATGAGTAATTTATTGTGGTTACATAAATTTGTAAAAAGTACTTATGGCAATGAGAATGTCATGTCATTCTAGATGTTCATAGCTATTGAAGCGGCGTAGAAACAATTGTCTCTAATATACTAGCATAATATCTGTGTTATTTAGGAGATAAAATAATACATTATGCATAAATAAATAAACAAAATATTGTATTCACACCTCGTTAGTTTTTTTAACTAGTGTTTCTCTCATAAAAAAATTATTTATAAGTTTGAGAGTTTTATAAAATTATGAATAAAATATGAGTTTAATGTTACATGATTTTTTGAATTTATAAAACACATAATGTAAGTAATTTCTCACCCACCTAAAATAAATTTAGTTATTACATAATTAGCCAAAGGTGTATTTATTTTTCTAAATTTTAAAATTTTTAAAAAATATTTGTTATTTAATATATATGTTAACTTTTTTGAAAAGTATCTTAATTAATTTTGTTCATGCCTTCAATCAAATTTTAATCTAACATATAATAGATTTAGAGGAGTTAAGTTAAAAGAGGCTTCTAACCGCATCATCAAGCTAGTATGCCGCTATACATTTATTCAATTCAAATAACCTTAAATATTATTGAATTTTTGGTATAGGTATTTTGCATTGAAATGATAATTCAAAACATGAGTAAAAAACTGTATCTAAATTGAAATAATGTTAAAAAACTTTAGCACGTAATAGTTGAAAGAATAATGAAAATCTAATTTGTATTTCAAAAAAATTATGATGGACTATAACAGATTACGTACATTGGTTAGTGTTTGGAAATAAATATTTTCTTGTTTTTCCTCTTTTCACTAACCTATCTCATGTATCATGCCATTGCCAGATGTTACGACTAGCGTGGGTGACTGCCGATGAAGGATGAAGGATGAGGAATTAACCTATTTTTGTTGTGTAGCATCATCTAATGGTGACCTCTAATATCTCAACTTTTTAGGGTCTAACACCAAAAAGTCACTCTCTGTAATTAGGTCTTTTTAAGAAGAAAAGAAATTTAGAAGTAAAAGAATTTTAAAAAAAATAAAAATAAAAATAAAAACAAAATCATATATATTTGTTGGACCTGAACCTTGTAGTCATTTATTATATATATATATATTGAGAAATTCTATGTATGTTATCTAGAGAATGAAAAAGTGGTGCAGCTGTTTTTTTTTTTTTATCATATTCTTTTCCAATTAGAAATGGGATTTATATATGTAACTTTTATGCAAACGAAGCATAGCTACTTCAACAAAATGGTTATGCCGGGTGAGGCTTGTTTGATAGTCTAGGTTTCGAACTTTTGTCATAGCTTCTCTTCGGTCCAAATCGGATTAGAGGATATTATTGGACCTTCATGGTGCAAGCCCACTACAGAGTCCGCATCAATAATCCAAATCATTTATTGTGTAGAGCTCATCGAGTATTTTATCCTTATAAAAAATCATTTGATCCGATATCAATAATCACTTGATTAGATAACATTTATATTAACAGTAAGTATGATTTTTAAAATAAGCAATACGTTGATCGGATATCGATAGTCATTTGATCAAATCACATTTGTGTCAATAGTAAGTATGATTTTTAAAACAAATTATTTATACAAATGTGATATAACACCCCAAAATAAATAATAATAACCCGACTCATAACATTACTTACCAATGATCAACAACATTACATCTTCTATTCCATTCAAAACTTTAATTAATACAAAAGATGACATATGCGTTATACATTTGCAAATCCTAAATCCTAAATCTATAGCATATGACATGGATACATGTTTTAAAATAAAAGTAAAACCAAATAATTATATACCCTAATGGTTATATCTTTCTAAGTCGATACTTGAGTATAACAAAATGAGTTTAACTCAATATAAGTAAAGACCAAGGCTTATACAAAATTAATTACAACAAATGAACAAAATGAAGTTCTTGGCTCCAAGTCCTCTCAAACTACGTCATTGGTGGAGGCATATCATCAGCACCTAAAAGTTGTTTTCCACATAGGGTGAGCCAAAGCCCAGAAGAGATACTTCAAACACAATATATGAATCTTAATAAAATTATAAGGTGAATGCATATGCATGTCATTTGTCAAACATTCCTCATTTTTATCTCAAAACAATGCAATGCCAGATTGTAAATCAAGTCATGAAAATAATCCTTCTATAACAGCAAACAAGACAGTGGATACAAAATACTGAGAATCTCTAGGCATGTATCTGCCAATAGGCTATACAAACACTACCAAAACCATTTTACTAGTACTAATCGGAAGGATCGGCACCTAACTGCCCAAGTTTCTAGACTTTCACCAAGGACACGCATGCCAACATCATAACCACAACCACACCCCTAACTAGATTCACCAAGGTATTCACTAATTTTTTTCTCAAAATTAATGCATTTTCAATGTTCAATATGAAACGATGTTGTAGTGATCCCCGTTTCGATCCTTCTTTCATGATTTGCCACTTCGACTGGGCCGGTTGGGGGTTGAGCTTCACGGTTAGCTCGCTAGGGTCTAGGGGGCAGCACCCCTTGGCGGGTCCAAGAGTAGCGCCCTGGCAAGGGTCGAGCTGCACGGTCAGCTCGCGGGAGTCCAGGGGGCAGCGTCCCTTAGCAGGTCCTAGGGTAGCGCCCTAACGGGGTTGAGGGGCAGCGCCCTCAAAACAAAAATGCAAAATGCATTCGAAATTGCTTGTCCACTCGAGCGGCCGTTTCTGCGCTCAAGTAAAGAATGTTTGGTTTCAGAAGTTTGACCTGTCTGCAAAAGTATTGGGTTAGTGTATTTGAGGCTCGAGTGGGGCATTCCACGCTCAAGCGGACCATGTTATATCAGTTCGTGAATCTAATGTTTCATGTCACTTTTTCAGTCCTTTCTCTCTAAAACTCTCCAGAATTCCAGATTGGGAGCTTCTCTCTCTAGAAATCATTTTCTCTCTTTGATTTCTCCAAATCCATTGGGATTTAGATCTAAGTTCTTCACTAAAGTTGGTTATCATCTTGAGGGCTTCATTGTGTGTGGTGAAGATCGAGTTTCGACACCGTTGATTTTGAGGGTTTCATCTCATTTCTTCTTCAAAACTTGAGGTAGGGATTTTCTTAGAGTTATATATATGTTTTTGCAAGATCTTATTAATTTTCGAAATCATCCTTTGACTAGCTTTGAGAAATTGATTGTTGATTTCAAGAAGATGAGTGATTTTGAAAGAGGGTTTAATTTCTTTTCCTTTTAAAATAGAATTGAAGGTTTTGAACCATATTGATTGAAGAAGGATGATTTTGGGGAGATTCTTCTAAATATCTTGGAGATGAATGGTTTTTGTGAGAAAACCTAGAAATTGGGTTTTTTCTTTGAAAGATGTTGAAAATTCTTGGAAGATGTTATCATATTTATTTTGCGTACCAAAATAAATGGATGTTTTGAAAATTGTTTATTTATATATAAATGATGAATTTTGTGAAAAAAAAAATGAGAAATGTTGTTTATTTTGGAAATTGTTGTCAAAATGTTGATTTAGTCTTGAATTGACTAAATTGTTGAGATTGCTCGAAATGTGGAAATTACGTTATTCTCTTGAATGAGTTGGATATAAAAGTATATATATATATATATATATTCATCTTGTGGAATTGTGTTGAAAATAGGATTGGGAATTTTGATCACAATGGTATAATGTATGCAACAATTGAATATGGAAGTAATGTTGCATTGCATTATTAAACATACATTGGCATTTCAATTCATTGGACTATGTTAAGCTTTGGAAATTTGCATTGAGAAAAGAATGTTGGGAAATGGGTTTTCATGAAATGGTTTTGGGGTAAATACAGTGGTAAGTCTTGATAGGTGGTGTAAATGAAATTGTTTAAGTTAGCTTGAGTGTTCTTGGTGAAAGACCAGAAAGTCGCGCGGATAGGTGTCGAGCCTTCCGGTTAATACCAGTAAAAATGACAATTGGTAGTACTCGTATAGTCTACTTACAGACACTGACCTAGGGATTACCAAAGTTGTATTTACTGCCTCCTTTAATTAAATTGATAAATTTTGAAACAATTGAAGTTGCATAACATTATTGAGATGGTTTTCAAAAGATGAAGATGTGTTTTATTTTCAAAAAGGTATGGCATGGCATGTGCATTCATCTTTTGAGACTTGTATAAAATGTATATACTTTGTTAAGGATTTCCTACTAGGTTTTATGCTCACCCTACCGGATTTTTGTGCAAGAAAAGACATGGTGAATCCGCCTAATTGAGGGTGTGGAAATGTGTGTGTTGAGAGCACTAAAGTTCTCATTTGCTGTGATCTTATTTGTAAGCCAAGGGCTATGTATGTGTGGGTTTGAATAATCATTTTGTGTACCGGGCTTAAGCCTTGGAAGATTGTAAACCCTTGAGGGTGCTTATTTGGTTATTTACTTGTTGTTGAATCAATGTAATATCGCATGAGGAACTATTATTATTATGTAATGCAAGTATGAGAAGTTATATTTGGTTTTCCTTTAAGAGAGCTATGATTGTTGCATTATCATTTGAGCTAGAAATTTGGGGCGTTACAGATGCTCAATGCAAGATGTATAAGAAATTAGTTTCAATTTAACCTAATTCTCATGCAATGTCTACAATAATCAAGACTATTCTCCACCGATAGCCCAAAATAGATATTTTTACTCAACAGATAATTTCTCCAACAATAGATAAAATCTTGTAAATTCCAAAATGGAAGCGATAACAAATATCCAACTCCACTCTCATCATCAACAGATACATTTTCCATATCTTTACAAATCCAAACATCTTTTCCTTTACTTCCACAAACCAATAAGAATGATTTTTCCAACAAAATCTCATTTGTTCTTTAAAATCTCATTTAAAGAGTAAGTTTTCAAAATTTCAATACAACCCAATAATATACACCCTTTCACAACATTCTCAAGTACATATTTGAAAAACTCCTCTTCCAATTTCCAAAACCAAACCCTAGGTTCAACCAAAAAAAATCCCAAATCACTAACTTCTTTTCAAACAACAAATAACTACGCTAAGAACCATATTAAAGGTTGAAGAAATCCCTACCTCAAAGTAGAAGACAAGAGGAAGCAAAGGTAGAAGCTTGGCGGAGTCGAAAACAACAACTCCTTTAATTGAAACGAAGCCCTCGACGTGCTCTACCTTTTTCTCAAAAGGGCTAGGGTGAGAAAACCAATGGATTGAGATTACTTAGAGCTAAAAGGTAAGAACTAGAGAGAGTGTGTGGATTTTAGGGTTTTGAAATGTTTAGAGAGAGAGAGAGAGAGAGAGAGATGAAAAAGTGATTCAATATGGCATTTTCTCAAACTAATATACGCACAGACTGCTCGAGCGACCAAAACACCGCTCGAGCGTCAGACACAATAAGTGACACCGCTCGAGCGACCAAAACCACCGGTTGAGCGCATAATGACCCCCTTTCAGAAGCAAAAGACCACTCGAGTGTAAGAAGTACCGCTTGTGCGAAGATACCACACTTCTAGTAGTTTTGTAGACTGTAAAAGGCCGCTTGAGAGCAAGAAAGATCGCTCTAGTGAATAAGCAAAAATCTGGGTAATAACTCTTTGGAAAACTAACCTCTCAACCGTTTCAAACACAATCACAACTTCCAAATACCCAAACTCAACTAGTAACAATATGAAAAGAGATGAACAACAGTTAAGGATATGGATTCTCAGATTCAAAAGCTAGAAATAGATCGGGTCTAAACTGAAACCGTTATAATCTCCCCCTAAGGAATTTCGTCCCCGAAATTTATAACCAACTAATATTCATTGAAAGTAAATCAAATCATATATCATCTGGACTTGTAACAAGAATAAACAAAGTTTTTCAACATTAACTATTACAGTTCAATTCTCCAAAACATATACGATGTTTATATATTATAACATAAATGAAATTTTCAACACAAGTCTCAAGTATCAACAAATAGGTCTAAATACTTTTCATGGACTTTTGACTCATGCTCCCAAGTCACCTTCTCAATCCCGTGGTGTTGCCACAACACCTTAACCAATAGAATAGTCTTGCCTCACAAGACTTAGTCCTGAGAGTCTAAAACCCGTACTGGTCTCTCCTCATACGAGACATCCACATCTATCTCTAACTCGGCCCAATCCAACACGTGTGAAGGATCAGGCTCGTACTTCCGGAGCATACAGATATGAAACACGTCATGAACCCCAAAAAGTTTGGGCGGCAAGGCCAAATGATAAGCTATCTCCCCGATCTATTTTAGAATCTCAAAAGGCCCAATAAATCTAGAGGACAATTTCCCACTCTTTCCAAATCTCATTAAATCCCATCTCGGTGATATTTTCAAGAATGCATGATCTCGTACCTCAAAAGATAAAGGTCTTCTTCTATAGTCGGCATAGCTCTTCTAGCGACTCTGAGCTGAAACTAACCTTTTACGAATAATCGCGACCTTCTCCATCGTTTGTCGAACTAATTCAAGACCTAACATAGTTGCGTCATTCACATCGGCCTAACACACTGGAGATCTACACGGTCGGCCATACAAGGCCTCAAACGGCACCATACCAATACTCGCCTGAAAATTGTTATTATAGGCAAACTCCACTAAGGTAAATACCTCTCTCACGACCCCTTAAAATCCAAAACATAACCCTGAAGCATGTCCTCTAAGGTCTGAATGGTTCGCCTAGACTGCCCATCAGTCTAAGGATGATAGGCGGTGCTAAACGTAAATCTAGTGCCCAAGGCATTCTGTAGGCTCTGTTACAACCGACCCATGAAACGAGGATCTCTATCTGAAACGATAGTCACAGGGACCCCATGAAGTTAAACTATGTCCCTAACATAATGGTTGGTAAGATAATCTACTGAGTCACTCGTGCGCATAGGTACAAAGTGTACTGATTTAGTTAATTGGTCGACTATCACCCGCGCGGCATCATTATCCCATTGAGTCCTCGAAAGAGCCATGACAAAATCTATCGTGGCATGCTCCCATTTCCACTCGGCTATAGATAAGGGTTACAATAAACTCGGTGATCGTTGGTGCTCAGCCTTCACTTGTTGACAAGTAAGGCACCTCGAAACAAACAAGGCTACGTCTCTTTTTATCCCGCTCCACCAAAACTGGCGGTTAACGTCGTAGTACGTCTTTGTGCCTCCTAGGTGTACCGCAAGGCGTGAATGGTGGAATTCTCGGAGTATCTCCTACCTACAAGATTCTGACACAAAAAGATGATCCAAATATCTCACACTCGAGTCAGAATACATGTCCAAGCCCTTTTTTACCTTTCCACTGGATATCTTCCCTCGGATGGCCTCTACTTCGTGATCACCCCTCTGTGATTCTATAACTCAGCTTACTATTATAGGTTATGCAACTACAGTGTACAAAACGGCCGACTCAACGAACTCGCCAAGATACAAGTCAAACTTGCCAATAGCACTCAACATGGATGTCAATTTTTTTCTTTTTTTTTTCTTTTTTTTTATGTTTGGATGACATTTAATTTTTGTGCATTTTTAGTTATCCCAACTTTGATTTTTAGCAACGAAAATGTGTTGTAGAGAAAGTTATTTATCTTTTAGCGACCAAATATCATTGTCATTAAAAATGTCATTATTTTGTTTTTCGCGACCAAATTGGGATATTTTATGATGAAGTATTAGCGACCAAATGTTTAGTCTTGTAAAATCAAATATTTTGTGACAATATAAAATTGGTCGCTAAAGACTTTTCTAGACGCACTTTTAGTGACTTTTTTAGTGACAAAATTAATTTTGTCACAAAAACTATTTAGAAACCAAAATAATGATTTTAGGGACCAAAATAATTAGTCACCAAAAGTCTTATATGTTGTAGTGATTGTGGTTTATTAAAAATTTAAATGCCTATAGAAAGAAAAATAATTGATAATGAAACAGACTGGGTGAGATTATTGGATTAATATTGTGACCTTTTTTGGTGTGAAATTGCGTGTTTAATCACCTTTTAGCAATTTGCATGGGTAAATTTAGATTTTGAAATTTGTGGACTTTTAGAATAGTTGTTTTTGAAATTTTTAAGAATTTGTACATTATAATGCAATCTGTTTTTGAAATATTTAGTGTTTTATTGCTATAATTTTAATACTAAATGTTAACTATAGTTTGCATAGGAACCGTTCCTATTACGCTCAAAATTTAAATATAATATAGAGTGCATATTAAATTATTGCAATGTGCCCATGGCAACCACTGTAGGGTAAGTTTCCAATCTGCCTATCAAATTCTTTACTTGAAAATTAGTACAAGTCTATAGTAAAAATTTACTTTTATTTTATCTTGTTTTGAAGTTTCCTACATGGGGTAGAAGGAAATAAATTTTGGGATAAACCAAAACAAATCAAGAAAGGATTAACTAAAGAGTAATAAACTTTTGTAAGCGTGTACGTGTGTTCATGTGTATATATATATGTATGCCATATATGAAAGACCTTATTTCCAATTTTTATTGGCATTTTTTTATATATATATATTTTATTTTTGGGGGAACAGTTTTGTTTGTTGAAATAAGTAACCCAAAAAAAAAAAAAAAAAAATTTTGAAATAGGTGGGGAAAGAGGAGGGAGCACAAAAGGAGGACAGACCACTTGTGTTATGCAAATTTTAATTTTTCAGAATTGGTGCATTTAATTTTGTTGTCTTAATACATTTAATTAAGCTTCTCTTGTTTGCTTATATTGTCAAAAAAATAAAAAAAAAAATATGTGCATCACCCTTTTTTTTTTCTTTTTTTTTTTTTTTCAACTCCTTTCCATTTACCTAGCCCATTTTATAGAACTTTACTTATTTGTTATTCAATCCACATTTGATATTCAAGTTTTAGGATTTTACAATGATGCATTTTAATTTTAATTTTTGGTCTTGTGGCTTTTTTTTTTTTCAAGACATGGTTGGGTGTGCCATCCCTTTGCCCCATCACAAGATAGGTTTTATTAATTTCAAATTTAAAATGTCCCTAGTTTGCCTATGGGAGTTTCGATCTTAACAGAGATAATCCACTACCTTGTTCAAAACTGAAATATAAGTCGAAAGTGAGTCTTTTAATCTAGTATTATACAGAGTTTACTTCAACTTTATAATTTTGGAATTATTACGTTATTAATTGCATGTTTAATTTTTGCTATTAACTGAATGAAAGTTTTGAATGTTTCAATACTACGTTGCGGGTTGCGGGTTGCGGGGAGGTTTGCCCATGTGGGGTCCGGTACTTTGTATGTCAAATTGACTTTCTTTTCTTTTTTTCTTATGTTTTTTTTTGGGAGCTTTATTCATAAATCTCATTTCTAAGACTTTTATATCATAAAATTCAAATTATTTTTGATTATTCAATCAGGTCCCATTCAGTGTAGTAAGACCAAAATATCCTCCTTCCATTTCTCCCGCGCATACTCCATTCTGAAAACTCAACCGTTCTTATTCCATCTCTTCACTTCACAACACATTCATTCCAAAAAAAATACTCATCGTTGGCACCAAAAAATTCCCAAACCGTAACCCTAGATTTCACATTGCCTCACCACCATCGTCCACCACCGCTAACCATCGCCGGCCACTGCTATTCCACATCAACGCACCACTGCGAAGGTTTACATCGAAAGGATTAAGGTTTGTTCTTCCTAAGTTTTCACCGGCCGTCGATTTACATATCCCACCCACAATGAGGACCAAAGGTAAGCACCATCCTTTCACCCTCTGTTTTTCAAACAATGATAATATAATCTAATCACAAATGTATATGTTTACATTACCCTTGTTATTATTGTTGTTTTTGGATTTTATTTTGTAATGAACCCCTTATTTTCACTCTCTGTTTTTTTCCCTCTGTCAATGTTGGTACTGCTGATTGTTGATGTCCATAGAACCCCTAATTTCCCCCCAAATTGAAATATGATAGAATATGATGTAAGCATCATATTGACAACTGTACAACATTTACAGAGTGATCAACTATGATGTGAATATGGTGTAAATATTAACATTGATGTAAATATCTACTTCAATATCAATATTCACATTATGAATATAATGTAGATATTCAACTTTTAACATCAATGGAATATGATGTAAATATTTACAGCGTTATTGGTATTGTTGCGTGTTGATGGTTATAAAGTAATTAGAGCCCTTAATCTTGGATGGTTGTCAACCATCTTTTAGTTCAATGTGTATTCCATTATACATAATATGTATCATATTTAAAAGGGGATTTGGGGTCACTGCTGTGGCGCTAGCACAGCAGTGACTGTTGTGCTCCATTTTGTAGTGTGTTATGAATTTATTTTTATAATCTGAACCGTTCATATTGTAGGGTTTGTTGAGTACTACATGCCCACCAAAAATCATATTAATCGGATATCAATAACTATATGATTGATAATCAAAAAAATAAACAAGAAGTTTTTCTTTTGAAAAATAGTATAACAATATGCAATTCGATCATATAGTTATTGATATCCGATTAATATGATTTTTGGTGGACATGTAGTACTCAACAAACCCTACAATATGAACGATTCAGATTATAAAAATAAATTCATAATACACTACAAAATGCAGCACAACAGTCACTGCTGTGCTAGCGCCACAGCAGTGACCCCAAATTCTTTAAAAGGTGATCAAATATGATGTGAATATGGTGTAAATATTCACATTGATATAAATATCTACTTCAATGTCAATATTCACATTATGAATATAATGTAGATATTCAACTTCTAACATCAATGGAATATGATGTAAATATTTACCAAGTTGTTGGTATTGTTGCGTGTTGATGGTTATAAAGCAATTAGAGCACCTAATCTTGGATGGTTGTCAACCCTCTTTTGATTCAATGTGTGTTCCATTATACATAATCTGTAAAATATTTACAGAGTAATCAAATATGATGTGAATATGGTGTAAATATTCACATTGATGTAAATATCTAATTCAATGTTAATATTCACATTATGAATATAATGTAGATATTCAACTTCTAATATAATCACCAATGTATATATTTACATTCCTTTCCACCCCTCTGTTTTTCAGTCAATGATAATATAATGTAATCACAAATGTATATATTTACATTATTATTTTTGTTTTTGAATTTGATTTTCGAATGAACTCCCTATTTTCACTATTTGTCCATGTTGCTGGTCTTCATTTTTTTTTTTTTTGAATATTACATTCATTTGTTATTAATGTTATTTGTGGTTATGATTTCGTAATGAACTCTCTAGTTTTTCCCCTCTATCAATATTGGTATTGTTGATTGTTGATATCCATAGAACCCCCAATCTTCACCCAAAAATATGATGGAATATGATGTAAATATTCACATTGTGACATCAATGGCAATATTTACATTATGAACATCAAAGGCAATATTCACATTATGGTTGTCAATCCTCTTTTGGGTCAATGTGAATTCCATTATACATAATGTCAATATTTACATCAGATTGTTAAATATTAGTAATGACTTGTTTGTCTTAAATTGTGATGTGTTATTGTTTTGTAATACACTCCTTATCTCATCTCTTGTGTCAATGTCAGACTTGTTGGTGTTGTTTGTTGTTGATGGTCATGAAATAATTACAGTCCAAACTTTGGATGGTTGCCAACCCTGATTTGGTTGCATGTGAATTCTTGCAGGCATGCTGTAAATAATAACATCATATTGTTTCACTTGGTATTGATTAATACACCTGTAGATTATTAATACACCTGTAAATAAAATCAGAAAAATCATTATCTTAATACACCTGTAGATTATTATACCCAACCGTATATTACTGCTCGTATTGCCGAGTGTGACCAGCATATAGCAGAGATCAAGGCGTTGATCCAAGAACAGGTAGTGGCCTGGGCGGCCAGGAGGCCTCCTCCGCCTCCTCAACAGTAAGGTACATGAGGTCATATATGTGATAATTTGTTTTCTTTATACCTATCTTATGTATGTATGTATTCCTGGATCTGTGCTAATGTAAGGTTAATTAATTGTTTAAGTTTGAGGTTAGTGGGACGTCATCCAAGTCGCGTTAGGTTAGGTCAAATACAGAGTGTGTGAGGACCGTTGATGCCTGTAAATCGTTGACAGACGTGCTAGCCATTTCAAGCTAGACCTTTAGTGAGCACCTTTATTGGTATCAGAGCCATGTTTAAGTACTTACATAATATAAGTATAAATTAAATAAATTATACATATATGACCACCATACATCATGGCTGAACCACAAGAGAATACCGTAACAGTACCAGAAAATGAATCCGTTACTTCTTTAGGAAATACAATCTCCTCTTTAGCAGAAGCAGCCGAAATGGTCGCCTACCAGGATGTAAAAGATGCCCTAGATAAATGGACAATACCACCCGTCGATCCAAAAACCATTTATAAGAAAGGAAAATTTCAATGGTTTAGTAAGACAATCATTAAGACATTTGAACATGCATCATGTATTCAGAATAATGATGAAATAATCCGACTAATTCATATTAATGACTTTGTTCCGTTTGTTAAAGATTATAAGTACATCCACATAGGATTAGTACAAATAGCCTTTAAACCTTTGACACTCCTAGGTCAAAATACCAGTATTCAGTGTACCCTTCGGGATGGTAGATGCCTCGATTGGAGAGCATCTCTTATGGGAGCTATTGAAACCAGTCTTTCCCATGGACCAGTATATTTTGATATTTATCCAAATATAAGTATCTCTATGACTGATAGAAATATATCCGACTTGTTAGAACTGAGAGTTCTCACCCATGGATATGAGTATAAACCAGGATCCCCTCTTTTTTCAGTACATTCCCGAATTTACATTAAGGCTTTAACAACTTTAAATCCGTATGTAAGAAAAACAACTGAAAAAGAAAATACTGTATTAATTGAAACTAATTTATACAGTAGTCAAGTAGCTGTACCTAGACAAATTCCGTGGTCATCTATAACCTTTCCAGAACGATGGCATATTCCTAATGCCGTACCTCCTCAACCGATGATCCAGCATCATTTAGATGATGTTATCCAGACACAAGAAGGTAATGTTTATCTTCAATTCCAGAAACCTCAATTCACTCGCAGCAACTCGTCTAATGCTAGTTTTAGAACAGCTCCTAGAAGCCTGTCTAATAACAGCTTTAGATCTGCTAATAGAAGTTTTTCCAATAACAGTTTACGATCAATGCCTCCTTATAGGGTTGATTTACCTGAATCCAGTCGACAATCTGTAGACTCTCTACAAATACCTGATAGACCACCTAGTAGACCTTCTAGTGATCCACAAGAAGACCAACTAGATCCGATGACATCAGAAATACAAGGAATCCGATTTTCTAAAAATAAAATTCCTCATGGTGTTTATAACAAACCAATTCAACCACCAGATAGTCCAACGGCCAGTGATATGAATTTTGATATTTAATGGATTTTACACCAGGTAGTGAAAATAGAAAATTAATAAACCAGGAATTTTATCAGGATAAAAATGAAGCATTTAGAAGATGGTATTTTACCACTCATACTCCAGAACAATTAAACCAGTATAAGACTCAATATTACCAACATCTTGAGTTACACCGGAAGATAATAGTTTTTAAAGAATGGTTTCAAACTGAAATTCAACCAAAAATAACCGTCATAGAAGACCAATTTAAGACCTGGACAACAGCTGATGGTCAAGTTATCAATTCTATCCATCCACCTCCTCAGGCTTTAGAATTAGTTCCTAATGGAGAAACCACTAGGCAACCTCTAGTAGCCACAGCATATATTGATGCACAAACCGGTAGATTTTCAACAAAAGAATTTGCTCAACTTAAAGATTTAGGTATAATTATCCGCCAACATAATTATACTAATCTAATTTGTCAAACCATGAGTAAACAGTTAACCAGAGTTGAAAATTTAGTTTCTACCTTTAAAGATAGAAGCTTAGCTCCACCCGTATCTGGGAGCTCTCTTATCCATCCGGTATCCATTAAACCTCCCTTGGAAATCAGTAATTTTAAGCTGAAAGCACCTGATAATGAATTTATGGATGCTCTGTTACAGAAAATGCAACATCTAAATGTTCACCCTCCAGCGAACTTACCAGAATCCACTAGTGGAACAATTAACATGTTGCGATCTGAATTCCCTAATAATGAAGAATTATCACCAGAACAAATAAATGAAATTCAACTTAATTTTCAGGAACCGTCTCATGTGAATAAATTACATGGTTATTCATCTAGCCGACCACAATTTCTTCCCTATACCAGAAATTATTATGCTAGACCTACTCCTCCCGATTTGTTATACGAAGAAACTTATATCCCTAATCAGGAAAGTTATCATGGTAAAACTATCTATGAATGGAATATAGATGGTGATTCCGAATATGCTATTCTTAAAAAACTACATCAGATGTTAATGTTTGCTACTATCTGTAGGCAATATAGTAATCAGGATCATGCCATTGCTAAATTTATTATAACTGGCTTCACCGGACAACTTAAAGGTTGGTGGGATAATGTAATTTCCCTTGCCCAACAAAATGAAATTCTTACATCCGTTAAAACTGTTCAATTAGAAACAAATTTACTGTTAATGGTTACAAATGGTAAATCATAACAAGTGTAAACTATATGTGCTGTGAATAGTTGAATAATGTGACCATGGTTGCATTGAGTAAAATCATGATGTCAATATTCACATGAACACTGTACAACATAGGATAAAACAATAAAAATCAAATAAATTGTGTGAACAATCACATGGATCATATATCATGTCATTAGTTCATGTGTTTGACAAATGAACAAAATTTTGGGAATTCAAATCATTTGATCATAATCAACAATTCCAACAAGAATAATAACCAAAAAATTGGAGGAAAATAACAGATGAAATATGGAATAATAACATATTATAAATATTAAACGAACACAATGTATACATGATGTTAATATTCACATCATTACATTATATATTTGACTGTGAATGTTCACAACCAAATATATCGTGTGAATATTCAATGTAAATGTTACAATGTGAATATTAACATTATGTTCAGAATGTGAATATTAAAATTACGTTCAGAATGTTACAATGTAAATATTAACATGATGTTTAGAATTTAATTATTGGCATTATGTTCAAAATGTTATAATGTAAATATTAACATTATGTTCCGAATGTAATTATTGACATTATGTTCATAATGTGTATATTGACATTAATGTCACTCAATAACAAGTGAAACAATAAGATGTTATTATTTACAACATGCCTATAAGAATTCAGATGTAACCAAAATAGGGTTGACAACTATCCAAAGTTTGGTTTATAATTATTTCATGACCATCAACAACCAACAACACCAACAAGTTTGACATTGACACAAGGGAGAAGATAATGAGTGTTTTACAAAATAATAACATGTGACAATTTAAGACAAATAAGTCATTACCAATATTTGACAATCTGATGCAAATATTTACATTATGTATAATGAGATTCACATTGAACCAAAAAAGGGTTGGCAACCATCAAAGATTAGGGGCTCTAATTTTTCATAACCATCAACAAGCAATAATACCAACAGCTCCGTAAATATTTACATCATATTCCATTAATGTTAGAAGGTGAATATTGACATTATGTTCATAATGTGAATATTGCCATTGATGTCATAATGTGCATATTGATATTATGTTCAGAATATGCATATTAACATTGATGTTAATCAATACCAAGTGAAACAATATGATGTTATTATTTACAGCATGCCTGCAAGAATTCACATGCAACCAAATCAGGGTTGGCAACCATCCAAAGTTTGGACTGTAATTATTTCATGACCATCAACAACAAACAACACCAACAAGTCTGACATTGACACAAGAGATGAGATAAGGAGTGTATTACAAAACAATAACACATCACAATAATAACAGATGTTGCTCATAGATTTCATGGCAAAAGAAAAAGAGAACAGTTCCACGTCAAAGACAAACTTGAACAAATAGCCAACCCCCCAAAAGTGAACATGAAAAAGGTCAACTACCGATCTAACATCATTGGGTTAGTGAAACTGAGGACGAGCACCAAGTTCTCGAATCCTCATCTAGGTTGTTTGAAGGAAACGCCATTTTGGCAGTTGTTTGATGTGTTAAGGATTGGTAAAGTTGACCTCAACAAATGCATGAAGTTTAACGATGTCATCGCATGCGTGCTAGAGACGTACAAGGCATCAAAAGACGCATTTTACGTCGGCAAGAAAAATATGAAAATGAATTTCACATCATTTGCGATTTTGTAAATATTAGAATACATTAGACAAAAGAACCATAATTAGTTATTTTGATTGTACTTAATAAGATACAATGACATGTTGTCATAATATTTGCTACTAGAAAGTCAATGTTAATATTCATATTGGTTTAATGTAACTAAATTAATTATATACACATAACCATTGGCTTAATGTAACTAAATTAATTTATTTAATATTTTATTCATAATATTAACATTCACATCAATAATCTAATTGTGCATAAATGTACACTTTATGTTTGTGTACACACAGAAATGATGGTTTGTGGTTGATGCAATGCTGATGTAGTCATATTTTTAGAGATTAAAAAATCGATGTAAACCTTCACATTGTTGTCAGCTGTTTTACAATTGTGTACACATAATCATTGGCTTAATGTGATATGTGGGCAATGCAATTTTGATTTAAACTTTAATATCATCATTCCATATTAGTAATTAATACTTTGAAATCATAGTGCATTTATCTATATTCCAGAATTCATGTGAACCTTCACATTCATATGTTTTAGTGTGAATATTCACATCATGTTTGTATTCCAAATGAAAGTTGAGGCTTGTGATTGTGTAATTTGATGCAATACTGAAGTGAACATTAACATCACATTGTCACAGTGTAATGAACACAACGAAAACATATTCATCATTCAATATTATATGGGTGTGTGACTAATATTAACATCAATTGATAACACAATGGCAAATTTTCTATTCAAATTAATGTGAATATTAACACTGATTAATAATATGAACATTTATATCAATTCAGAAACAATGGTGTGATAATGTTTACAAAAAATCAAAAACAATAGTAGCAATATAACCAGAAATCCAAAAAATCCCAATCTCTCCAAAAAATAAAAACCATCACCTACATCCTTATCTTCAGCATCATCATCATCATCATCATCACTATCATTAACAATCCCTGCAATTCCATCATTACACCAATTCAAATTAAACCAAACCCACCTTTGATGAACAAGTCTGTAACAAAATAAACTTAATACAATATCGAACTTCAAATCATTCTCTCTCCTTTCAATTGACATCCTTCTCTCAACCTTCGATCTCCAGTTAAAATTGCAACCATGGCAAAAATAGTGCTTTGAAACGTTCTCTCTCCCTTTAATCTTAACCAACATGTAAGAACATACTTTGACACTCATCATCATTGTCCAAATTACACCTATTAATCTCAAGTATTTGATAGAACAATGAAATACAATCAGCAGATAACTCGCTCCATTTTTCACACATACACTCCACGAAATGTGAATAAGCCATCGTTCGCACCATATTTATTACAATTGTACTACACCCATATAAGTACACCAACAACATGAAGGTATCCATCTGTTGCAAAAATACAAAAATAAAGAAGTGAACAACCACATGATAGCCAATGATATGTGAATATTTACATTGTTCACATAATCTAAATTATCTAACCAAACAGAGATGGCACACCAAATACTACAAAAACCGTATGAAAACAATCACAAAACAACAAGAGAAAATAAACTAATCAACCAAAAATAACATTGTACCAATGATCCACCACAATCAATTTGTTCAAACAACTGTACATGTATCTCTATCAAATATTTGAAACTCAAACAACAAAAAATATACATGTATTACCACTAAAAAAATCAAAATCTCATTCATCAAACATATACTTGCATTACCCGTATATTCTAAAAAATGCACATGATTCAAAAACAGAGCATGCAATCCTTCACATAAATGAAAAATACTAACCTTGAGAAGAAAATTTTGTAATCATAGCCATTGTGGACATTTATGTTGGTGCTATATGCTTATAAATGTGTGCATATAACATTACCATTACCATTTTCATTTTTTTTTATAGTTGTTGTTATTATTGTTGTTGGTATTGTTCAAAAGATGTGAACCCCTTAAAAAAAAAAAAATCCAAAAATATAATTGTCTGTTATGATGTCCATTTTTGTACATTTGGTTTGCTATGACCATTCACACAATGTAGACATTCACATGGGAAACATGTTGTGATGTTTTCTAAACATTCACATTGATAATAATATTTGCATATAAATGTATATACATTTCAATTGCCTTAATATTTTCTAACCATTCACCAATCCATAATGGTTATTATATCTTTTGGTTATGTGACTTGATAAAATGTTGATGTCAATGGCAAAATCACATATGTGTACTCACTTGTGTTTGTAAATGTATCCATTAATACTTACATATAAATAATCAACTGCTTATTTTCAATATGGCAGTAACCCTATGTCGAATTGATTATAATAGAGATTTATCATTCTAGTTGGAGGTAAGTTGGCAACCCATAATGTGAATATTCTAAACAATGTAAAGTGTGAACATCCACATCTGGTCTCTTATGTTGAAATTGGTGTGAATGTTCACATCGTAATTTATGTTAAGGCCTATTTTCAATTACATTATGTCCTATGTTTATTATAGTTGACTATAGATGTAAATATTCACATTGTACATAAATAAAATGTATGTCCATCCACAAACATACTAGAATTAATGTGAATCTTCACATCTATTTATTACATTGTGAATATTCACATCATTTTTTTGTCCAAATAAACATTGTGGCTTGTGGTTATATGACTGAATACAACAGTTTGATGTGAACTTTAACATCATAATCGCATAGTAGTAATGAACCAGGTGAAAATATATACACTATTCAATATTATATGGATGTGTGAATATCCACACTGACTGACAACACAAATGACAAATTTCCGTTACAGATAATGTGAATATTAACACTGATTAATGATGTGATAAGATTAACAAAAAACCAAAAATAATGGCAGCAACAGAATTAGAAATTTGACAAATCTCAATCTCTCAAAAAATAAAAAACCATCACTCACATCTTTATCTTCATCTTCATCTTCATCATTATCACTATCAATAACAACCCAAGCAATTCCACTATTACACCAATCTAATCCAAATCAAACCAAATGCACATTCAAAGAATAAGTTTGGAACAAAATCGACTGGATACAAAATTGAGTTTTGAATTCGCTCTCCCTTTGATTCAAATCCTTCTCTCTCCCTTTGATTTTCAGCTGGAATTACAATAATGGCAGAAAATAGAGTTTTGAATCACAACAATGGAAGAAGACAATCTTCAAACCCAAAAATTATTTAAATTTTTTTTTTTTTGAACTACACCTATGGAAGAAGCCATATGAGCAAACCAACAAAAATATACATGCATTACCAGTAAAAAATTAGAACCTCATTCATCGAACATACACTTGTATTACCCATGAATTCAAGAAAATGTCATGATTCAAAAACAGAGCATGCAATCCTTTACATAAATGAATATGCATTCATAAACAAAATGATACTAACCTTGAGAAAGAAATTCTGTAATCGTTCTCCACCTTTGATCAACGATTGGTCTCCAACAATTATGTAACAAACCAGAGCACACACAAACACCAAACTACAAAAACAAACACACCTATGGATAGAAACTCGGCGTCGTCGTCTTTTTCTCTCCACTGCACAGAAACCCGTCGTCATCTTCTCTCCACTGCACCGAAATCCTACCATAATGGAACCTTACCATAAACAATCGACATTGATTAACTGAATCAGATCCATCAACGTGAATAACACTAACAAACAAAACAGAGAAATGTATTTCCCTTTTTTTGTATATTATACGTATCAACATAATATATAAGGGTATAATAGTCCCCAAAAAATATAAAATTAGGGAAAAAAGGATCTTATGGAATAAAAGTACAAACATATGGGACTAACTACGTTATAAATTTCCTTCTTGGACTTATTGGGTTAGAACACTCCTAAATGGGATTTATCAATAAAAATTCCTTTTTTTTTCTTTATTTATTTATTTATTTTTTCAAGGGATTTTTATTGATAAATCCATTTTAGAGTTGTTGTAACCCATTAGGTTCACAAAGGATTATTATAACCTGATTAGTCCCATATACTTTTCTTTTTATTCCATGAAGTCCATTTTACTAATTTTATATTTTTAACTGGACTATTATGCCCTTACATATATATATTGGGTTAATACACGTATCACGTTACCTATTTTTTTGTTTATTCTATTTTCGTGGTTTCTATCTTCACAATTTTCATCATCATTCTAATTCAGATGGATACGTTTCTATTTTGCATACTCGTTTCAAGGCCTTGATGTGCTAGGGTTTCATTGTTGCTGTTGCAGTATGGTTCAGTAATTTTTGAGTGAAGACGACGGATTGGACGGTGTTCGATTGTGACACTTTCTGGAATATAACTAGTTGAAATCAATTGTTTTCGAGTTACAGGACGAGTGTAGGATTGCATTATTAAGGTTAGTATCATTTTGGTTATGAATACATGTTCAGCGTATGTTTTGCTTTGTATGATGGATAAGATGCTTTGTTTTTTGATTGATATGGATCGAATGCTCTGTTTGTTTAATTATATGTATTTTACGTGGTCCTGTGGAGGGGAGGTCATTCAGATTATGTGAAGAATGTGTATGTTTTCATTTTAGGGTAAACTACCAATAGGTCCTACTTTTGAGACTTATTACCCATTAAGTCCTGTTGATAAATTTATTAAGTGATAAAGATAAATTTATCAGTCTTTTATTTTTATGAATAAATTTATAGTGATAAATTTATCAGTCTCTTTGTTTTTATGAATAAATTTATAGTGATAAATTTATCAATCTCTTATTTTTATAGTGTTAAATTTATTAGTTAGGACCTGTAGGTAAATAAGTCTAATTAATAGGACCTACACATAAGTACCCCTTCATTTTACTTTGATGTTTGCCTAATGAGGCTGTGTGTGGGCGAGATAATTCAGAGTATATGTAATAATCTGATGTAAATATTGACATTATATTTAATGGAATTCAATGTGAATGTGACAATGTGAATATTAACATTATAATCACAATGTGAATATTAATGTTATGTTCAGAATGTTACAATGTGAATATTAACATTATGTTTAGAATGTAATTATTGACATCATGTTTAGAATGTGCATATTGACATTGATGTTAATCAATAACAAGTTTTTCAATATGGTGTTATTATTTGCAACCATCCATAGTTTGGAATGTAATTATTTCATTACTAAATAGTAATGAAATTAACTGATCTAATGTGTGCTTATCCATTATTAAACAGTAATGTGAATGTTCACATCATTGATGTCAACTTCCACACCATTGCCTAGTAATGTGTGTTCCACATTTGTTTTGGTTCTAACATGAGCAAAATGCTGATGTCAATGTTTATATCAATACACATTGATGTGAACAATAACATAATATGACTGATTGAGAAATTAATAGTAATGTGAACATTCACATTATTATACACTGATGTGAATGTTCACACCAGTGTCTACTAATGTGAGTTTAGGGACTTTCATTTTGCACAATGTGAATTTTCATTTTGCACAAGTTGAATTGTACACATAGGTGTTTAAGTTTGCACAATGTGAATTTTCATATCAGTTGGATTATTGTATGTGTTGTTGTTCGTATGGTTGTAATGTGGTTGTTCACTGTTGTATTGTTGTGTTTTTACAGGAGATGGATACCTTTATGATGTTGGTGTGCACATATGGTTGTAGTACAACTGTAATAAATGTTGCCTGCGTATTGTGTTATTCACGTTTGGTGGAGTGTTTGTGTAAAAAATGGGTGAGTTGTTTGCTTGTTCTATTTCATTGTTCTGTCGACTACCTGGGATTAATAGGTGTAATTTGGACAATGAGGAAGAATTTCAGAACATGTTATTGCTTGCTAAATCAATGGGGGTACAACATGTAGAAGTTGTTGTTGAGTTGAAAAGTGATATTGGTCAGTCGAGTAGCTCTGGGTTGCTACGTGTGGGGGGTGAGAAAGAAATTGATGCACTATGGAGATTTTGCCACCATAAGGAGAATATGTTGTTGTTAGCCCCTTGGGCAAATTGTATTACGCATACGGGACAGCGGTTTGTTGGAGGTGCACAAGAATTTCGTAATGTTTTATGTAAGTATGCCATCCAATGTGGGTTTCAGTTTACGTATGTCAAGAACGAAACAACAAGGGTTACTGCGGTGTGTGCGATGTGCAAGGAGAGAGGCTGCTTGTGGGCTATACATTGTAGAGCACAACGAGCAAATGGTTTTTTTCTACATCAAGAGGTTCAGTGATGTGCATAGTTGTGGTTCGGATGTTCGAACATCGAAGAATCTGAGAGTTAGTTCTGATTTAGTGTCGAGTACCATATCTAAAATTGTAAGGGACAAGCCGTTGACTCGGCCGTGTGAGGTTGTCACTATTTTGAAGAGGGATTATGGGCTAGATGTGAGTTACCACGTGGTATGGTTGGGCGTGGAGAAAGCAAAGGCTATTATTCATGGAGATCACTCATTATCGTTTGACCAACTGCGATGGTATTCGGATGCTGTGATGCGTTACAATTCGGGGAGTTATGTCAATATTGATTATAATTCGAGTAGTCAACATTTTTGTTGTTTCTTTGTATCATTCGCTGCGTGTATTTCTGGGTTCAATTGTCGTCGGCCTTTATTATTCCTAGATGGAACATTCCTCAAAGGAAAGTACAAAAGTCAGTTACTTGCAGCAATTGCGAAAGATGGAAATAATGGTTAGTATTTTTTTTAGCTGTCTATTCATGTAAATATTCACATTGAGCGGCATAGTGTGGACATATGATAGACGATTACACAGTGTGTTCCACATTTACACTGGTGTCAATGTTTATATCAATACACATTGATGTGAACAACAACATAATATGACTGATTGAGAAATTAACAGTACTGTTAACATTCACATTATTATATGCTGATGTGAATGTTTACACCATTGTCTACTAATGTGAGTTTATCCATTAATGGACAGTAATGTGAATGTTCACACTATTGATGTTTACGAAATCAAATCCAAAAACAACAATAGTAATAGGGCAATGTAAATATAAACATTCACATGGCCTATTTCCTTTATAGTGTTTTCTATTCACATTAAAATATTGTGAACAGTTGTTTAATGGTGTTGTGTTATAGGTCTATTTTCTATTGCATTTGCGATTGTTGATTCAGAGACCACAGCCAATTGGTCGTGGTTCTTGCACGAACTTGGCAAGGTTGTTGATAGTAACCATCAAATTACTTTTATTTTGGACCGTAATCTTGGTCTGTCAGAAACGATGCCGAAGGTGTTCCCATCTGCTCACCACAGTTATTTCTTACAACACTTGAAGAACAACTTAAGAGACTAGATGAAGGGAATTGATAATGGATTTAGGGACCACTTCGTTAGTAGTTTGGGTGACTATGCTTACGAGCTAACTGTGGTAGGGTTCCATGAAAAGCTTAAGAAATTAAAAGTGGAAGATAAGCAACGAGTGCATAATTTTTTCAAGGACTTGGCACCTGAGCACTGGGCGAATTCATACTTCAAGTAATAGTAGTTTCCTAATGTATTCCATTTATCAAGTTTAGAATGGCAGTGATGTGAATTTTTAGCTATGTTTTGTGGTGATGTGAAATTTCATATTCAGTTTTGAAGAAATTAAATTCAGTATTGTACAATGTTTGTGATGTTGTGCAGGGGCATGCGTTATGGGGAGATGACATCCAATGCGGTGGAGTCATTTAATAATTGGATTAAAGAAACACGCAATTTTCCTATCACTCAAATGGTGGGCACAATTCGTACTCAGTTGATGCGGTAAATATCTGCATGGCATGACCAAGCAAACAAGTGGAATGAGCTTATTTGTCCTACATTTGAAATAATGCTTTTTGATTCGTTCAACGACAGTAGGTCTTGGCAAGTTAGCAAAGCTAATGAGGATGTGTTTGAAGTTCATTCAATACCATCTGTTACAGTTGATATTGCAAGGCGTACGTGTTCTTGCTTCAAATGGCAAATCAACGGATTCCCATGTGACTATGCTATTATTGCTATTCAGAAGAGCTGCTACAATCTCAATGATTGTGTGGAACATTACTTTCATGTACAAACATATCGTGCAGTCTATTCGGGTGCCATATTCCCTATACCATCTGTGGAAAAGCCGCCTTTCGATGCCACGGACTTCACTATATACCCATCAACTATGAAAAGACCACCCGAAAGGCCGAAAAAGAATAGAATTCCACCAAGGGGTGAGAAACTGAAACAAATAAGGTGTGGGAGATGTGATAAGTTGGGAAGCCACAATCGGAAATCATGCAAGGAGCCGATATAAGGTGAACATTTTTTCATTTCAACATTGTATTTTACATGGGATTCTTATATTGATTTTTGAAATAAGATTGTGTTATGTTGGCAAACATTGTGTTGCAATAAGATTACGTTGCGTTTGCAAACATAATAATGCATTAGTATTTGATTTGTGTTTTATTTTTAATTTTTTTAGGTAGCAATCTGACATTTTTGTTTTTGTGTTAGGGATGAATACATGATGTGAACATTCACACTTGTGTAAGATAATCACATTATGTGAATAATTGCACATGGGTTGAACTTTTAAACATTACTATGGTGTGAATATTCACATTCTTGTTACCATTGACAACATCAAAGTAGATGATATGAACATTTACATCAATGTAGCCATTCACATCATCAACTCAAAAGATGTGAATATTCATATATATATTATGAAATGTAATTGTCAGTGTTTGTTGCTAGCAAAAATTAGATGTTTTTGTGTATATTATGATGCATGCATGGGCGTGGTGTGAATATTGACATCGTTGCTGCCATTCACATCATTAAAAGTTACAATGTGAATATTCACATCATCAAATTATTAGCTGTGAATATTGACTTATGTGTTAAGAAATATCATATTCACACTTGTCATATTGTGTTATAATAACACTTCAAGCAATATTCATATCCATGTAGTAGGGCTTTAAAACATAAGAATGTGTATGATCATTCTGTGATGTGGAAATTCACATCATGTCGTGTGTTAAAAAAAAATAAAAAAATACAATCTCAATGTGCATGATCAACACAAAATAGGCCTCAAAATGCATATACATATATTGACTGAAAAATAGCAGTACAAGTAGTGATATAGAATTGATTTACAATTAAGCTAGTCTGCTCCAATATGTCAAATCTATTGACACTAAATTGTCTTAAATGTGGATAACAGTTTTGGGTAACAATGATAGGTGGACACCCCCCACCTACAGGTTTTCACATTGCACTGTCTTTCTATGATTCAGAAAAAGGTGTACTAATGAGTCTATTATTTGAGACTATTCAAAGCGATTTAGGCTATCAACAATTTCCTCACAGTATACATGTGCCCTCATGATGTAACAAACTGTAGGCCCGCAATCCACCCTGAAAATGCAAACTTGTTGTTAGATTTTGAAATTTAGGTGTGTAATGGTTGTGGAAGATGTGTACAAATTGATTTTAGGCTTACGAATTTGATACTTGCTGAGGACAGATGTTTACTGATATGATTGGTTGCGATGGATTTTAGCTTGACAATTTGGTCCATAATGGTGATGATGGTCCGATGTTGCGCACCACAGCCTCGATGTAGTCCCTCTGCCAACAATGAAATTTCATATTAGGCACAAAGCAACATAGTGCATACGTCTAAGTTCAAATATTACACATCATGACAAGTATTATATGTGTCAGCCACTTACCACTATTTGTGCTTTGTCAATATATGGGTCATGTATACTTGGTCTTGGCTGTAGCGAGTTATAGTGCCTCCATAGATTGTCTTTGATGTCGTGCACAACAATCGTCCAGTAGAAGTTGTGGTATATTGGGAAGATAAAGTATATCTGGCCTTGATAGTCATTGATATATATATATATATATCAATCAGTTTATTTCTCTTGTGGAGGGGGTACTCTTGCATAACTTTCTGCACACAAAGGGCATACAATGATGTACCAAGTATTTATATCAATGTTCACTGTGAATGATGTGAATGTTCACATCTGTTAATTTGTCAAATAGTCCTACAATGTATTATAGATGTGAATGTTCACACCTGTCTTATTATGTTGTTGTTAACATTCACATCTGTCTATCATTTAAATTAACAATATAAGCATATAATATTCATTGTGAATGATGTGAATATTCACATCTATCAATGTGAATGTTCAGACCTGTCATATTATGTTGTTGTTAACATTCACATCTGTCTATCATTTAAGTTAACAATATAAGCATATAATGTTCAATGTGAATGATGTTAATGTTCACATCTGTCAATGTGAATGTTCAGACCTGTCATATTATGTTATTGTTAACATTCACATCTGTCTATCATTTAAGTTAACAATATAAGCATCTAATGTTCACTGTGAATGATGTGAATGTTCACATCTATCAATGTGAATGTTCACACCAGTCATATTATGTTGTTGTTAACATTCACATCTATTGAACATGTAAATCAAATACTGTTCATGTGAACATTCTCATCAACATCAAACATAAACAAACCAAAAGTGTAGTAATTACCAAACATGTGCTTGTAAAGATGAATGTCGAATCCTCCAAACTTGGGTTGACTAGCCCTTGTAGTTCGAGTAGAATTTCACCATATGCATCTATCACCTGCACAAACAGAGGGGTGGCAGTACATTATTTACGCTGTCTTTACAGAGAGAGAGAGTGTGTGTGTATGTGTGTGTGTGTGTGTGTGTTTTGTACACATTTACGATTGCCATACGTTGTTGTATATTGATTCTTCCTTGATGATGTGTATGACGTCATCAAAATACACGTCTCTAGTTTTTGAGTCCCCTCGCCACACAAGCAACCTGTGCATTATGATTACAGAAAACGTGAATGTCAACATTGCACATTTATAAAATGATCTAATCTATTAAGTACATATGTGAAGCTTAACATTATCATAAAAATAAATTCAATCTGAATATGTATGATCACTTACTCATCACCGCCGTTCTTGTGCAAATTTTGGACCTTCTGCTTGTTGAGTTTGCTCATGTTGGCCCAAACCTTCAGTTTGTTGTTCAAGGTTAACTTCTTGTACTTTATTGGGTGCTTTTTTTGTGGATGTTTATCTAAATCTTGTACAATTTGGACTGCATGGGATTGCTCTTCAGCTTCCTCTTTCCCTTTCTTTTGACTAGGCAAGTTGGGGTATTGAAACTCATCCAAGCGGTGCTCTTTCCTTACCTCCTGTTTGATGCGCTTTACCCTAGATGGTGGGCTGAGAATGTGTTCCAGTGCTGCAATGGGATGCTTTTTAAGGCTGTCATAAGCCTTTTGTGCTTCGACTTGTGTGATAATGTGGATGGACTGATCATCGTAAAGGTCTTCAAGAATTGTTTTTTCACATTCCAGGTTGATGACCAATTGTGTCAACCGCTAAATTTCTGTATCTTTCCACTCCATGCAATTCTTGATGTCCATGTCATATTGGATGGGCCCGATTGGTCGAATAATTTGGCTTCAAGGGTAGCAATCACCCTTGCCCTCAACTCCTACGATTCTTCCAACTGTTTGTATTTTGCTTCCCATTGTCGTACAAGACCCCAAGCTTTTTGGTTTTCTTTTATAAGCACATCCACAATGTCCGGTTCACTTGGTTGTGCTATGACGATACCTCTCTCAGCATTGGGGTTGTTAAAGCTGGTGTTGATGTCATATTCAACATCATGCAGGTCCATTACATCGCCAGAAATTCCATCAGTGTTGTCACTGCCTTGATTGTCTTTGCTTTCATCGTCATTGCTTTCATCTTGCCTTGCTGGTGCACTTGACAAAACCTCATGTTTGGGCTCCACATTCAATTTGGTATGATGGTACATCTTTGTTTCAGTTGGGGATGCCATCAGCTCACCGCCATATACCTGGAGTTGGAAACATTATGTTAGTTACATAGTTCCTTGTCTTACTATGTGAATGGGCACAACATTTTTGGTTGTACTTCTACCTCATTTAAACCAAGCTTCGCCAAAGATATGGACTTCATGTTGGTATGTAAGGCTGTGAGGTCCCACTTCACACACCGCAGAATGGCATTAGGTTTGTGGGGCTGTAAGATTGTTGTATGCTCACACAACCAGTACTGAAACAAATAACAAACATCAGTAATGTGAACATTCACATCAATTAACACTGATGTGAATGTTTACACCAGTGTCTACTAATGTATGTTTATCCATTACTGAACAGTAATGTGAATGCTCACATCATTAATGTTAACTTCCACACTATTGCCTAGTAATGTGTGTTCCACATTTGTTTTGGTGCTAACATGAGGAAAACATTGATGTCAATATTTACATCAACACATATTGATGTGAACAACAACGTAATATAACTGATTGAGAAATTAACAATAACGTGAACATTCACATCAATAAACACTGACGTGAATGTTTACACCAGTGTCTACTAATGTATGTTTATCCATTACTGAATAGTAATGTGAATGTTCACTTCACTGATGTCAACTTCCACACCATTGCCTAGTAATGTGTGTTCCACATTTGTTTTGGTGTTGACATGAGCAAAACACTAGTATCAATGTTTACATCAATATACATTGATGTGAACAACAACATAATATGATTGATTGAGAAATTAACAGTAATGTAAACATTCACATCAATAAACACTGATGTGAATGTTCACACCAGTGTCTACTAATGTGTGTTTATCCATTACTGAACAGTAATGTAAATGTTCACATCATTGATGTCAACTTCCACACCATTGCCTAGTAATGTGCGTTCCACATTTGTTTTGGTGCTAACATGAGCAAAATACTAGTGTCAATGTTTATATCAATACACATTGATGCGAATGTTCTTATCATTCCACACTGTCATGAACATTCACATCAGTATGTACACCAATGCGTACCAATGTGTATGTCACATTTGTTTTGCTGACAATATGAGTGGACAGACCCCGTAAATGTTCATATTAAATATAGAATAAGATTTGTGAGATTTACCATTAACAACATAACACATCCGGTGACTCGTCCTGGTTTTTCCCAGTTTTGGCCCACTGACCCCATCAGGGTTGCCCGGATGCTCTTAGCCCAGTCATACTCAACCATGTAGTCTAATGAGTCCATGTATGAATAGAATGTCCATCCAATTGTTTCTCCGGACGTGGAAAAGAACAGTTTGACGCATGCATACATGCAAACTAATCTTACAACCTCTTCATTGTCTTGTTTCTTTGTGCCCTTTAATGCTTCGTTCAGAATTTCACGTATTTTTGCAGCACTTAACCGATTGACATCCTTGCACATTCGGTGTATGATGTCGACCGTTGGTTTTGCACATAAGAGAGGTCTATTGGCTTGGTGCCGCAGTCCACTCCAAAAATAAGTGATACATCACTTTTAAAAATCTAAATGCTCGTCCCCGATATAAAACCTCCCATTGGATGGCTTGAATGTCTGCACTATACGTACAATGACATCATCGTATTTCATGCAATGGTTGAGGTTGACTTCATTACTGATCAAACAATCAAATAAGGGCCAAAATGGTGTCTTCCTAAGGCATTTCAATTGATCATTTGTAAATTTTGTAGCCTTCAATAGTTTCACCAATCCAGTAATATTTGACCGGTAGTTGACCTTTTTCATGTTCACTTGTTCGGGACTAGCTGTTTGATCTAGTTTGCCTTTGGCACGGGATTCCTCTCTCTTTCTTTTGCCATCAAATCTACGGGGAAAACCTGTTTGTTCAAATACAAACAAATTTAATATTACTGTTCACAAATGAATAGTGATAATAAGTGTAAATAGTATGCCATGTGAATAATGGGATTGTGAGGGTGAAATAGTATATGAATAGCTGGTGCAAATGTTCACATGAAAAGGAGATAGCACATGACAAACCAAAATTTACATGAAGAGGTGACAACAGTCACACATTACAACTATTAAACTAACACAATGTATACACGATGTTAATCTTTACATCATTACACTTACATGTTTGAATGTGAATGTTCATAGCCAAATATATGGTGTGAATATTGAATGTGAATGTGACAATGTGAATATTAACATTATATTCAGAATGCAAATATTAAAATTATGTTTAGAATGTTACAATGTGAATATGAACATTATGTTCAGAATGTAATGTGAACAACAACATAATATGACTGATTGAAAAATTAACAGTAATGTGAAGATTCACATTATTATACACTGATGTGAATGTTCACACCAGTGTCTACTAATGTCAGTTTATTCATTAATGAACAGTAATGTGAATGTTCACATCATCGACGTTTACAAAATCAAATCCAAAAACAACAATAGTAATAGGGTAATGTAAATATATACATTGATGATCACATTATGTTATAATTGGCTGAAAAATAGAGGGTGGAACCAACAACACCCAACAACACCAACAAGTCTGACATTGATGTCACAATGTGAATATTTACATCATATTCCATCACATTTTTGGATGAATATTGAGGTTTCTATGAACATCAACAATCAACAAAATCAACATTGACAGTACTGTGAATATTCACATGATTATACACTAATGTGAATGTTCACACCAGTGTCTACTAATGTGAGTTTATCCATTAATGAATAGTATTGTGAATGTTCACATCATCGATGTTTACAAAATCAAATCCAAAAACAACAACAGTAATACGGCAATGTAAATATATACATTGGTGATCACATTATGTTATAATTGGCTGAAAAATAGAGGGTGGAACCAACAACACTAACAAGTCTGACATTGATGTCACAATGTGAATATTTACATCATATTCCATCACAATTTTAGGTGAAGATTGGGGATTCTATGGACATCAACAATCAACAATGTCAACAATGACAGTAATGTGAACATTCACATTTATATACATTGATGTCAATGTTTACACCAGTGCCTACTACTGTGAGTTCATCCATTAATGAACATTAATGTGAATGTTCACATCACTGATGTTTACAAAATCAAAACCAAAAACAACAACAGTAATACGGCAATGTAAATATATACATCGGTGATCACATTATGTCTGAAAAACAAAAGGTGGAATGATATTGCTTACTTTTGTTCCTCATGGTAGGTGGATACGGAAATCTATGGACCACACTCAATCGATGGACTACACTCAGTCAACTGACGGGAATTTTGGAACAACGAACCATCATCTTTCCAATGTAAACCTTTGTAGCGGTGAGATGAATTAGAATAGTAGTGGCCAATGACAGTGGATGGTGGACGACGACGGTGGTGAGGCGATGTGAATCTAGGGTTACAGTGAGGTGATGTGAATCTGGGGTCGACGATGAGATTTTGTTTGGGAAATCAGTGTTTTGTGGATTGAATATATGGAATCGGAATGGGTTTGTTTTCAAAATCGATTAGAAGCGGGAGAAGCGGATAGAGGGTTATTTCGTCCTTTTACAATTAATGGACCTAATGGAATAATCAAAAATGGTTTGGGTTTTATGGAATAAAACAGTTAGAAATAGGATTTATGAAAAAAGAGCCCTTTTTTCAATATCTAGAATACTAAACTACTTAAATCAAGACCCACTATTTTGTATGTTAATGGCTTTTCTTTTCTTTTCTTTTTTCTCAAGTTTTTTTTTTTCCTTCAAAAATGTTGGAGAGTAAACTTGAACCCTCAAGTATTCTCCCGAAGCTGCTTGAAGATAGAAGTTTGAAGATAAAGAAACATCAAGAAAGCTTACCAAGTCAGAAGCTTAGAAGGTAAGAAATGGAATTCAAATTACAGCTATACACGGTTTCAATATACACATACGGTTTATATACGGATTAAGAAACTTATAAATAGGTAATGATAGTTTGCTATATAGATATCAATCAGAATAAATAAAAACCCATAAGAGGTTTGAGAGATAGAGAGGTGGGAAATAAAAACCCACAGATTGTATTTATTATTGTTTTGAAATAAATTCATTCATTTGTGTTGTGTGAGACATCATAAATTCCATACAAAATAAATGAATTTATTGTTTTGAAATAAACTCATTTATTTGTTTGTGATTGAATAAAAAGAGTGTTTATTCAATTTTTTGTATATCTACACAACTGGTATACACCCGTCTCTCATTTCCAACAGTGGTATTAGAGCTAAAAGAGCGAGTTTAGGCCATTTCGTGAAGACACAGAGAGTTGTTCAGATTTGTCCAAATTATAAAGGTATTGAAATCAATATCTGAATATACTAGAGGGTTCTTGTCAGCTAGAGAAGTCTAGACCCACCAACCAGAAGAGTCAAAAAGTAACCGAAATTCACCGATAATTACAACATCCAGAAATTGAAATTTTTCGAAGTGTCAAAATTCATCGAGAGGATTCCAACGATGCAAAAATCAACCAAATCGGAATTAAAACGAAACAATATAAGCCGGTCAAAGTTTGCCAAGTCAATTGTTTCGTCGAAGAAGACGAACCAGTGAACCAATGAAAAAATTATCCAGTGTGACACGGTTGAGTTACAACCGTTAATCTGAATTGTCCTAATTATTTTGGCTAGATCTGAGTCATCTGAAGTCAGATTACTATTTGAAATATTCTGGACACATCATATTTTTCAAATTCCATACATGTAATTTGCAAATTTTATTTGAAGAGATAAAGTACAAAAAAATATTCTTCAAAGCAGGAGTTAAAGAATACAACAAAGAAGACATCACAGATGGGTGATAGAAGACGTCCCAGATATCGTGGACGAGACAAGCAACATGTGGTTGCTCTATGAAATTGGAGAGACATAAGTTAATAGGTGGTTGACTACAGCATACAACAGGTGGTTATACCACGCAACAGACAACATATGGTTGATCTGCAAGAGAGAATACGTCAATAAGTGGTTGATTACAATGGACACAGGTGGTTGTACCATGCAATAGCCAACATATGGTTGATCTCCAAGAGAGAAGACGTCAACAGGAAGTTGGCAGCACTGAACAACAGGAGGTTGTTCCAAGAGAGATAGAAGTCAATAGAGGGTTGATTGCAAAGACCAAACAAGAGGTCATCTATGAGCAAATATGAGGCATCGTATACAGAATCCAACAAATTGAGTTTGAGGGAGATATTGGAAATCAAACTCAATTTGAGTTTGAAGAAGAGGCTACTAGAAGATTAAAGATTAAAGAAGAAGAGTCCAAAATGAAGATAAAGGTGGAATATTAAAAAAGAAAGCTTCATAAAAATTCATGAATGTCAGAAACTTAGAAGTTAAGCAATGGAATTCAACCTACAACTCATACATAGCTATACACGATTTCTGAAATCTACAAATAAATAGGTTGTGCGATTGCTTTAAATAGAGTGAGAGAAAAATGTAATTTCTTGGGAGAAACATAACACCTCCAGTTAGGGAGAATTCTAAGAGAGTAGAGTGTTTCTCTGTTAACTCTCAAGCGCTTTACTCTTTTAGAATTCTTCTTGACTAGAGATGTTATGTTTTTTCCTGGAGATTACATTTTTCTCCCACTCTATCTAAAACAATCTAACAACACAACTATTTATAGGTTTTTGCTCAGGTATGAACATGAGTTGGAGACAGCAAATTCTTCACGTTTTTCTTTGTTTCTTCATTGCCAAGCTTTAACCATGGCAACCTCCATGAAGCTTTCTCTTCCCTTTTCAACATTCTCTCATCTTCTAGCTTCTTCAATCTTTATCTTCTAGAATTCATCTTCAAACTTCAAATTGAGTTTGTCTTCTAATATCCCCCCTCAAACTCAATTTGTTGATAGCATCACTGTATTCCATTAGTGACATCTTCTCTTTATTCTCTGTAAAGTGTGCTTGGTGTTCTTTCTCCATGCACTCATAACTATAGTGTCCATACTGTCTGCAGTTGTAGCATTGCACCTTATCTGTGAACTCACTCCTGTAGTGGTCATACTCGTTGCAATTATAGAAACGCACATGTCCTCTATCAAGACCTTTTCCTCGTGGAATAACCCTCTGTTGTCCTCTTTTGTCAACCTTCTGTTAGCTTCTATATCTCGAAACAATCATCTGTTGTTTGGTACTGTCAACCACATGTTGACTTCTGTCCTCCCTCTTGGAACCATGTCTCTCTTATCCCCGACCTCTTCCACTACCGCTCTGTGGTGTTCTCCACTGCTCTTGTCCATTCTTCCTAAACATCACACTTGCCAAAAGAGCTTAGTCTATAGAACTTATGAAAGTCTTCTTGTTTATCTTCTGCTCATGGATTTCCAATGTTGCTTGCAACTCTTCAACTGTCAAGTCGATGACATCTTTTGATTCTTCTATGACAACGACAACATGCTCGAACTTTGAACTTATGGGTCGAAGTATCTTCTTAATTACTCGAATATCTTCCATTTTATCGCCATATCGTTTGATCTGGTTCACAATGGTTAGAGTCTTCACAAAATACTCTGAAATTGACTCATTATCTTCCATCTGCAATAGTTCGAACTCCCCACTTAATACCTGGAGTCGAATCCTCTTGGTCTTTTCAATTCCTCGACATGAATTTTAAAGAATATTCCATGCCTCTTTAGAAATAGTTATGCCGGAAATCTTTTCAAAACTTGACTCGTCAATTCCTTGATATATCAGGTACAAGGCTTTCTGATCTCTCCTTCTTGAATCTTTTAATGTGACTTTTTGTGTCTCCCTTAGCCTTTCTTCATCTTATGGGCATGCTAGCTCTTCATATCCTTGATTTACTAAGTCCCACACGTCTTATGAGGCTAGTAACACTCTCATCTGGATACTCCAGTTCTCGTAATTCTCCTTAGTGAGCTTTGGAATAATGTATGGCATATTTAAACTTGCCATAATAAATCTGCAAATTATTGGTATGGAATTTGCACAATTTGACCAAATAGATATGTCTGGAATGTGAAAAATAGCTGAAAATGATTATTGGATCGTTGTGATTGGACACTAGATGGCTCAGTTTTAGCTAAAATCGATTAGACGGTTCAAATCAATGGTTGCACCTCAACCGTGTCACATAGATTAATTCCTTCTGAATTTCTGTACAGGTGACATTACTGTGCGTTAGTGACTCTGGCGGCTTGGCTCGGAGGGTCTGGATGACGTCAGCTATTGGCGGTAATGACGTTAGCAATCAGTGGCAGTGACTCCAACACCGATATCCTTCTTCGATGAGATGACATCAACATCTAATACACGCGTGTGGTGGATGCGTACGCGTGAGTTCACTCATCTTCTTCCTTTGACAGCACATGCGCAGGGCCGGCCTTAAGAATTGTGAGGCCTAAGGCGAACTATGAAAATGGGGCCCCTCTTACATATATTTTCTTAATAAAAAAATTTATGCATAAAATGATAAGTATCAACAAGTTTTTTATTTAAGTTTACTTGCATATATAATCATTAAAATTTTAAAAAAAAAAAAATTACTTACATATATTAAGATAGGAAGAAATCAGTACAATGACTCAAAAACATTAAAAACTAGTTTTTGTTACTTTACAGTTTAGCAATATCCAGTTTACAATTGAACCAGCTATTACTTAAATACTACTCTTCTCGCATTTTTTGCTGCAAAATCACTAATTAAGTTTGTATAATCTAATTTATCTACAAAATCCTTTTCAATAGACAATATAGCTAAGTCATTCAACATTGTTGATCGAAGGTAGGATTTGATCAATTTCAACTTTGAAAAACTTCTCTCTCCAAAGGCAACGATAACTAGAATAGTTAATAATATTTTATACGCAATCCATGCATTTGGAAAACAACCATCCATCAATTTCAAATAATTTATCACTTCAATTGGCCTATTGATTTCTTTTAGCAAAACTTTTTTGAAGACTTTCAACTCATAAAATAAATCTCTCCCATCAATATCCATAAGTCCATTATGTTTCAAAAAATCTTCAAGATTAGCACAATAAGTCTTCAAGCACTCATCATTGGTAGAATTTAACTTTTTCAAGTCAAACAAAAATCTATAAGTTTCTTCATATATTTGAAATTGTTCAAATCTACTCTTAAGTGAAGAAAGAGTTTGATCTATTATATATATATGAAGTAATTAACTCTAAAAGATTCTTTCGCTGATTGTGCAACCTCTTCACTAACATTCTCATCAAACTGTTTCTTTCTACGAATGACATGCCTTTTACGAAATATAGGTTCAATCTCCATTTCAGTTGCAACTTATTTAGCTTCAATCGTGGCCTCCAAAAATCCACTTTTTCTATACTTTTCAAGAAATGTAATGAGCCCTTTTAATTGATGTATAGAAACATCAGTATGCATGCCTTCAGCTTGAAATGACTTGCTAACAAAGTTGACAGTAAACAACAGATTATGCCAGATAATCATGTGAAGCAAAAACTCAAAATTCTCAATTTCAGATGTAACTAAGGATTGAGCTTCACACTTTATATTGGGTTCATCAGATTCTTTTTCCAACTGAATTAAAGCATCTCTTATTTGTGGAGCTTGGTACCATATAACTTTAACACTTTCAATGTGACTTTCCCAACGAATTTGTGATAATGGCTTAAGTGTGAGACCTTCCACATTGTCTTTGAAAATTTTCCACATCTTTATAGAAGATGAAAACAATACATATATGCGTTGTACCACTCTAAAGAAATAGATAGCTTTGAAACAAGAGGTAGCCATATCAAAAAGGGCAAGATTAAGACTATGACACCCACATGGCGTGTAAAATGCTCTTGGATTTATTTCAAGTACTCTTTTTTTGTACACTTTTGTGTTTCCCTTTCATATTAGAGCCATTATCATATCATTGCCCTCTTATATCACCAATATCAAGTTGGAGTGTGTGCAATGCCTCTTTAAGTACATTAAAAAGTCCTAACCCCGATGTATCATCCGCCTTAAAAAATTCTAAAAAGAATTCTTCTACCTTTACTGGACTAGTTGAAACATCTACACATCTTATCACAAGAGACATTTGTTCTTCATGACTAACATCTGGAGTACAATCAAGAATAATTGAAAAATATTTTGCTTCTTTGATTCTTGCCTCAATCGTATTCTTGATCTCACTCGCTAACATCTGTATCAATTCATTTTGGATTTTGTGACCAAGATAACGGTAATGAATTTCACTCTTTTGAATACATTGAATGTGCTCTTGCATTACTAGATTAAATTTGGCAAGCATTTCAATTAAGATTAAAAAGATTCCATTTCTTTCTTGATAAATCTTCTCATTGTCTCCACGAAAAGCTAAATTATATTTAGCAAGAGTGATCACAATAGAAATTATCCTTAATAACACTTGTCTCGAGTGTTCTCTCTATTTGTTGATTTGTTCTTGAACACTTCTATCAATTGTTTCATTCTGTGTCAATCTACTTTCCAATTCAATCCATTTGCTCGTGCAAATAAAGTGCTCATTGCTAGTTTCATGACTTCTAAACCTATTCCCCATATTCTTCCAATCTTTCAATCCATCAGTAGCCAAATGAATATTGTTCCCATCTTGCTTAAACAACTTACAACAAAAGAAAAACACTTTGTTTGAAGCATCTGAATATACTAGCCACTTCCTATCCTAGTTCTCTCAATTTTGTAACTGTCACAAGTAAAATGTAGAAGAAAAATGCCTATCTTTGTCATCTAGGGGGAAATTCGCACCATTACCTCCTATAGGACCTCTTTCAACTAATAAATCTCTTAAATTTTGATCAATCTTGTCCCAATTACTTCGGTCATAAATGTTTAGATGTCCACATTCAACATTAACATCTTCACTTTCATTAGATTTTACATTCCCCAAATCTTCATTCTCATTCATATGTTCACTAGGTTCTTCAATCATCAAATCCTCATCCTCATTATTATTCACACATTGAGTAGGCTCTTCAATTACCAAATCTTCATCATTATTGTCATTTGTATATTGATCAGTTTCTTCAATCACCAAATTTTCATCAACCGAACCCAAAATATCTACTTGTTTCTTGCTACCAAAATATTTATCAAGTGCTCTCGATTGAGATTGAATTAATTGTTCTACTTCCAGCTTCTTCTTTCTCTTTTCATTTCCAAAACTATACTTCCTAGGAAACATTATTATAATCACAATTCAATCCAAAAATCAAAATCCACTGATTATCTCATATCTGATAGCAAATAAATTATAAAAAATAATTTAATGAAACAAAATTAGGGAAAAAAATTAGGGAAAAATTATTCAATTAAAACTGATAAAGACCTAGGTAAAAAAATTATGGAAAAATTATTTATTCCATTAAAATCTGATAAATAAATAAGGCGAAAAAAATTAAGACAAATTTATTATTCCACTAAAATCTGATAAAGAAAAAATGTAGAAAAAAATTAGGGCAAATATATTTATTTCATTCAAATTTGATAGTAAGAGAGAGAGAGGACTTACTGTGAGAGAGTAAGTGAGTCGCTGCCGAGTCATGGTTAATTTCTGGACACTGCTCTACGCAAGTGCTCTGCTTAATTAGTGCTTCCTTCGTGTTCTTTTATCACGACCCACTCCCCGTACCCAAGAGTTAAGCATTGTGATGACTAATAACTGAAGATATCTCCGGCCAATTCTTAAACAAATTACTAAACACGAGTGGAAAAAAATATTTAAGTAAGGGTACCAAAATAATCATTGAAGCTTCTATTTTTATAACAAAATTTATTGACTAAAAAGGCCGATATTTACATATGAAGAATAGAATCATAAATACTATAAAAGTGTTTTGTATGTCTATTCCGCAGCCTCACATCTAAGACTTTCCAAAAACTATTTTTGAATTGCATTGTTTCCTGAAAATTGGTAAACAACTATAAGCACATGATAGAGTAAGAAATATTATACTAAAAGCATAAGGGCATAAAATTCACCATGGATAATTATTGGGCTTAAAATATTATACTGAGAGCATAATACAAAAATCATATAAACAAAATAATCATAACCACAGTATAAAATGGAACAAAACAGATGTATGGACTCAAGAGGTGGCTCGTACAAACTCTAGAGATGGCTCCCGCAATAGTGTAACACTTAGCTCCGTACAACACTTAGCTCCGTACAACACTTTTCTCCACACCAGAAATCAGAACGGAACAGAACAGATGTATGGACTCAAGAGGTGGCTCATACGAACTCTAGAAGTGGCTCACACAATAATGTAGCACTTAGCTCCATACAGCACTTTGCTCCACATCAAAATTCAGAGAGTCAGTGGATCTATGACAGACAGAGGGTCACAAAGTAACTAATCAAAGGGCCAATGTTTATTTAAGTCTCCCAAGGCATGGGACCTCCGTGGTGGTACTCATAAAATAATTACTCAAAACACATTTTAATAAACAGTTATATCCATGGGTTTTCCGTATTATATAAAATAAGGTTCATAAATTAAAAATGCTAATATAATTTATAAAATACAAATTGCATAAAATAAATTATGGTAACTCAAAACATACATAAAATATACGATGGTGACTCAATGTATCATATAACTCACCTTAATATTAATTCCAACTTTTACCTTTCGTTCACTGCGACTCACAAAATACTCCAAACTAAACTCAAAGTTTTATATATAAACCAAACAATTAGAGGCGGGGAGAGAGAGAGAGAGAGAATTGATGAGGATGTTGTTGATGGATAGCTATATATACAGTGAAGAAGGCGTGCGAAGCAAGACTGCTTGGGAGTGCAAGTATTTTGTGTACATAAAATGTTACATTTTAGTGTATTTTAGCCTAGGGAAAATATAAAAAAATAAAAATAAAAATACCATAATACTCAGAAAATAATTTCAAATAATAATATAAAGTTAAAATTATTTTTTTTTAAATCATTTATAATTAAATAATATTAATATAAAATTTAAGGGACAACTTAAATTTTCAAGTTGTTACATTGTCACTTTGTGAGAAAGAGAAAGAGAGAGAGTGCACTCTGCTTAGTGCATTTATCACTGAGTGCTCTGCTCACTACTTAGTGCTTAGTGCATTCTATATTTTAATTTCATCAAAATGGATTTAATTGGGCCAAATCACATCCACACTCATATACCACACTCATATATAAATATGGGCCCCAACAAAATATTTTGGGCCCTTTAAATTGGCCCTAAAACAACAAAAATAATTTGGGCCTATTTAAATTTGTAATATACTATAACACTTTTTAAAATTTTGGGGCCCTATTTTGGGCCAATGTTTTGGGGCCTAAGGCATAGGCCTCAATAGCCTTAGTCGAGGGCCGGTATTGCGAATGCGGCCCGTGTCGCGCGTAGAGTGCATGAGAACGACGTCATCTAGCGTGCAGCGGCTTTCAACGTCTTTTTCTAATGTGATTTTTTCCTCTATGCTTGTCTTGTCTCGATCATCAACCTGGTGTGATCAAAGTTGGATTTCAATAACTTTGAAATTTGGGCAAATTTGAAATCACTCTATGTTTTTTCTCTATTTCTCCAAAAATGGCCCAAACTGGCTCTTCTACCTCTGCTACCACTGTTGGAAAATTATGGGAAATTAATTTATATACCTTGATACCACTTTGGAAGTGAGAGAGGAGTGTAAATCATTTGTTGTGATTCACAAAGAAATACAATATTTAACGTGATTTGGCCTCATAGTCTACGTTTATAGGAGAGAAACCATTTTCACTATATAATGAAAATTACAAAGAGATTACAATAGAGAAGGACTCTCTCTCACTCAACTCTCATTAAGTTTCCCCTCTCACACTAAAGGAGCTCCCCTCTCTACTATAAAGGGTCAATCTCTCTTTTAGATGGGTTGAATTCCATTTGCAAATTTTATTTGAAGAGATGAAGTGAAAAAAATATTCTTTGAAGCGGGAGTTAAAGAATACAACAAAGAAGACATCACAGATGGGTGATAAAAGATGTCCTAGATATCGTGGACGAGACAAGCAGCAAGTGGTTGCTCTGTGACATTAGAGGGACATAAGTCAATAGGTGGTTGACTATAGTGGACAATAGGTGGTTGTACCATGCAACAAACAACAGATGGTTGATCTACAAGAGAGAAGACGTCAATAGGAGGTTGACAGTACCGAACAACAGGAGGCTGTTCCGAAAGAGATATAAGTTAATAGAGAAATAACTACAAAGACCAAATAAGAAGTCACGATGAACGCCACGAGCAAATATGAGACATCGTGTAGAGAATCCAACAAATTGAGTTTGAGGGGGAGATGTTGGAATACAAACTCAATTTGAGTTTGGAGAAGAGGCTACTGAAGAATTCAAGGTTGAATAAGAGATTTCCAGAATATAGAAGAATGAGGAAAAAAAACTTCATAGAAACTGTCCAAGCTTGACCACCGTCTCCATGGTCAGAAACTTAGCTTGGAAGAAGCATTGTAGCATATACGTTTTGTACAATGATTGAGAGTCTATAAATAGATAGGTTGTGTGATTGTTTTAGATAGAGTGGGATAAAATTTAATCTCCAAGTGTGGGAGATACAAAGCCATCTCTAGTTAGGGAATTGGATTCTAAGAGAGTTTGAAAGTTATAGAGAGTTGCTTTGTTCAATGAGCTAAATGAAAGATGACCCTATGTGGCAGAGAGATGAGCTCTTTTGGTGTGAGAGAGGGAGCTCAATAAGAATTGAGTGAGAGAGAGTCCTCCTCCATTGTAATCTCTTTGTAATTTCCATTATATAGTGAAAATGGTTATTCTCTCGTAGATGTAGGCAGTGAGGTCGAACTACATTAAATATTGTATCTCTTTGTGAATCACAACAAAGAGGTATCAGAGCATACTTCCAAAGTGTGTCAGAGCATATAAAAGAATTTGCTATAATTTTCTCAACAAAAAATTGACTCATTTAAATTGTGTACGTTTGTTTTTTTTAAGTTTAGCCACGAGGAGGTGATTTGCCCATTTTTTGTGGACAAGGAATACTGCCTCTTGGATGCGATATGGACTGAAGGTAGAGCAGAAGTCCTCTTGGATTTTTGTAATTGTGGTTTACAAATATATATATATATATTTTTTTTTAGTACGGTAGTAAAGCAAGGTTGTGAATTTGAAGAGCGAGACTATGAATTTGATGATGCTGGTGAATTTGAACAGCAATGTTTATTTCAAAAATATTGGTTATGTTACTGTGGAACCATTATATGTGTGTAGATTGTAGTAATTTTGTTTGTTCATTTGTTCTTAGAGACAAAGTTGCACCTCCCTTGTAATTTTTGCTTATAGTATTTCTAATTCAGACAATGGATTCATTTTGGAAGATAATAAATATCATTATTAGCTATTGAATAGTGGGAAAAAAAAAAAAAAAAAAAAAAAAAAGCCCTATTTTTTGAAATTCATGGGTTTTTTTTTTCTTTCGTGTGATTATAAAGAGGGAGCTTCATTTTCGAAATTCACCTAAGGCTTGTCGACAGTCTCAAAGGCCAGCCACCCATGATGGAACTATTATTTTGAGATGAAGTTCCTATGAGCAAAACAATTGTACCAAGAAGATGATCAAGAACTGTCATTCATTACCATAATGGATCAAATTTCCTCGCATGAACTATTGAAGGCAAAAACATTGACATAGGGTTGAATTTTATTTTTCTTTTCGGTGTTTCCTAAAGGGGTTTGGATGAGAATAATTCTTAAGGGACTTACGTATAGTTCCTAATGCGGAAACTTATTATCCAATAGGTCTTATAATAATTAATGGCATTTTTCATCAAATACTATTAAAAAACATCACTAATTGTTAACTTTAAAAATTTTATCATAAAAATGTCAATAATTATAAATTTTAGCGCCAATTTAAAACAATTGTCACTAAAAAAGTCACTAATTTTTAACTTTTAATGACAATTTGAAAAATTCGTCACAGAAAGTCACTAATTGTAAGTTTCAGCGACAATTTATAAAATCGTGATATAAAAAAAATCAATAATTGTCAATTTTTAACAACATATATAAAAAATCGTCACAAAAATTATTTTTAGCAAATATTTTACTAAGAGTTGATGAAAATTAAGTCAAATAATTAGGATTTATTGGTAATTTGCCCATAATTCCTAGAATAAACCAAAACAAATAGGAAGGTGAACAAATAAATAACAAGAAAGAATTAACAAAAGGTTCAAAACCCATTGTGTTCGAGGTTCATCGTCAAAAGCATACAAAAATATAGATAATAACCTAGGATAGGGATAGAAAATTGAATGTTTTCGTTTGAGGAACAAGTTATGAAAAATAGTAGGTAATTGTCCGCATTAAAATTTGATAAGACTCACTTGTAATTTTGAGAGTAGAATAAGATTTATTAGTAATTTTCTCAATAAAATTCACTATAAAGGCATAATGGAAAAGTTATTTACATAATAATTTAAGTTATTTTTGTTAATAACATAAATAATATTAAAATTATAAAAATATTTATGAGAGGTTTGCCCATTGTTGTGTGGCTAGGCGCTAGGGGCATTCACGGGTTGGTTCAGATCGGTTCTACCATTTACCCGTCATCCGAACCGACCACTACGGGTGAGAGAATATGCAGACATCGGGTATATGGTTTGTTGGGCGGTTTCAGTCGAGTTATCGGGTGATCCTTCTATCAATAACTCAAGTTTATCTTACCTTCTCACAAACACATGTACATGGATCTGAGAGAGACGTGGGAAGACTGTGGTATGGTGTCAATGTTCATGGCTATTTCGATCTAACGTAAAAGCATCAAAACTGAGCAATCTAGGCAGTCGTTCTTCATAACTCAACTGATATAAACACAACATACATGATCATTAGAGGAAGAGGATGAGAGGTTGCATGATCATCAGAGAAAGGAGGTGAGAGATGGGGCAAACAGAGTTTTTTGGAAAGAGGGGAAAGGGGTGAAGAAGAGGGAGAATCACATGAAAGAGAGAGAGAGAGAGAGAGAGAGAGAGAGAGAGAGGGGAGGGGGGGGGGGGAAGAGAGAGAGAGAGAGTGAGAGAGAGTGAGAGAGACACAGAGAATTGGTACACATACGTTTCTATATATCCATATTTATATTTATATATATAGATATAACTCAAACCCTATACATGTCATGACTTTATGGATGGATAGTGATGTAACCATGATCATGTGATCATGTGGATATATGTCCAGAATCATATATTTACATGTACGCATATACCTAGAAAATTTCTACACATCCAGCTATATTACTGTGCACTATATTTATTATCTTTGCTTATTATTTATGAAACTACTATATCATATTCACCTTCATCAAATAGCGTAACTAAAAGAAAGAATAGAACGTTAATTGATTTGACAAATGTTATATTTATTGATTCAGGTACCCTCTCAAATTTTTAGGACAAAGCTATTTTGACGGGGTTGTTTAGCTTTTGTGAGGCTTGCAGACCTAAATTGAGTGAACGAGCTACCACTTGTACTTTTCTTAAGTATATGTTGCATAGTACAACTTATAGATTTTTTTAATATGAAAAATAATATTATTTTTGAATTAGGTGTTACTATTTTTCATGAAAATAAATTTCCTTTTAAATCTAAAAATAGTGGAGGTCAAATATTTTCTAAATGTATTTTATTCATGTCTAGCTCTTTTATTCCATCTCAAGTTTTTCAAAAACAATAAAATCGTCAAATCTAACCAAAAAGGAGTAAAAGAGCTAGAGTTGAAAAAAAATTTGGCCCTGACTGTAATCTTTACAATGTGGAAGAAATTCCTCTTACATTGCAAGAAACTTTATCATCACCTAATGTTATTTTCTGGAAAGAGTTTGTAAATGATGAGATAGGTTCGCTACTTTCAAATAAAATATGGAAGTTAGTGGATTCACTTCCAGGTTGTAAGGCTATTGGGTGTAAATGGGTCCTCCGTAAAAAATTTAGACCAGATAGAACCATAGATAAATATAAAACGAGATTTGTCGCTAAAGATTTTAAGTAACAAGTCGATATTGATTTCTTTAATACTTTTTCTCCGGTTACTAGAATTACATCTATTAGACTGTTAATAGTAGTGGCTGCAATTCTTGATTTAAAAATTTATCAAATAGATGTGAAAACAACATTTTTAAATGAAGATCTAGATAAGGAGATTTACATAGACCAATCTCAGCGCTTTGTGAAGCCTGGCCAAGAAAGTAAGGTATGTAAGATAACTAAATCCTTTTATGGTTTAAAAACAAGCTTTTAAACAGTGGTATGAGAAATTTGATTCTTACATGCTTGAGAATGGCTATAGAACTAATGAATATGATTAAGGGCATATATCATAAATCTTGTGAGGATGTACATGTGATTAGCTTATATGATTTACTTATTTTTTGTTCTAATTTGCATATTATAAATGAGACTAAAAATTTGCTTAGTAGCCATTTTGACATGAAAGATCATGGTGAAACCAATTTTATTTTGGAAATAAAATTTACCAAGACTAATGATGGCATTTCTCTTGATCAATCACATTATGTTGAAAAAAAAATTAAAGAAACATAATTTTCTAGAACATATTGCTACTTTTTTTGATGCAAGCATACATTTATTTCTTGTAACAAATGAAAAAGAAGTGATTTATCAAAAGGAATATGCTAGCCTGATTGGTAGTTTAGGATATGCTATTGATTGTACTAGCAAGTCAAATTGAGATTATTGGCTAGCCATAGGAAGAATTATGAGATATTTGTCTGGTATCAAAAATCATGGCTTGTTTTATAATAAGTATTATGCGGTACTTGAGGGATATAGTGATACCAATTGGAATACTTTGTCAGGTGATTCTCTCTCTACCTCGGGTTTTATTTTTATCTTGGGTGATGGTGCTATATGTTGAAACTCTTAAAAACATACTTTAATTGTTAATTTTATAATGAAAGCTGAGCTTATAGCGTTAGTTTCAGTATATGGGGAAGCGAATTGGTTGAGAGACTTATTACATAAAATCCCTTTTGGGGAAAGATCAATTCCTCCTATGCTTATTCGTTGTGATAGCATTGCTACTATTGATAAAGTAAACAATTATTTTTATAATGATAAATCCAGACCTATCAGACGGAAACACAGTAATGTAAGATCTTATTTGAGTAATGGCATCATAAATGTGAATTATGTAAAATCTTGTGATAATCTTGTAGATCCGTGAACCAAGGCCTTGGCAAGAGATAAGGTCTATAATACATCGAGAGAAATGAGATTGAACCCTATAAAATTATAAACCATGTATGAGGACACCTAACCTAGAGACTAGAGATCCTGTAACCAAGTTCAATGAGAAGAACAAATCATATGGTGATTGTAAGAAATGCACTCTTTAATATATTGTTGTCATCCCTATGATGTAAGTGCATTTGTCCTATAATGTTGGAGAGTTGAATCATTGTACTTTTTATGAAATTCTATAGTTCTTGTTGAATGGGTGTGTAAATTGCAGGAATATCCTTGCTAGATTTCACCTATGTGAGCATGGAAATAGTGCCGCTTCCTATGAGAACTAGACTTATTTTCAAATATGTTCATGAAAATTGGGATTAGCATAAGGCCGTAATTAATGTGCTGGCTGTTTAAAGCTCATGTCAAGACCTATATTATTATGTGTGAGCAGTGGTACTTTATTTTTCCTAAGAAGTCATAGTTCAAGTTTGAAACCACTACTAGCTCTAAAGTAGAGGTTACTGTTTCACTAATAAAAGTTCAATACAAAACACACATTCATGATGTGTATTAGTCTATCTTTATTTAGTAATCTCCCTTCCTTGTTAATATTAAAATAAGTGGGGATTGTTAGACTATTTTAATATCATTGGTTAAATAATTATTTCTTTATTTTGTGACCTTTTGTTTGATCCATGAACGAGGAGTTTTGGAAGGTGGACCATGGTGATGAGTACGTATTTGGGGATTATGGAAAATCCCCCATTACTGTAGTTTAGTGGATCATTATTATTATTATTATTATTATTATTATTGGTTTATTTTACATAGACTCATGTAGCCTAAATACTCCCTTTTCTCCATCTTTTCATCCTACACCAACATTTCTACACTTGGGAGATTACTAGTCAAAGAAAGGTAGAGTTTTAGATTCACCATCTTGTACAGAGTTGATCTAAATCATACAGTATGTAGTCAGGCTATTGTATGCTGGAAGGGACAAGTTAGAGTTTGGTGACTATTGCACCAGTGTTTGGATTTTTCCTACCGTAGTGAATTTAATCTCTTTAAAGAAAACGAGATATCCGTATACGTACCTCAGCTTAATCTATTTACATCTCTTTTTTCATATGTTTTATAAATAAAATATTATTTTTATAGTATTTTCTTCAACAAAAACCATCAATTATTAGTTCGGTTTGTGGCAAAGAAGTTACTCCTAAAACATAACATTAGAATTCGAAGAATTCATCAAGGGGAGATAGTTACTATTGCTTCTATCAATTTAACTGATCATATTTTATTTCATTTTTTGTATTTTCTTCTCTATTGTTTGTTTATTTTGTTTTTGGAGTGGCTGGTTTGATTATAAATGTGATGAAACACCTTGTAAGTCCGCCATGTTGTTAGGATATATATATATATATATGTACACCCAACCAACTAGTAGTAGTATTACTCTTTTTCAACTAATTAAAATATAGAATTAAAACTTTCTAATCTATTAATCTGTTTTGTGTATTTGATTTGTTCATTCAGGATGAATTAGGACAACAAAACCACCACAAGTAGTGCGGCTGCGGCAGCACAAGTTACTGTTTTGCAGTGCAATAGTTCTCACCGAAATCTTGCTTAAACTGCCCCAAAAATCAGTTTTATGGAAGTGTGCTTCAAAGGTGTGGAATTCTCTAATATGTGATCCTTTTTTTTCGACGTGGATACATATCTGAAATCAAAACAGTTTCTTCTCTTCCCCTATTGGAATTCGTCCATGGCACCACCATTTTACAAAGCAATATCCCTATAGATTAACACGCTCCTCCACTCCATTTCTCCCCACTCTTTTTTGAGAAGAACATGGCAAGTCCATAAGGTCCCACAACTTCATCAGAAAATCGGTTTTCTCAGGGCCTCATTCTTTGCGGCTACCACCCTATGGCATACTATGTCTGCAACCCCATTACAAATCCACGGTTATCTATTGGAGTGTGTCTCACATTGCTTAGAGTTACCTCATATGTGCTCATTATAAGGTTCCAGTTTTTCTCTCCTTAATACCTTGTTTTAAGGAGAAGTGTGGGCTGAACTTTTTAATTTGGTATCAAAACTTGGTTGGGCCTGTGGTTAGTGTGTCGTTTGTCCGACTACTGTATGTTGTGGTCCAGAAAGATGTGTTGGAATGTGTCTCACATCGCCTGCCTAGAGTTGCCCCCATTTATACTGGTTATAAAGCTTCAAATAGCGTTTGGTAGAGTTTTAAAAATATGATTTGAGAATAAAGTTATATTTTGAGTTTGTGAGTGTTGGAATTATGATTTGAGTGTAGAAAATTTGTTTGGTTATGAGTTTTGAAAAGAGTTTTGAATTGAGTTTTGAGTTGAGTGTTGAATTGAATTTGAATGTTTGATGTGACATGTGAAATAAAAAAATTTGTTTAATTATGAGTTTTGAAAAGAATTTTAAAATTTAATTGAAAAAGTTATGACTCATAACCACACACACAACTCAAAACTCTATTAAAAATTCTACTCAAAACTCATAAAAAAAAACTCTTTTTAAAATTCAATTCAAAAAAATAATTATTAAAAAAAATAACATAAAAATTTTTAACAGAAAAGATTCGTAGCTTGAATCCTATGGCTTGAAAATGGCCCGACTTCTATATGCACCCACATATCTTTGTACACCCCCATTTATTCATCTCAGTTTTAACCCATACATTTCATTTCAAATATAAAAATAAAAATAAAAAAAGAAAAAGAAAAGAACGAGTAGAGAGAGAGAGAGAGAGAGAGAGAGGAGAGAGACCCATATCACCGATTTACTGTGCAAAATCTATGTGTGCCGACAACTGGTGCTGCTGCCGTATTCAAGAGATAAGGAAGAGGTAAAGCAATAAAGGTGTGTTCGTTTTTCACAACCAGTTAGGAAGTTGAAATTTTTTATTTTTTTATTTTTTCCTTAGATGGTTGATTTACACTTAATGCTTCAGCTAGGCAAATCATCAAACACTTGATGATCAATTCAACCAATCAATTAACTGACCAAGTCACAAATTAGATCTCTATAAACACTTGGTCAATATTATCAGCTCTTCTCGACAAATATCTGAATGTAGTAGCATGCTCAAATTGCAAGCACGTTTAGATACATCAAGCTTAAATAGTTTACTTATATTTAACAAGAACAAGCCCAGATTGATTGTCATAGACTGAGAAATATTAACCAAAACTTGGAAATTTTGGGAATAAATCTTTAAAAAAAAATATGAAAGTATATGCAAGCCCAAGTCTACAGATATAAAATGCACATCGTTATCACCTATTTAAATGCATGCATTCGTGCAAGCACATTCACACACTCATTAACTGGGGGGGGGAAATTTCTGTTTACCATCAGAAAGCATCACCAGCCTTGTTGGCGGCAGCACCAAGTCGTTGGCACACACAGATTTTGCACAATAAATCGGCGAAGTCTCTCTTTCTCTCTCTCTCTCTCTCTCTCTACTCTGTTCTCTTTTTGTTTTTATTTGAAATGAAATGTATGGGTTAAAACTGAGATGAATAAATGAGGGTGTACAAAGATATGTGGGTGCATATAGAAGTCGGGCCATTTTCGAGCCATGGGATTCGAGCTATGAATCTTTTCTGATTTTTTAATTGAAAATATTGCAAACAAAATAAAAAAAATTCAAAATAAATATTCAATTACTGGTTTAAAATAACTTTTAATTGTATATTTGGTTTGAATTATTTTTTTAAAATATTTTTTATTATAAATTGCAATTATTGTTTTTTTTTTATTATTTAATCTTCTTTATTATAACTGCTTAAACTCTCTCTCTCTCTCTCTCTCTCTCTCTCTCTCTCTCTCTCTAATGGCGAACAATTACAATAGATGTAACGGCGATGCTACGCCGGGATTGGAGCAGCCGATGATGAAGCTGACGGTGCTGACAACATCCAAGTCGCGGAAGAAGCCGGCAGCTGCCATCTCCAGAGCTTGCTCTAAAGTCGACGACATCAAACTCTCTCTCTCTCTCTCTCTCTCTCTCTCTCTCTCTCTCTCTCTCTCTACTGTTTTTTGAGTAGTTTTTTTTATTTAATTAAATTTAAAATAACAGGTGCCAATTGCAAAAAAAAAAAAAAAACACTATTCCGGTCAACCAGCTGGATGTCCGGGAGGATGACCGGGTAGACCCAAGTCGTGCTTTTCAAAATTTAAAATTCAAAAAAAACTCGCTTATCCAAACAGAAGCTAAAATGAGTTTTGGAATGTTATATTGGAATTAATTTTTAAAAACTTTAAACAAGAAAAGCATTGAAAACAGCTCTAGAATCATGTTTCCAGAGTTGCTCCAAACACAGCCCTAGTTTTCCTCTCCTTAATACCTAGGTTTTAAGGAGAAGTGTGAACTGGACTTTTCAATTTTTTCCCTTTCTAAACTGAGCTTGGACAATCACGGATGCACCATTGCTCTCTCCTGTGAAGAAGAAATTAGTGATGTTGGGGTGATCCACTTCAAAGTCATTCGAGTATGCTTAGACTTTGGCAACCTGCTTCAAATTGAAACCTTCCCATCCAGATTGACCAATGGACAGAATCACTGCTCGCTTGTGCCTGCAAAATTCTACTGCAACCATACTCATTGTGTGATGAAGTGTGCGGCATTCTTTATTGGAAAGCTCTCGGGAAATACGGTCAATTTTATTGCTGCTTATGATCCCCACAACACAGGGAATAATACTCACATGTAGTTGATAAGATTGTCGAATGATATATGGCCTGGAGTCATAAGAGCTATAGGACAGTCACTACATGGCTTGCTTCAGTGTGGCCTGTGTCATCATGAAGGATTTTACCATTTGGGTTCTCAGAAAGAAGATAAATCATTACAGTTTCTCCAAAACCATTCCATCTAGTGAATGGATCTTGAGGCACAATGTGGAATACAAAGATTTGTCTGTCAACTATCCCTAAACCATGAACCTGGCCAATATCGGAGACAATCCTATATCTTGGGGCTTCCCAAAGCTCCCACTTTTGACAGCTTTTCATCCTCAGGTCTCACGGGTTGTGTACCTTTGATTAGGGCATATGATCTCTTATAATTTGGAGACTCGAAAGATTCAACTACTCCAATACTGTGGGCGTCTCCATCCAGGCTCTTACTAAGATTTATTTCCCTATGTCCAATGTGCTTTGCCTGATCCTTTACCTCTTATCGGTGGTCGTGTTGGTACCACAAACTTGACATTGACATGGAGATCCAATGGCGGGACAAGGGGTACCCCATTTGGAAGGTCATCAAGAAACAAAAATAAGCAAAATTAGGGTCGTCGCCTCACTTAAACCCAGAATTGTGGCAGTTTTCTTATGGATTAGTACTTAAATTCTATGTTTAATATTACTCATAAAGTTTAGCTTCCATTTGTGTTTTTGGTTTGGTAGCATTCGAAGTTTCAGGTCAGATTTTGTAATATGATGCTTTTTTTTTTTTATAACTAAGATTCAATGTTCCCTAGATTGTCTTTTAACTGTCTCAGGAATAATATTAGCTGCTAGTTTTTCATACTATTTCATCTCGCTAGTGAAGGTCCGTTGGCTTTATTGAGATGTAACCGGTAAGCTCTGATTTGTCATATGTGATCAATGAGCTATTTTTCTTTTCTGTAATTTTAGACATTTACTAAACAAAACTGCCCTTCTGTTTTACATATAGTTTCAATTTCAGATTCCTACTATTGCACATAGACTAGCAAGATCAATACTAAAGAATAACCATGCAAGTTTTAATCATCCACAACTCAGCACATGAATCAGTAATATGCAAGTTATAGAATCATCCAATCCCATGAATTCAAAGGTAATTCTTGCCAATTGAATTAGAAAATTTCCACTCAATACCATGATGGATCGACTCACATGTCATGAATCATTGAAGGCAGGAAATTCAGAACTCCATGTCAGCCATATTAAGGTAGAAAGGCCACAGTTTAAGAGCAAGAATGATGAGGTAACAAAAACAATGCAATTTCCACCAAGATAATAATGTTGGAGGGAAAAAAGCAAATATTATATAACCGAGACAGCCTGATATTCAGTATTCTTATGCCAAAAGAAATCCATGATAATCTACTCAATAAAGTAAAATGTCGGTTTTTGACCCCATACGAAAAGAAGTTGTGCAAATAAAGTTGAACAACATCACATTGAACATCATCAGCCATGTCTACAATCTCACTGTACACCGGCCATTATTGCATAAAGGACGATAATGACATTTTACCACTCACCATCAAAGAACTTCTCCTTCCTTTCAGTATCCTTCATGAAAATTGTTTTTCTTGTTTTTGCGAATCCTCACTTGTAATGAATACCAATGAATCTAAAGCAGCTGACAAGTGCTAGAAATCTCAAATTGATATAGAACATCCTAATTCCTTAGCAGCAATATCTAGAAAATGAATAGGCATTCCAGTTGCAAGTCTTCCATGAGCTTCCCATGTTAGACACTTCTCAATATCCGCTTGCCAATCAATGGTGCCTACATCTAGATATTGATAAGTGGCATCATGTAAGTGGTTTATGTCCACTTGTTTAGTACTAGATTTTATTGAACCAGTATGCCAAATATCACGAAGAACTGATGTGCTAAGAGCACGGACATGAGCACTCGGATGAGAAAGGCATTGTATTGTAGCCGGTACGCGACACTGCATGCATTTGTGAAGGTAATTCATATCAGTAAGGTATGCATACTTCAAAGGAATTAAACTAGGCAAAAATAGAAAATCTTTGTATTTGGAATCTTTTTATGCCTATATGCCACTATTAAACGACATGAGAGAACAAATTTCAACACAATAAAGTACTCGTATGATCTCTTTTATGCCTTCCTTGACATTACATGAGATTCAACATCTCCACTAGGGTGGTTTAAGTAATTACCTTTAACAGGTTTGAAAGGCAATCTGCAACTGCCAATCCTGATTCGCCCCACTCAAGAACTGGTTGAATTGCTCTAGCTGTTGCTTCAAGGAGCTACACATTTATTGTTTTACAGTATTAGTTAATACATCGTCAAGGCATGGGATGATACATAGTTTCATATCGTGCTAACCATTTTCAAGGGATGGACATAAAAGAACTCAAAATGCCAGTGAACACTTAAAAACAGTGTGATGGTTTAAAACAAATTTTAAAATCGAAGGTTAGAGGATTTGAAAGAGGATAGTGTATTTGACTAGTAAATTGCGAGATGTTACCTCCAGCTGTGGTAAAGTGCATGCTTCTCCATCGACGAGCATCCCATCCGTGGCACGCAGAAGAAGATCTGAAGCACTAGCCAAAATTACTAATGACTCTGGGCTGTCATGGTTTCTCATTAGCTCCACAATCAGTTTCACAATTCGCTGGTTGATTCTCCACATCTTTTGACCTTGATCGTCGTCTTTAGCAATCCAAGACTGCAATTCCCTATCCGCCTGACGAGCACATGAGAGAAATAAAGTAACTAAACAAATGAAATTATTAAAATTAAGGACAAAATTTACTTTACCCCCTTGTTTAGGCTTGGAGCACTTTACGCCCCTATGGTTTAAAAATAGGCAGACAACCTCCATGTGGTTTTTGACTAAATTGCAACTATTACAATTTCTGTCCAAACCAACGGAAAATGTTATACACGCGCAGATTTTGAGAGTGGCCTTTTTTTAATTAATGTAAAATTAAAATAAACAAAGACTTTTCTACCCTCATCATCATCATCATCATCATCAATTTCCAAAGTCTACCCTCATCTTCATCATCAATTTCCAAATCTGTAAACCTCTACCCAACCATCCTCTTCCCTCACCTTGACCAGCCACCCTTTTTCCCTCCCTCCCAAACCATCGCCATCGCCTCCTCTCCCATCCTCAACTGTTGCCGTCGCTGCATCTCCCATCCCTGACCAGCATCTCTGATACCGCCGTTGCCTCTTCTGTAAATTCCGACCAGCATCGTCACCATCTCTTCCTTCTTGGACCACCGTTGCCGCCTCCTTTCAGTCCTGGACCATCATTGCCACTGCCTTCTTCAGTCGCCTACCAGCGTCACCAACATACCAGCGTCACCAGTCTCTTCTGTAAATTCTGACCATCATACCACAGTCGCCGCTGTTGCTTTTTCTATTTCAAAGCACGTTCGTCATTCTCACAGAAACAGAAATCAACCATAATTTCCATTGCAAGACTTTCAATTCATTGCAGCAAAAGCAATTGATATACGCATGTATATGTATAGTATACACTTCCTCAGAAATATACATATATATAATACATAAACAGTTAGTTCCTTTGGAAGATATAGTGTGATTTACTAAATTAGAAATTTAGGGATAATTTGTGATTTAATTAAATTAATGCTATTTAAATTAGAAATTATGTATATAATGTGATTTATAATAAATAATTAGAGATTTAGCGATAATTTGTGATTTAATTAAATTAATGTTATTTAAATTAGAAATTATGTTTATAATGTGATTTATAATAAATAACTATAGATTTAGGGATAAGTAGATATTTTATTTAGTTAATGTTAGTTAAATATAGGAAAGAAATTTGTATAATAGAAAAGAGCCAAAGAAAATAACAAAACTAAAAAAACAAGCCAAAAGAATAGAAGGGTATTAAGGTCATTTCATTTTTAATGTTAACAGAGTTAGAATTGCAATTTAGTCCAAAACCACAAGCGGATTCTCAGCATATATTTGAACCTTAGGAGGTAAAGTGTTCCAAGTCTAAACCACAAGGGAGTAAAGTAAATTTAACCCTAAAATTAAATTATACAAATATTTGAGGTTGCTAATAGAACAGTTGCTAGGTGGTGCCTCCGCCAAAATTAGGCCATGAAAAGCAACAGTTGATTTTTAGCCCTTTTTGTAATATAATAAAGGTAATATAATGGATCGGTTTTGACAAAGGTTGGTGGTGGCTAAATGCGGCATCGAGTGGGGGGATTGGTGTTCTGGGGAAGTTGAGTTCTCATGGGAGCGGTTTGTGGAAGGGTATTTGGCTTGGGAGGGGGGAGTTTTGGAAGTGGATTAGTTTCAATGTTGGCTGTGGGCCTCGGGTGAGGTTTTGGATGGATTGGTGGTGTGGTGAGTAGAGTTTGGTTGGCTGGCTGGTTTCCATTGGTGTTCCAGATTGCAGATCGTTAGGATGTGAAAGTTGCTTCTTACTTGTCCATTGTGGATGGTAGGATGGTATGGGATGTAAAGCTTCGTCAATCAATGTTTGATTGGGAAGTTGACCAGTTGGTAGACCTGTTGGCAGAGTTGTATGGTTTGAGGTTGAGGTCAAGGTGCAAGGGGGCTAAAGGGGTGTTTTTTGTATCTTCATTTTATTGATACAGTTGGTGGCCAGGGATGTTTCTTTCCCTTGTCGGGGGGTTTGGGTTTCTGGGTTGCTATCTAAAGTGGCTTTCTTTTTTTGTTTGGTCGGCCGTGTATGGTCGGATTTTGACATTGGATAATTTGATGTATCGTGGGCATGTTTTGGCCAATTGGTGTTGTTTGTATTGTCAGGATGCGGAGTCTATGGCACACCTTCTTCTTCATTGTCCAATGACGTCTCCGTTATGGGGGTTGATTTTTGGTGTTTTCAATTTGGTTTGGGTGCAGCAAGGGACGGTGAGGGAGGTGTTGGCGAGTTGAAGAGGGGGTAGGGTTGGCAAGAGATGTCAGAACGCTTAGTTGTTGGCTCATTTATGCTTAATGTGGTTGGTGTGGTTGGAATGGAATCGTTGGACGTTTGAGGGTTTAGCGGTTTCGGTTCCTTGTCTGAAAAACAAGTTGTTGGTTGTTTTACATAGATGGGTGTTAGGAACTATGGATCTGGATGTATTTGCTTTTTTGGATTCATTGACTCTTTGTTTCCTCATCGATTGTAATTATTGGATATTTGTTGATGCTTTTTTAATAATATTGTTCTTATTTATCAAAAAATAAAAATAAAATAAAGGTAGTTTAAACTATTTAATGCCTTTCTGTGTCCACCAAAATCAAAAATACGTGTCACCATTATTCAAGTACATAAGTTGTAAGATGAACAAAATTTGGACCTGAAGAACAACAGCTGTTGCAGCTTTTGTTGGTGATGCTGATACGACATTGCATAGTGCATCAACCACCTGTACATTTACATTAGATAGTCAACTCTGAGCACATTTTATGTAAAGAACATACTGATTTAACAAAAAATTTACTCCATTACCCACATGCAAATGCCACACAGATAAATGCAATGACTTGTAAAAGAGAAGTGAGAACATAATCAAAGAAATATTGCAGGATAAGAAATCTTAAAAGAAATATTGCAGGATAAGAAATCTTAAACTAGTTATCAATCATGAAAATTCAACTCTGTCATAAAACATGCATGCATTGAAGCAGTTGTAGAATTCAACCCACGTAACCGATGGGTCACTGACAACCATATAAAGAAGTGTGCCTAATCAGCTTGGTTTGCCCTTGAAGTTAAACAAATACAAAAGTTCCAACAATTCAATAATTTTCTAAGTTTTTTTTTATCTTCCATGGGATGGTACTACCAATATACATGCCAAAGAAACCATTGCTTGATGATTTGAATATAAAGCATAGGTATGGAAAAATGAACTACTCTTCGATAGCGCTAATAAAATCAAAAAAGAGAGAATAGATAATCACATAAGAAAATATTAAAAAAATCACACATATATGTACCGGTCCGACATTTTGAAGCTTCAGAAATAGATTTTGAGGTGAAGGGTAGGCCTGGCGTAGCGGTAAAGCTACCCCTTGGTGACCTAATGGTCACGGGTTTGAGTTGCAAAAACAGCCTCTCCGCTTGCGGGGATAAGGCTGCGTACATCAACCCTTCCTCAGACCCTACTTAAACGGGAGCTTCGTGCACTGGATACGCCCAGAAATAGATTTTGAGGTGTACAAATAACAATGAAAATGCAAGAAATAAAGCTTCTTTCTATCTTTAATATTTTAAAGATAGAATTAAGAAAGCAGTATTGCCCTTGAATTTCCAAATTTGTAATGTGCTTTTTCAGACAAATATGATCTTTTCCAGACAAATATGATCTTTTCTAGATAAATGTTTGAAAAAATTTAGTGATTTGAATGTGAAATGATCTAAAAGGAGATATTGCATGAGATTTGAAATATCACATATTACCTGCCTCCATCCTTGCTGAGCAGAAGTGCCTTCTGCACTGGGTTGTGTTTCAGGGGCTGCAATCAATTTATGCCAGAGCAATGAAACAACTGAGAAACACAGTTCTTGCTTCTCTACCAGTACTGATCTCAGAAGAACTTGTGCACTGCAATTAAATCCTATATGCCTATCCATTGTGAGAAAGTTGGCCAAATCCGATGCATCTAATGGAAAGCTTGCAATTCCTTTTCCTGTGAGATTTCCCGTGCCTGCAGTTGAATGAGAAGCTTTCTCACTCTTAGGTGAAGTTCTTGAATCTGCCAAATTATCACACTGCAGGGAAGATGGCTGCACTGATTCAGTGCAGCTAGAATTTGCACATTTATTTTGCTTTCTGCCATCATGACCCATTGGGCTATCTTTCCAAACTGGTCCTTGCATCAAATGTGCTTCGAGTGGTTCTGCCTTGTTAACTATAGATGCAACAGCCTTGCTGTGAATATCTATGAGATTGTATAGTGAAGATGCCCTGGAGTGAATTTCATTATCCCACTTGCACCGCATCAAGACAGATAGAGCATGCATGCAAGCCTTTGATCGTCTGAATAATTCAGATATATGAGCTGCAACCATTGCAGCAGCAACTATCTCATTTGAACTGTAACTCCATGAGGTGCCGACTGAAGATGGTTTCAGCGAAAAAAGTGCCTCTAAAATTGCCAATAGTCTGTGAGTATGACAAACTGCAGAGTCAATACTATTCCCGAGCTCATTAGGAGCACCATTTATCATTGCAGGCTTCGATACATCTGAATGATTATTCCCTCCTGAAATCAAAGGGAACAACTGAAGTTCACAGGCAAGAGCACAGACAGCTGCTAGAACATAAGAATCAAATGCAGCTACAGGGCCCTGTTTCTTTGTTTTCCTAGTTCTCATTTCTCTCTGGTTCTCAGGTGTCACTTGCAAGTCCTTGCTGATTTCATCAGGAGGATGATTATCTTCACCACTTGGCCTTTTGCTCCCATTGGGTTGTTGAGCTTCATGACTGACACACACTGTTAACACAACAAAAAGTAAGCGTGAAGCAAGCTCTACAGAGGCGCACGATTCCAAAAATAGTGAGTGGACCATTGTGCGAAGCTCTGCAACAGCAAGATTTTTTGAGGCAGACCCAACACCAAAAAGATACCTCGCTTTCCTGATTTCTTCTCTGGAGGACTTAGGTGGAAATGTTCTTTGAAGAATCGCTTCAACCGTAGCTACAAAAATTTTCATGAGACATGCTTCGGATGGACTTCCACGAGGAAGATACTCCAGGACTTTAAGGAGAGGTATGTACAAATTCCATGATAGAATGGGAGGTTGCAAGGGGGTTGCAACGATAATTTCAGGAAGGTCAACAGCTGAGGAACTTAATGGAATCAGACCATAAGCAGCTTCCCATATGGTACATATTCTCCATTCAACCTCAGGCCCATGGGCACATAGCATTGATGCAATCCCTTGGGCAGTGGCTTCAATGGTTGCTTCAGCTCCAGGCACTTCTATCTGATTAAAAAAAAAAAAAAAATTGTACAGAAGGTAGTTAAATTCAGGAAGCAAATCTTCATACAAAGGAACCCAAATTCAAAGGCATCACCAGAGACCATGCTCTTTCATAACTTGAAGCATTCAATCGAAAAAATAAAACTGAAACGACAATTCCTGCCCACTACCTGTTTCCTGTAGGATGAAATATAACCACCCTGAGGTTCATGCTGAAGTTCAACTCCTTTGACTTGCCCCAGTGGAGGAAAAAGCAATGCAGGTTGTGAAAGTATGCGAAAAAGCAATGCAGCCGCAGCATCTGCAGCAATCCCTGCTCTCATTGACATTGCAGTCCCAATTGCACGCAGGAAATGCAAATGCATCCAGTTCCTTGGAAGCTACATCAGCAATAAAATGATTGAGTCATGCATTTGGTAGAAATAACTCAACAAGCTGATCAATTCCCTCCATAAGAAAATCTGGTCTGTATCTAAGCCTATTTTGATCTACTTCGCTGACAAGATATGACCTCAAACTAGTAATCGAGAAATGCATGCTGTAGTAAATAACTCCATCATGGACTGCATATTTTATATCATAATGTTGTACACAATGTTTCTATGTTTGCATAATTTTTATGAGGACACCTCTCCAACTCTTTCCATAAGAATGCTAGATGAAGGTTCTTGATGGATTATAATCCTGACCAGATCAGTTCTCATGTATGATATTTTGGGGAAGATGAACCCTTAGATTCTTGGGAATGATTAGCGTAAGCCCTAGTCGTGCCTCCTGGATAGCCCACCTCTTATGTTTAGTACTTTAACTATAAAAATCCAAAATATGTGTCATGCATTAGTGCTTTCCATAATAAACATTAACATGTCTCTATTGTATGAAGTAAGAGCTAACCTTTCATTAGAATGAATCTAAGCAATTTTTAAGTTCCAAATATCCTCTGTTATTTCTTCAATTTTTTATTTTTTCTTTTTGATTGATTATGTATGTCCTTTGCTAATTCATCAGAAAGACACCTATAATCTCACGTTCTTTTGAATGTAAAAGCCATACTGATTATTGAGGCTCGTGAAGAAATTAATATTCAAGAGATGATTTGAACAAACAAACAAACAAACAAATAAGAATTGGAGCCTCTACAACATTAAAGTTCTGTACAGATGGGGAAAAAAAACTATGTCAATGGGGTCCCAACTATAGATTCTCCAATACTGCAATTCTAGATCCACCCTTCTAAGAAGCTGCTTAATTCTGGTCACAAAAAGCCTAAGATAGGTACCAGTTTTTAGGAAGCCTCTATAAATTTATCAATTGGGCCATTAATCTAAAAATGATAACCCTAAACCCAAATGCACTCATTCTAAGGTCAAGCAAATTTTTTACCAAACGACAAAAAAAAAAAAAAATGCATTACCAACCAGGGCTTTTTCATATGGTTGCTTTAGTGCATATCATCAATGCTGACGCCCATTACAAGACTTTGGCCTAATCAACATCTACCTACTATGGAAATCCACTAAAAGGTATGGACAAGTAAAATGACAATATAGTCAGCAATTCCCTACTAAAAATGAAATTCCAAGCCAACCTGAATAATGTAACATGCACAGTTAATTCCGTTCAATTCGGTCCTATGGAATGGCCTCAGCCTATGATTTACGTAGTTCCCAAAATAACTCAATTCAAAGTAAATAAAGAATATGGAGATATTAATTTCTTTATGATATTGATTGCCATTTGATAGTATGGCATATAGTGTATTTAAATGGGTGAAATCAAGAAGAGTTAACTCACAACTCACCCTCATGCCAGATGCATGATCTTCAGCTGCTCTAAGCAGTTCCACAAGTTGTACAGCAGCATCAAGCGCATCAGGTGCCCAGGATGGAGGCGCTTCTAGAAGTCCAAGAAGAAGTCTTTGTGTGGCACTTGGACTAGCAATTGCATAATAGCTAAGCCAGAACAAAAACAAAGTTCAGAAACACTTTTCAAGTAGTTTCAGTGGACTGTAGTGAAAGGCCCAGAAATGTACCGATGAAATAAACAAGCATATGGCTCAAGAGCAGGTAGCCCTGCTACAAGGTGCTCATCCATAGCTGTTGTTGGAGGAGGAAGCAGAAGTGCAGGAACAGCAGCTGCAGTTAAAGTAGCAGTCTCATAGCAAGCAACTTCCTCATTGCAAACACTTAATATAACACCAGCGCCATTGGCAACAGCCCATCTTGGAGTTGATGGCATGAGCTGGGGGTGCTTCCCTGATCCTCGAGAAGCTAAAAGAAATGCCAAATCAATACCTTTGTTTCTAAGTGATAAATATCATTATCATTTTCATATTAATAACATAACAAGACAAGACTTCATATAAGGTTTATATGAAGTTCGAAGGTTACAGAGTATACAAACAAATTATGAGATCTAAGACAGGCATAGAGAAACTTATGACAGAGCCACTTATAATTGAATTTTTGGTCCGTTTTGGTTATGGAAAGACAGTAGGTTTAGGGTTTTGAGATGTAGAAGGACTCTAGACTAGGGTTAGTAAACTAGATGGGTTTGGAACATACACATAGAACCACAGTATGTACAATCATAGTGAAAATTCCAGAAGAGGAACTCCACTTACTAGTTGAAGGTGGCTTGAGTTCTCCAGCTGCATATTTTCCCATCACCCCTCCACACCTGTTAATGCACAAAAAGTCAATGATGTAAGGGAGCATAGCACCAACTAGTTAAAATAGTTCATAAAGAATTAAAATAATTACCAAAATATGTGCTTTTACATTAATTATGTGATGAATTGTTTATACCATATTGGATTCATTATCTAAGACTGTCGTCTACAGTTGTCTACAAATCTAAAACCATTATAGTGCCAAAGCTAATGAAATGCTGCTAAAAGAAAACAAGGGACCATAGGTAACCTCCTAGAGGTTCATGCTTCTCCTAATGATATACCACGAAATGAAAACCCATCACTTCATGTGCAGCCCATGCAAGCACAAAAAGGGTGAGTGAAGGATTGGAGACAACATGAAAATCCTTGAAAGAAAATGTACACAAGAGGTAGGAAAACTTAGACCATATAAAGAATCAATATCTATGATTTTCAAAAAGAGAAGAGAAGAAGTTCAATCAAGTATGTTCATGTAATCAGAGTGGCAGAGTGATACCTTATACCTGATTATGTGTGAGTGAGCTAAACTTCTAAAGGGTGTAGGTATCTAAATACCTTTGATTGGCCATATGACCACCAAGGAGTGGACCCAACAACCTCAAGGCATAAGCTTTGCCTAGACAACTGCTCACCCAAGGCGACGCTACTCCAGGACCAAATACCCAGCTCAGCAACCATCTGCTCACCTCAATACCCCCAACTCCGCGAGCAAATCCCCCACTTTACAACCATCTGCTCTCCTCTATACCACTGCTCAACAAGCATATTGCTCACTCCGTGAACATCTACTTGCCTCACTACCATCACTTGGCAACTACCCACTTGGCGCCATGTGCCACACCTCACCCACTTGGCAGTCACTTCACCGCCAAGGCTCCACCTCCAAAATGGCACACCTACACATTATAGCTTGCCCAGGCCGAGAGTAGGGCCTAGGGACACCCCTCGGGAGTGGGTGCCTCAATTATGGGGGTGCCCAAGCAACCCATGACCCTCCGGGGGATCATCAGGGAGGGACTTGTGGATTGGTGGTTAAAGTTGAGGGATGATCAAAGCTGCTTGACTCACTCCCTCAGGGTAGCCCCTCAAGAAGTGTATCACACTACCCACTGCAATCTCGTAAGATGTATCGCACCTACTCAGCACAGCCTACAAGAGTGAGTTGGCCTCCATAACCCAACTCTCCTATAAAAAGGGGTCTCCCCCTCCATATACAACAACATTATAAGCAAGCTATTCCATGTGCAGAGAGCTCCCACTACCTTAGAGGCTCTCCTCCCTCACTGTCACCCTATCTCCACTCTAACGCTACTTCGCTCTCTCCCTCTCCACCTCTGGTGCTTTCACACCATCTTAGTGTGTACCATCATTCCTGGACAGTCCACGACCAACAACCTCACTTACCATCACCCTCACAAAGGAAACCTATAATAAATGCAACATTATTATGTAATAATAATAATTATGAAGAGCCTAAACTATTAGAAAATAAAGACATCACCAACGATTTCCATCAAGCTAGTAAGATGATAATCGCTCGTTCCAAAGTTGCAAATAGCATCATAATCAGGAGTGTAACTATCATTTCTTCAAAATCTACCATAGCCAACAAAATGACATATGAAGCCCTGAATAATGTGTAACTGCACATACTCAGAGAGATAAAGTAGATACTAATGTGTTAACAAGTAGCAAAAACAAGTGCATTGATATACACAGTGATACATTTGCATTGTCTATTCCAAGTGAGCTTCTCTTCCTCTGTGCAGTATCACAAAGCCATTAGATTCTTCACAGAATTTTCATCCTGTGATACAAACATGAATATTGCATGGAATTCAATAAGATTGTAACTTGATCCAACTGAAGCTTCAATCTCTAAATTCAAAAGCATGAGGTTGACAAACTATCGATGCCATAATGCAGAATTTTTCTGACCTGAATGGAAACTTCAAGCCACAAAAGAGCCAACACATTCACTTACCAACGGAAGTAGTCACTTCTAATACCCAGAGGTGCAGCCAGCAATATATCAGTAATCCATGGAGATAAAGGCCTAAATGGTTTCCTTTCCTGTTGTACATCCCCATTTGCAGAGTTACTCGTAGCAAGGCTGCCACTGTCACTTCTGTTGGCTTCACTGTGTTGATGATCAACCTTGTAAATTGGACGATTGTAATGAGTCAAAATTCTTAAAATCTCTCCACATGCCAGAGCCCACTGTTCAGAGTACTCATTCTGGAAAATTAACAAAGTAGAATCAACTCTTAATTACCAAATTCAGTTTAGAAAGAAAGAAAAATCATCACCCAGGTATTGTAACAAATAAAAAATAGCCTAAACAAATTTGTGCTGGTGTTTCCATACCTCACTACTTGGGCAGACTAAGGAAATGAAAGAAGAAAATGGAGGAATACTTCGATCATACTCCAGTGTACCATCAATGATACACGAAATAATAGGAAGAATGACAGCGTGTCCATGCTCCGGGTGATGAAGGACAAAAATTGCTGGTAATTGTACAGTTACAAAAAAAAGTTAGTATGCTACCAAAACATTAAAGGAAAAACAGCTTTTACAATCAATTGCTATAAAGATCAACATGGGTGAGAACTGATACCTAAAACATCGTCAAAAAGGCGTAATTCCTTAGATGGATAACAGTTACGGATCAGCTGTCAAAAATAAGATGGCATCAATTAGCAACATTTCTTATTGGTTTAATCAGCAAACAACATTTACATTTACTAACTATTGGAGATAGAATTAATCAAGGATTCTAGTTTAAAAAATGTCAACAAGAAAAGGCAGTTTAAAAACGAAATGATGATAATAAATGCTATATACGAAAGAAAATAACAATAAAAAACTTTTAACCAAAAAAAATAAAAGAAGGAAAAACACACTCAGATAAGATGGGCGAAAGTTAGTACCTCAGCTATATCTTCGGGAAACTGTTCTGATGTGAACTGACCAAAGTACTCAACATAGGCAGTAATTTGATCCTAGAAATAAGATTCGGAAAGGGAGAAAAAAATAAAAGGAACATTGCCTATTATCAGTAATAATTGGAACTAATAGAAGGTATAAAACCATATAATATAAAACCATATAATGTAAGAACAAAGATCAACAAGAAAACTTAAGATAATATTACAAAATCATGCAAAGCAAAGACTTGACCAGTTATAATTACCATCAAGGTGTCACTCAATCTATATAAAACAACTTATTAGTGTCAACCTTATCATAAAGAAAAGCTTCATAAATGTGAAGCATAGTGGTTAAGGCTAAGAGTATATTTCCATCGCATAAATTAAAGAAGCATCAAGACAGATAGTTGCATCCTGTCCTTTCTTGAAAATTACATTAATCTCTACGCCATAAACCCATTTTTTCCTAACCCTATATAGTGGTATTTGAAGAAGTAAATAGGGTAAATGGTGACGTCATTTTTTACTTAGTCACCTATGATACTCTCCTTTTGAGAAGGGAGTCTCCTTACAGGTGTCCAGAATTGAGTTTGAGAAGATTGAAATTAATAAGTGAACACTAAAAACCACATTGCTTTTGCAAATAATCAATAGAGGGTATCAACTCCTATATGGACAAACAAACCAAACAGCAAAAATTTGCAAATTTATAATCACTAGGACATCCTCAAATTTCTCTGAAAGTTGCTCTTAAAGTTTGTATGAAAGGCCAACTTCTGAAATAATTAAGTATATTTCTAGCTACACCTATAAATGTGGAACAAATCATTTCCTAGGTGGAATTAGTTGGTCAATACCATGGCATCTCACTAGGAGTCAAGGGTTTGATTCTTGCCACACGAAAAACTCCCCCTCCCCTAGGCTATGGCCTTGGATGTACCGAAAAAAACAATACTCTGTTCAAAAAACTTCCATCAACCACCATACTCTTCAATGCCATGTGGTCTTCAAGTAACTTTCATCAACCACCATGGTATCATGTCTACAATAGGATATGGTTGTAAAGTGATTTCCCACATCACCTGAGTATTAAAGTAATATTAAGTACATAAGCGTGAGGAAACCCTCACCTTAAGAGCTAACTTTTGGGATTGAGTTCTACCCAAGACCGTGTAACATGATATCAAAACTGGAGTACTTAGGGATGGGTAGGGTGTGTGTCCCTGGCCTGCAGACCGCAAGTGCTGCCGAGTGAGCATGTTAGGCGTGAGGGAGGGTGTGAAGCATGTTGAATATAGGAATCAAAATATTATGTTTGAATATGGAAATTAGAATAGGAATTTTTTTGATTGTAGGAATCTTGCCTTGTGTATATTGTTCCCTAAATTGTATCATGAATATATTATATATACATGGCCTTTACCTCAGTGATTGGTAAGCCAAATAATTCTTTCCATTCTTTTTGGAATCAGAGCCTCTCTAGTTATCTCTCTCTCAACCACCCATCACCCCTTCTTTCTTCTCTCTAGCCTCCGACAGCCCTTTCCAGCTCTTTTTCTCCCTCCGACAGCCTCAGCCAACCTTTTTTCAGCCTTTGACAGCCTTTCCTAGCCTTCACCTAGCCTCCAACAGCCCTTTCCAACTCCTTTTCTCCTTCCGACAGCCTCAACCTAGCCTTCACCCAGCCCCTCTCCTTCCTTGTCTTCACCTCGGCAGGCCTTCTTTATCCCTATCGAGGCTCTAGTTGTTGCCGACCAGACCTGGTTCTAGTCTTATGTGCTTCGGCTGTCTCTTTAGGCGGTCTATGGCTATTTTTTTCCCTTCTTGGAGTGAGTGGACTGATGTATTAAGCCCCTTTATCTGCCCTTTTATTCTTTTAGGCTACCAGGTTTATTCGGTAGCATCTATTTGGATAAGCCGTTGAGTTTTTTCTGATTTCTTATTTTTTCTTGGACTGTGTTGCTATCTTTGTGTGTTTTTCAGCCCCTCTTCTCCCACCATGACTGATCCATCATTTGCTGATATACCCACCAAGCCTATCCCAATTAGTTCTGATTTTTCTCTTTCGCATCACACTCTTGTTCATCATATTACGAGTGTGGTGTTGAATAGGAAAAACTTTGCCGCCTGAAGCCACTCCCTCAAACTCTATTTAGGGGGTAAGGGAAAAGCTCATTGGTTTTTATCTTCCACTACCCAGCCTACTACAACAGATCTTACTAGTGCACAATGGGATATTGATAATTGTACTATTTTGAGACGGATGTTCAACTCTATGGAAGATCGTATTTATCACATGTTTCTCTATTGCAACATAGTTCCTAGTCTATGGCATGCCTTGTCACATATGTATGCTAATGCTCCTAACGATGCTCGCATCTTTGAGTTTTATCAGGATATTGCTCGTGCTTTCCAGTCTGCCTTGGGTCTTTCTGTATCAGAATTCTTTGGATACCTTCAAGCTCGTTGGGAAGAATTGGCTCAATATGAGCCCTTGACTGAGTTACCAGCAAATGCTGCCTCTCTTGTGTCCAAATGCCTTGCTCGCCAACACACTTACCAGTTTCTGATGGGGTTAAACTCTGAGTTTGAATCCCTTCGAACTCAAATTTTAGACACATCACCCATGCCCTCTCTCTATAAGGCATTTTCCATCATTAATAGTGATGATCATCATAGGCGTCTCGTTCAACCGAATCCTTCTCTTCTGTCTCTAGTTTTATCTGATTAGAAAAGAATGAAAAGAATTATTTGACTTATCCATGAGTGAGGTAAAGGCCATGTATATATATTAGATTCGTGATACAATTTAGGAAACGATATAAATACGGAAACAATACTAAATAAGTGATTGACACAATCGCAGATTATATACATAATACTAAAAATAAAAAGATTCTATGTAATCTAATTTTTATATTCAACACTCCCCCTCAAGCTAGTGTGAAGATATTCAACAATCGCAGCTTGTTAATGGATGACTACAAGAAGCCGAAAAAAACTAAACGGCTAGTTCAAATAAATGCTACCAAACAAATCTAGCAGTCTACTAAATAAAAAAAGGCTAAAAAGTGCTTAATATATCAGCACCACACCCTAAAAAGGGGAAAAAAACAAGGACTAAACTGCCCTAGAAGAGCTACAGAAGCATCTATGGCTAGGAAACACCCTGGTCGGTAGCCAATAAGACCCTGGTCGGCATCAGAGGCCAGAGCTAATGCCGGCAGATAGTTTATGGTCGTGCTGGACCGTTGTAAAAACTAGTTGGAACTAATGTCGGGACAGTTTAAGTGGTCATGTCGAACCGTTACAGAGACTAACCGGAATCAATGTCGAGACATGCCGGACCGATGTAGAGAATTGGATATTGAACCAGCAAGCGTGGCACACACATAACTTATGACGTGGTGCTGAACGATGATGACAACAGATGACTGAGTGCTCCAAGGGACAGCTTATTAGAAAGTGCGCTAGGGGGGCAGCTTAGGTGGTGCGCCAAGGGGGCGACTTGGGTTGTGCACCAAGGGGGCGACTTGGGTTGTGTGCCAGATAGGGGGGCTTAGGTGGTTCACATGGTATATCACCATGCTCACCATGATATAGGAATAATTCCCCCCCTTCCTCAAACTCAAATAGATTTGAAAATAGAAACCTATTTGAGGTTGAAATAGAGGGAAAGACTAAGTGGAACAGAAACACACGAAAAAATAGATTGCAAGTAAAAAAAAATATGATAGAGATATTTGAGATGGGAATAAACTAGCAAATAGAGGAAGAGATCACCACGAAGTGATACTGAAAGAAAATATGGCAGTAGAATGGGTTGAGGTCCGGTGGGCGGCCAAGACAAGGCTGCCGCACGCCGATGAAGCAAAATTATTAGGTACTTAACCTAGCTCTGATACCAAAAAGAATGAAAAGAATTATTTGGCTTATCCATGAATGAGGTAGAGGCCATGTATATATAATAGATTCATGATATAATTTAGGAACCGATATAAATAAGAAAACAATAATAAATCAGTAATTGATACAATCACAGATTATATACATAATACTAAAAATAAAAAGATTCTATGTACTCTAATTTCCTTATTCAACAATCAGATGGCTCTTGCTACAAAGTCTGGTTTCCGGGGTTCTACTAGTCCAGTTACTTGTCATCAGTGTGGCGCTTTTAGTCATGTTAAGGCTCGTTGCTTCAAACTTCGCCCTTGTGGTGCTAGAACCCTTCGCATTGCGACTCTAGTGGATTCCATTACTCCTGCTCCTGGGTCTTCTCATCTCCCTAATTTACAGGAATAATACTCATATTAGTCAGCTTCACGCTCAGCTTAGATCTTTTACTGCCAATTCTCATGGCCCATCATCTACCACTGCTACTACCTTTGCAACAAGTACTTCTACTGCTTTCCATGTTCAATCTGCTAGTCCCTCATGGGCTCTAGATTCTGGGGTTAGCGATCATATGACGGGTGAATTTTTCTTTCTTTCTTCGCCAATCTCTACTATTATTGCCCAATCTGTGTGTCTTGCTGATGGTTCGTTATCCTCTATTCGTCATAAGGGTGTAGTGTCTTTATCTCCTATCATTACTTTATCATCTATTTTACATGTTCTAAATTTTGCATATAATCTCTAATACATTAGTCGTCTTGCCAAACAATTTAATTGTGTTGTCATCTTCTTACCTTCTTTTTGCCTTTTATAGAACCCGAGTTCGAAGAAGATTTTTGGCAAGAGCTATGAGCATGATGGGTTGTACTACTTTAGGGATCCATCGAACAAGCCTTCCTCTTCTTCCTTAGCTAGTTTTTAGACTTCCGTTTTGCCTGCTTCTATGTCTAGTGTTTTTAATATTCAGACTTTAGAATTATGGCACGCTCGTATGGGTCATGTTAATTTTCAGTATTTATGTCAACTTTTTCCTTCATTTAATAAAGCTTGCAATGATTCTAAATTTCATTATGTGGTATGTGAGTTGTCTAAGCATACTAGTACTGGCTATATCCCTCATATGACTCGTGCTCCTAATGCTTTTGATCTTATACATTCTGATGTCTGGGGCCTTTCCCCTGTCACCGCTTTTTCTGATCATAGATATTATGTGACTTTTATTGATGATCATACTAGATGCACTTGGGTTTATCTACTTCGTCATAAATCTAACGTATTTTCCATTTTTGTCCAATTTTACAGATGGTTAAAACTCAGTTTCATACAGTTGTTAGGACTATCCATTCTGATAATGGTGGGGAATATATTTCTAATGCATTTTGTTCCCATCTCAATCAAACCGGTATTCTTCAGCAACTTCCTTGTCCTCGGATCCCTAAACAAAATGATGTTGCTGAACACAAAAATCGTCATATTATGTCTGTTGTCTGATGTCTTCTTCGAGGTATGAGTGTTCCCAAGTCTTATTGGCATATGGTTGTCCGTACTGCTATTTACCTCATTATTAGGACCCCTAGTCGTGTGTTGCATGGTCTCACTCCGTTTCATATCCTTATGCCCACTACCACTCTGTTTCCACTCTTACCTCGTGTCTTTAGGTGTACCTGTTTTGTTCAAAATTGGAATCTCACTCGCACAAAGTTAGATGACAAATCTATTTGTTGTATCTTCTTAGGGTACTCTTCCATGTCCAAAGGGTATAGGTGTTATAACCCTATATCTTGTCACTTTCACCACACTCTAGATGTTAAATTTTGTGAGGATTTTCCTTTCTTTGGTACTAACCCTTCTTTGTAGGCTTCTCCTCCTATTACTTTCACTATTCGCCTGGTGACCATTTTGGACAAAGTTAAAAATAAGGATGTCCTCCTTTCTCCTTCTTAACCTTCGCCTCCTTCCCCATTACAAGTATACTCCCGTTGCCCACGCACTTAGCCCCTCCTGTCGCTTTTCCGATCTTTGGGTCAAGTAACTCTTCTCCTTTAGCTCCTTCTCCACCTCCTCGTCGCAACCCACATCGAGATCGACATCCTCCAAATCGTTTGAGTTATTTGAGTAGTACTAATCATCCTCTTTCCTAGTATCTTTCCTATGACAGGGTTTCCTCTTCTTACTGTTCTTTTCTTAGCAAACTTGAGTTGGAGTCCATTTCTCGTTCTGTGTCTGAGGCCTTTCAAAATCCCAAATGAATAGCGGCTATGCAGACTGAGATGGCGGCCTTAGAATAGAATCACACTTGGAATCTTGTAACTTTACCTCCTGAGGAAAGCACGGTTGATTGCAAATGGGTGTTCACCGTAAAGTACCTCGCTGATGGCTTAGTTGACCGTTACAAAGCCCGCTTAGTGGCCAAAGGTTTCACACAGATTCCTGGCAAGGATTTTGGTGCCACTTTTGCTCCCGTCGCCAAGCTTACTTATGTACGTCTCCTTATCTCCCTTGCAACATCTCATTCTTGGCCTCTTCATCAGCTTGATGTTAAGAATACATTTCTCCATGAGGGATCTTCTTGAGATGACATGGCTCCTTTACCTGGTTTTCAAGCTGATGAGGAGTATTCAGAAAAAGTGTGCCGGTTACGCAAATCCTTGTATGGTCTGAAATAGTCTCCACGAGCATGGTTTGGTCACTTCAGTCCTGTTATTATATCTATGGGCTTTGTTCAGTGCCACTCCGATCACACTTGTTTCATTCATCGAAATTCTACAGGTCAATGTATAGTCTTGTTAGTTTATGTGGATGATATTATTCTCATAAGTGATGACTATGTTGGCATTGGTCAGGTAAAGAAGGACTTGGGCCAAACTTTTGATATTAAGGATCTGGAATATCTCAAATATTTTCTGAGAATTGAGGTGGCTTGCTCAAGGAAGGGGATCTCCTTGTCTTAAAGAAATTACACCCTTGACTTGCTTCATGATATGGGTATGTTAGGGTGTAAACCTGCTTCTATTCCTATGGATCCTAATGTCAAACTCACATCAGAGTCTGGTGAACTGCTGGATGACCTAGGCATGTATTAGCATCTTTTTGGACGCCTCATTTATTTGACCAACACTAGACCTAACTTGACATTTGCAGTTAGTGTTGTAAGTCAGTTCATGTATGCACCTCGTAAAGAGCACCTTGACGCAGTTCATCATATTTTGAGGTATTTGAAAACTTCTCCTGGCTTGAAATTGTTCTTTACCGCTGGGCTCCAATCTGGGCTCTCTTGTTTCACTGATGCCGACTATGCAAGATTTAAGATTGATCGGTGTTCCACTTCTAACTTCTGTACTTTCTATGATGATCATCTTATCTCATGGAAAAGTTAGGATCAGGCGATTGTTTTTAGGTCTTCTGCAGAGGCTGAGTATTGGGCTATTGCACATGGGACATGTGAGATTCTTTGAATTCGCTCTATTCTGGCTGAATTGGGTTTTGAGGAGATTATTCATTCATCTTTATTTTGTGATAACAAATTTGCCATTATGTTATCCCTTGATTTTGTGCTTCATGAGCGTACCAAGCATATCGAGGTTGACATACATTTTATTCGAGAAAAGGTTCGGACTGGTATTGTGTGTCCATCCTTCGTCTCTTCTTCTCAACAGTTGGTAGATATATTCACAAAATCTGTGAAACCAACTTTGCTCTAGTCTTCCATTGACAAGCTGCATTTGTTGAATATCTTCATGCCAACTTGAGGGGGAGTGTTGAATATAAGAATCAAAATATATGTTTGAATATGGAAATTAGAATAGAAATTATTTTGATTGTAGGAATCTTGCCTTGTGCATATTATTTCCTAAATTGTATCATGAATATATTTATATATAGATGGCCTCCACCTCATTGATTGGTAAGTCAAATAATTATTTCCATTCTTTTAAGCGAAGCACCACATCGCCTGAGTACTAAAGTAATATTAAGTATATAAGTGTGAGGGCACCCTCACCTTAAGAGCTAGCTTTTGGGGTTAAGTTCTATCCCAGACCATGTAACAATGGTATCTTGGCTATTTCTGTTGGCAAACCATGAGGTAATGGAGTATAGGTTTTTGCTTTTGTATGGGTAGTTGGTCAGGGTGTTACCTTCTATTCACTCACTTCATTGTTATCAAGCTTTGCTCCATTACAAGCACAGGTAAACTCTCATGTGTTCACAAGAGATTGCATTATAGGTCCATGCATTGGATATTTATTAAACTGAGAAGTATTATTTTTCACTAGATCCTAGAAAGGTTTTTCACAAAAGTCATTTTCATATAAATTAACTTTTTCCAAGAAAAACAAACTTAGTGATTGATTCCCCCATGCAAGTAATCGATCTCTAAAGCAAAAGAAGGTGATCGATCTCTAATCTTCACCATCAATCAATTGCTGACACGAATAAGTCAATTCTTGTGCCAAGGCTTAATTTTGGTTTTCAACCTAGTAGAGAGCAATCAATTGCCAAAACAGGCATTAGTAATGTTTTTATGGAGTGATCTATCGCTCCTTTGTAGGGATCAATAGCCAATAATGATTTTTCATGTAATCTTTTCCTAAACAAGTTTGGTTACCCTCATCCTTGATCCATTTTTAGGGTAACCTAACTGAGATTTAACACAACCGTTTTCATTAAACTCAAAAATTCTGAGATACGTTTTTCATACATGTGAGAGATTTTTCTTTTGAGTGTTTTCTTAGTACATTGAAAAAAATCCTCAACCATTGCATTGCATTGTTCTCACACCCTTATCGGTTGGGTAATCAGAGCCATATGTTTCTTACAATATAACTATACCTAGGCACTCCCACACTGCTGCTTCGTACAGCTACAGGATACAACCACACCAGCTCCAACTAATAAAAGTTCCATTTCTATACTTCTTTATGATACCTAAAGAATACAACCTATGAAACAATCTCCACGAGCACGGTTTGGTCACTTCAGTTCTATTATTATATCTATGGGCTTTGTTCAGTGCCACTCCGATCACACTTGTTTCATTCGCCAAAATTCTGCAAGTCAATGTGTAGTCTTATTAGTTTATGTGGATGATATTATTCTCACAGGTGATGACTCTGTCAGCATTGGTCAAGGAAAGAAGGACATAGGCCAAACTTTTGATATTGGCCTTGTTTGGAAAAGGTTATTAATTGGCTTTTTAGGCTAAAATCCACAAAAAGACAAAATAGGCTAAAATAATCAATAAGACAAAATGTCACATCAAACCCATAATCATTTCACTTTTTCTCTTACAAACATCACATCTAACTACAAAAAAATCCAACCATCTTCCCAAACACAAAATTTTTAGCCTACTAAAATAGCCAAAAACTAAAATAGCCAACTTCCCAAACAAGGCCATTAAGGATCTGGGATGTCTCAAATATTTTCAGGAATTGAGGTGGCTCGCTCAAGGGAAGGGATCTCCTTGTCTTAAAAAAAAAAGTACACTCTTGACTTGCTTCATAATATGGGTATGTTAGGGCGTAAACTCACTTCTACTCCTATGGATCCTAATGTCAAACTCATATCAAAGTCTGGTGAATTGCTGGATTACCTAGGCATGTCTCAGCGTCTTGTTAGACGCCTCATTTATTTGACTAACACTAGACCTGACTTGATATTTACAATTAGTGTTGTGAGTCAGTTCATGCATGCACCTCGCATGACACAGCTAATTTGTTTAGACACATAACCAATAGAAACGAAACAGAAACACACACACATAAAATAAATAAATAAATAAAAAGCAACTTACACCCAGTAAACAATAAAAGAAATATTGTAATATTTTACTGTCAAATGTTTGTTAATAAATGAATCACACCTTTCGTTGCTGTGCATCTTGTGGTGGAGGCCAGAACAACGAGGAGAATTGAAGACTATCGATCCACCTTTCACATGAACTAGCCATATAATATTTTTTGGGTAAGAATAGAGGCAGCAGGTACTCTCACTTCAACCACTACCAATCAAGGATCAGAAGATTGTAATTCAACATTCTCAAGGCCAAACAGAGCACCAACCCAGATCTTTTAATCAATCAATAACTTAGAAGCTTCCACGTTCATCCGCCTAGAAAATTACAAATTGCATCTATCACTCGCAGGCAGTATGAACTCAATAATTGCTGGCTCTGCAAAGTCACTGAAACATAATCAAAGATGCAAAATAAAATATCATCAATATTCACTTAAGCAAGCTAAAAAATAAAAAGATTGGGAAAAAACTATCCAATTCAGGAATTAAAAAACAAACAAACAAACTATAAGCTAAGCCCAAATTCTCTGTAGATATATAAGCAACTTTTTTTGGTAAACTAAAATTTCTAGTTACTTCAATCGAAAATCACTTGAAATGAGAGTAAATAAGCCTTGTTAGTGCTTTGATTGATCAAAACGACAAAACTCAACAAAGGAATCGTTATTTGGCAACTATTCAAATAACACAAAAACGAATATTCACCAGGTTTATTGAAGAAATTTGTCGATAAACTTAGAAAATCATGAATTGAATTCCTATAACCTCTGTTTGGTTGCTGAGAAAATACAAAAAAAACAAAAACAAAAAACACACACACACACACACTACTACTACCACTACTACTACTACTACTACTACTACTACTACTATTTCTAAAAAAAAAAATTACGCTAATCCAAAACGGTTTAAAATCGATCAGTTTAGTCTGTCTGAAAACTACAACAATAAAACGATTTATTTTCGTTTCTAGCATTTTCCACAACAACCAAACAGAACCGACTACGAAATTTCACCATAAAACCATCATATCAAAAAATAGAAAGAAAACAAATATATATATATATCTGTTTTACTTGCCTGCGAATTATGTCTAGAAGATTTTTCCTTCGTATATGTTGCGAATTGGTGCGAGTGATTTTAGGTTTTGAGTTGCGACTTCAAATTTGAGCTTTGTATTTTTCTCTTCTTTTTTTCTCTCCTAGCAGAAGTAGCAGATTTTGGTTGGGTGGAGATAGTCCAGAGAGAGAGAAAAAGAGGAGATCTTTAGCTGCTCTCTCTGTCTTCCTCAGATCCGGACGCTTCATACGTGGCAATGATATTTTCCACGCTTAAAAACCTTGGATGTATGTCAAATCTATTATCATCATCCTATACAAAAAAAAATTGTATGCGCGTTACATACATACATGTATATAATATGCATGTATGTGGACGCAATTTTAAATAACAACAAAAAAATATTATTTAAAAAAAACATACAAATAATTTGGATTTACTCGATTTAGAATTTCTAGGGATTAAGTGTGGCCTTTTTAAAATTCATGGATTTTTAGAGACAAGAAGCATGAGCAAAGAGATGTTGCAAAATTTACATGTTCAAGAATTTACAAATATTGATCAAAAAGTTGATACTTTAGTGGACTAGCACGATAACTGTTCATCAATGTTGCCCTCCAGTGGTTGGTTTAAAATCAACTTTGACAAGTCTATCTTTGCATGAGCATTATCATTCAAGATCATAAAGGGATGTCATAGTAATCATGTTCAAAAGACCTAATTAATGCCGACTGTGTAGAAGCTCAAGCTCCATATAGAGTAATGAGATTTTGCACAGGATTTGGGTTTGTATGAAACCCAGCTTGAAAGCAATTCTTGATCTATTATTGAAGGGATTCAATAAGAAGAAAAATTACTTTAAGCACTCACATAATTCAAGAGATAAGATAGAAACTCAAGAGTTTTTGATGTTACATTATCTAGCTCGAATGGTTAAAAGTTTTGATGATCAAAAAAATTATATACCGAGGCCTGGAAGTAGAAGTTTGGAGCATCTACGAAGGCCTCACAATCATCTTTGAAAAGAATTAGAAGGAAATGGCGATTGAAGTGGACTGTATTGAAATTATAGAGCTCATTCAAAATGAAAACCCACAGACGTGCACCTTCAGAGCACTCATGGAAGACTCAAAATTCTTGCTTGGTAGCACGAGATGCACCTTCAAACATGTATTCCATGAAACAAATAGATGTGCAGATGCCCTCACCAAAATAGGAGCAAAACAAGATGAAGATCTAGTGGTAATGGAAGACAAAATATATATATATATATATATATCAAATTACACTAACGGTCCCTATAGTTTGAGACTTATGTCACTTTGGTCTTTAACTTTTCAATTGTCGCACATTTGATCTTGAATTTTAAATCTTGTTTCAAATAAAGACAATTGAAGATACCATTACTCAATTTCAAGCTCAAATTCCTCAATTTGATAAAATATAAACTAATTTGACAAAAATAATTGTCAAAAAAATATTTTTGAATTTTAAAAATGATTTCTATCCACCAATATAAAATTATGTAAATTTGATAAATTTTTTACATATTTATTTATTTATTTATTACCAAATCAATTTTTATTATGTGTATGAATGATAATCATATAATGGATGACTGTTTTTATTTTCATTAAATTAGTTTTTATTTTTTCAAAGCTCAAATATGGCGACAACTTTGATATCATTATTAAATCAATCCATTAAATCAAAAAAATTCAAAACTAAAAACATTTTATATATTAATATTTATTACACATTAAAAGCCCGACAACCACACATTTATATGATCATCATCCAAACACATAATAAAAATTAATTTGATAAAATAAATAAATGCATAAAAGATTTATCAATTTTTCATAATTTTATCTTTGGTGAGTAGAAATAATTTTTAAAAATTCAAAAATATTTTTTTGATATTTATTTTTGTCTAATTAGTTTATATTTTATTAAATTGACGACTTTACCTTTGCAATTGTGCAATGATATCTTTAATTATCTTTATTTAAAACAAAATTTAAAATTTAGGATCAAATATATTACAATTAAAAAGTTAAAAATTAAATTGATACGAAACTTAAATTATAAGAACTGTTAGTGACATTCACTCATTAAAAATAGTGATGGTTAAATGGGTTTATTTTTAATTTTGTATAGACACGCATAAGGGGCATTTTTGACCTTTTAAAAAAAACCCAAGATGCCTTCACCTGCATGTATGGTCATCAATAATACACATGCCTATCGTATGCACATCCTTTAATAAACAAAAACGTGGGTCCGCAATGGGAGTCCAGCATGTGGGCAGGAGATCAGGGGCACTTCACTGCGAGAAGATATATTCCTAGCACAGGATTTAGCCACGTGTGTGTTAGTCCCAGTTGAGATCCAAATGTGTGTCTAAGGTGTGTTCGGTAACGAGTCAAATAAATAATTTATTCACTTATTTGTGTTATATTATTTTTTTATTTTTATAATAAATTAAAAAAATAAATTATACACAAACCACCCCTAAACAGTGCATTTTTAGAGAAAATTCTATTTATTTATTTATTGCGTACTCATTTTATTATTATTATTATATGTATCTGTCTAATAAATATTATGCATATAAGGTTTATCATAATTTTAAAATGATAGAATACATCATGTAACATTAAAAGTTACATAAGAAATTGAAAGTTTTAATAAAATTTTTAAGTGATATATGGTAACATTCTAAGCAAAATTATACAGTTTGTAATGTTATATAAATTAGTAAGGTCAAGTTTGGCATGACTTAAATAATACAAAAAGTCAAAAAATCACTATCCTATTTAAGTCACATCATCTTATTTAAATCACATCACATCTGTAACACATCACATCAAACTCAACCCAAACCCAACTCATATAAGCAAATAAATCAAAAAGTGCACTTTTTTAGAACATTCCAAACTATCACTAAATTTCATTAAATATATATAATTGGAGTGAGTCATGTTCTAAGTTATAACATTAGAGTGAGTCATGTTCTAAGTTATAACATTTAATTGTTGAATGACAAATTAATTAATAAAAATATCGTAAAATTTGTTAATTTATTTAATATTTTTCACATGTAGTATTCAATGAGATTCATAGGTTATGAGGTCATATTTGACATTTGATTAAAATAGTAAAAAAGTTAATATAAAATGTCCATTTATTTTTTTTTTTTAAATTTGCAAGTATTTTTATAAAAAGTCAAAAAATTATTAAAAAGATCAATTCACAAACCAATATTGAATAATTGATGATTGATTTTGTGATTGATTTTGATGATAGTAGCAATACTCTATCATTTTCAATGAATTTGCATTGGAGGTGGTTCTAGAATCATTATAAAATATTGAATAATTTAATCGAATTAAAAAAAAGAAAGCACATACTTCATTTTTGTTATGTAAATTTACAATAATGGATGCACTTTTAGGTATATATATATTTGCCAATGACATTTTTGAGGTAATTTCATTGCCTAATTAGTACCAAAAAGAAAGAAAGTAAAGAATAATCAATATATATTTACAATGGAAATAAGAGAAATGATACTGGCAGTCTTCATTTGAAAGTTTGTTACAAAAGTAATTTATTAATTAAAAAACTATAAGAAAAAAGGTTAATGCAGAAAAAAATGTTGCTTGTAGATTTATAATTTTTGTTTTTTTTTTTTTTTCTAATAACTTTTAGCATAATTAAAATTAGCTTAAATTTTTTGTCGAGAAATAAATTCAAGAATTGAACTCAGGTTTTTTTTCATAAAAATATGTTTTTTAGTTAATTAATTGAACTTTTAATTATAGACCTATTTTGGAATTTAGAATTTTAGTGGAAAGGTTTAAAAGTTATTACTAAAAAATTAAGTATTTTTTCTACTTTTTATACGTAAAAAAATTACTAAAAAGTCAATTTCTAAAATAACCATGAACATCAAATTCATATATTATACATGGTTAAAAAAAATAAAAATAAAGAAAGAGAGATCATCAACTAATTTATTACTTAATATTTTTATCAGTATAATAATTAGTTGGAAGTTTTTGTTTTTTTTTTTTTTGACAGAAAAAAAAAAAAGGACGCTCTGTGAAAATATCATAGCATCCGTAAGCTTTGGCCCTAGGATAGCTGATTGACAGCCAAATTTAACCCAACCTATAAGAAGATACTCACTACCGGGTAGGGATATAATCGGTTCGGTACGATCAATATTTAGGTAAATTTTTTTACCGAACCGATAGTGTCGGTTTTATTATTTTCAGTATTGATATAGATCGTTTTTCCCATCAAACCGCATCGAATCGCATCAATTAAAGCGGTTCGGTTTAGTGCAGTTCAATTGGTTTAGGAACTTCCCAATTTAAGCCATTATTTAGTAATCACTCATTTATGTAAAAATATTGAATTAGCCATTCGTTAACTATTTCAAACATATCCTATTTATCCATTTAATAAATATTTTACAATTTCTAGATTAACAAAAAATAATAATAAATATTAAGGTTTCAAGAATACTGAATTGGAATTAAGATTATACATAATATGGGTATACTAACTTAGGTTATATAGGGATAATAGGGTTAATTAATTGAGATTAATAATTTATTATTCTTATTAATATCATTGTATTATGAAATTATATACATATATATATATATATGTAATATAAATACAATATATGTTAAAGCGGTCAATTTCGGTTTAGTTCAGTGCATAATGTACTCAAATCGATACCGAATCGAAACCAAATACAGACAGCTTGGTTCGATTTGATCAGTTTTTTTTTTTTTTTTTTCCTTACATCCCTACTATTGGGATAACAATGGATCTCACTCATATCTACACCCACCCCCGCAACAAGAGATGGAGTCTAAAAATAGGGAAATAATGTCAATTCTAAATAGCGCACCTCCAAATAGGAATGTGCGTAGTGTGGTTCGGGCGGTTTGAGAGTAAAATTACAAATCGAATAACAGATTGGCGGATTAGCAGATTGGAAATCGCTGTTTGGACGGTTTTAGGCTGATTGACGGATTGAAAGATATTCTAACAAATTATCAAACATTTATCTAATATATAATACTAATTTGCATAATATTATATATATATGTATATAACATAAAGTGATTTTACATATTATGTTTCATATATATAATTATTAATTTGTAATAAATTTTACATCTTAAATATCTTTCACACTCATTTTTATTTTGATATTTCATTAGAGGTTAAAAAATATATATGTATTAACTATAGCAGAGCAGATTAATTTGAAAGATGAATTATAAATTTTAAAATTTAACTATAATTAATGAATAGAACAATATAAATTAATACAAATTAAGACAATTTTAACAAATTAAATAATATTTTACCCAATCCTTCTCCCAAATATCAAACCCTGCTGTTCCGTGTAAAAAAATAGGTCAATTATCCAAGTTAGCACCACCCGGTGGTAATTAGTTGGATGTTTGGTAGTGATATTTGGAAAGATCTCAAATAGAACAATCTAGAATGACAAACGAGGAACAAAGTAAAATGTCGGCCAATCCACCCACATTAAAAACTAGAAAGCAGCAAGCCACGCGTCGGAGCAATCCACCAAACCCGGTAATTCTCCTGATTTTTTTATTATGAAAAATGATTGAAAACGTTAAAAAAAAGTTTTAAGAAACTATTAATTGTCATATGTCTAACTGTGAATAGGAATGGCAACGGGGCGGGGCGGGACGGGGCGGGGCGGGGCGGGGCCGGGGACCACCCTCCCCGTCCCCGGCCCCGATCCCCGACGGGGAACCTGTCACAGTCCCCATCCCCGTCCCCAACGGGGATCGGGTTTCCCCGATCCCGAAAAGTCCCCGATCCAACTCTATTTCAACAAACACCATCAACAGATAAAAAAAAAAAAAAAAAGAATAACAGAGCATAAAAAAAAAACCAGATCTATTTTAACATTCAACATCATCAACATAGATCAACAAAAAAAACAACAGATCAAAAAAAAAAAAATTACAGTTGATCAACAGATCAAAAAATAAAATTAAAAATCATCAGATCAAAAAATAAAATTACAAATCATCAGATCTTACAGATCTGAGCTGATGAGGGCGGAAGAGGAGGATATCGACGGAGAAGGGCAGCGGTGGAGATCGGCGAAGGAGATCGGCGGATGAGGACGGCGGTGGAGATTGACGATGTGCTGCACTCCATAAGATCTGCCGTGGCGACGGAGGAGGAGACGGTGGTGGCTTGGAAGTTGGAGGAGGCTCCTGCGTGACTGCGTCTGTGTGCGTGAAGAGAAGAGAAAAGAGAGTGAGAGAAGAGAAGAGAGAGAGCGAGTGTAAGAGAGAGTGTGCTGCTGCTATTCAACTTCAACAACCGGGCTTTGAAAGTTGAAACATTATATAATATAATATATAAATATAATATAATATATAAAATATATAATATATATATATATATAAATCGGGGGGCTACCGGGGCGGGGGGCGGGGCCGGGGCCGGCCGGGGCCAGGGATGAAATCTGTATCACCGTCCCCGGTCCGTATATCATCGGGGATGAAATTTTAAATACCGTCCCCGTCCCCACGGGGATATTTTTCGGGGAATCACCACTCAATTCGGGATCAGGGGGTCGGGTCCCGTTGGGCCGGGTCCCCATTGCCATCTCTAACTGTGAAGTGATGTTGTGTGTTAATTTTTTAATAAAAATTGAAAGTTTTAATTTTAAAATTTTAAAGAGAGTTGTAACAATATGGTAAAAAATGAAATCCATATATGATGTGATTTATATCTATATATATATATATGTTTTTTCTTGTCACATCAAAACGTTGGAACAATTTAAGAATTTGGTAAAAAATTAATTTTTTTTATTTTTTTACACAAAATGTCACAAAAACACTAACTTTTTTACAAAAAAAAAAAAAACTAAAAAGTCAAAAAATTAATTTTTTACTAAATTTTCCAAAACACCACTTTATATCAACACTCTTTTAATTATTTACGCTCCAATCAACGTGCTCATAACTTTCTCACAAACCAAACAAGTCCTGATCACTATCGTGTCAAAAATGACAAGTTCTGTGGGGCCAACTCGTAGTGAGCCTACTGATGGACGCCTATCTGATTTGGAAAATAATACAGAATTCTAAATTTAAAATAGGAAGTGCTTTTGATAAATTCTCTTTTTAAAAATTTTATTTTATTTAATTCATATTTGTTTTGGACTATTTTATTAGATTTTATTTGAGGTAAGAAGATTAAAACATCCACAATTTCTCATGCTCCCTATTAATATTGATTGTTATTATATTTTGGTAGTTCCCATACATTAGGATGTTGACTGTCATTATATTCATATTAATTTGAAATGAATTTTTGTTATTGGGTTGTCAATTATATGATGTGAATATTCACATCATGTAATTGAAATGAATATTCACATTATTATATTCACATTAATTTGAAATGAATTTTTCTCATTGTGTTGAAATGAATATTCACATTATTATATTCACATTAATTTGAAATAAATTTTTCTCATTGTGTTGTCGATTACATGATGTGAATATTCATATTAAAACATACGAATGTGAACGTTCACATCACTACATGTTGTGAATAAGAATATGTTGTCAATTAAAAATATAACATGTTGTAAATATTCACATCACTACATTAGATGAGAGAATTTTTCGGAAAGGTGTTGTGAACGTTCACATTAGATGAGAGAGAATGTTCACATTATTTTTAATGTGTTTTCAATTAAAAATAAGAAGGTTCACATATTGTAAACATTCACATCATTACATTAGATGAGGAAGAATTTTTCAGAAAGGTTTTGTGAATATTCACATCAGATGAGAGAGAATATTCACATTATTTTTAATGTATTATCAATTAAAAATATATTCACATCAGATGAGAAAGAATGCTCACAATATTTTTAATGTGTCGTCAATTAAAAATATATTCACATTATATAATAATATAAAATAATAACATCAATGTTATTTAATTTGTATATGAAACTTCTTATGCCTTGGTCCTTTCCCTTTTCTCTCCACATTAAATATCAACATTAAATATCAATATTAAATATAAGGGTATAAGAGTCTAAGAAAATAATGTAAATCAAGAAAAAAGACTTTATGAAATAAAAGTATAAATACATGAGACTAAGTGGGTTAAAAAATTCCTTCATGGATTTCTTGGGTTAGAACACTTCTAAATAAGATTTATCAATAAAAATTCCTTTAAAATATCTGATTTGGAAAATAATACAGAATTCTAAATTTAAAACTCTAATTTGAACTTTAATAATGTGACAAAACAAAAAATAAAAAATAAAAAAAAAGACACAAATATCACATCATGAATAGGGCCGGCTTATTAAAACTCCTCTCAAGCTCTATATTTAGAGCCCCTAATCTTCTTTTTTTTTTTTTTTTTATCTAATTTAAAGGTTGTTTGGTTAGTTGGATATTAGAATATTTTTTTATTTTTTTAATTATATTATTTTTAAATTATTTTTGTATATTTTTTTTTTATAAAAAATTAAAAATACAGTTATTTAAATTATTCTAAACAACCCCTTCACTTCCACCAACCACAAAAAGGAGCTTCCCATAAAAAATAAAAAAAATGAAGAGACAATTACCACAAAAAAAAAAAAAAAAAATCGTTTGAGTTTTGTGATAGAATAAAGGGGCATTGACCGGTAAATTCCATTTTTCCATCTTATAGATCATGTGGTCCTAATTGTTTTCTTTAAAACCGTTTAGTTCTCGTGAGTGTTTGTTTACTATTTTGCCATTGAGGTATTAATTTGTGGTTGTTTGGCGCTGTAGACACCCCATTTTTGACCGTCCTCAAGACTTGGACGTTATCGTTTGAACACTCGGTGATCATTCATGTTTGTGTTCGTCTTGAGTTCCCGGAGGTCTCGGCTATGCGCCTTACCTCAGGATCTCTCAACTCGACTGTTTTGTATTTGGTTTTGCACCAAACACTTGTGTTTTGCTTTTGAGGAGCAGGGAATGGCTTGTTGGCCATCCCCACACCTCACCGGCCATGGCTTGAGGCCACCGGCCACTGTTTTGTTGCCACTAGCCATTGGTGATGGCTGGCCGGCACTATCTGTGGTCGGCCGACCATTGTTTTGGCCAATTTGTCATTTTTGGCTAGCCGACCACTGTGCGTCTACTTTTGTAGATATTTTTGTGCCAGCTGTGATAGCTGGCACCCACTTTTCCCCCCTCCATACACGTGTATGGAGGGATTTCACTCTTGCTTAGCTTGTTTTGTAAGCTTTGCAAGAGTGATCCTCTATAAAGGGAGGGCCTCTCCTTCCTCCTCCAAGATTACAAAAAAGCTCCAAAGAGGGTTTGAGATTAGGGTTAACATATTATATCTATCTATCTCTATATCTTCCTCTCTTTGTGTCTAAGTGTGTTTGTTCATAGTTTTGCATACAAACACCTAGTATTACACTTTCCTTTAGCCACTGAGGTACTAAGGAGTGATTTTCAGAATTTTGAGCTGGTTTTGAGTTAAGAAAAGCAGCTGGAGTGCTGTTCTTGAAGGGGTCTACAAGGGTAAGAACTTTACCTTTAAATACCCCATTTTTGCATAGTGTTTTTGCCTACCTTGCATCTGTTTTTGAGCTTAGTGTATAACATATAAAAGTCTTGTTTTTACTTGCTTAAAATAGTTGTTTAAGGTTGTTTTGGTGTTTGGGGTTGTTTGACCCCTCTTAAGCCTTGTTTGGCCCCCATTTTGTGCTATTTTGGTGAGCTCCGGGACCACCTTGTTTGGGCCTCCTCACCACTGAAATCTTGAGGGATTTCAGTGGTGAGGATGGTGGTTTGAGGTCCTAAGAAGGAGAGGGCCATCCCCTCTCCTTGTTATTTTCAAAATGTGTCATTTTTGCCTCATGTGTGAGCACCATTTTTAAGTTCATGTTGGCCATGTCTTAAGTGTTATTTGTGTTTATTTTGCCATAATATAGCATTGTTTTTACTTGGTTTAGACACACCATGCTTGCCTTGCATACTTGTCTTGTAATGCCATATTTTGCCTTAACATGCTTTAAGCTTTGACCTTTGTTCTAGCATGATTTTGGCCAAGCTTTGTGAAGCTTTTGTGTATGTTTTAGTGTGCTTGAGATCTGTTTTTGGTTGCTTGGGTCATCCATGCTTTGCTTTGTATAGCTACCATGCAATTCCCCTTGTGAGCCTTGAGTGTTGACCCCTCTAGCATGCTTTACTTGCTTTGTTTCAGTGGTTTGGAACCACTTACCATGACATTTCAGTCCCCATGGTATGCTTGTATGCTTGCATTTGATGCTCCTTTAATGTTTTAAAATGTTGTAATCTTGTGCTCTATGTTTGGCCTCTTTTGTATGCTCCCATGTGTAGGCCACTTAGATGTTATCTAGGTGTGCCCTTAGCTTTGTTTAGGTCTGCCTTGGGGTGGTTTTGAGTCCCCTTGGCCCTTTGAGGCTTGGTTGGCATGGCCATGGTTTAAGCCTCTTGGCTTGCCTTGAGTTTTGGACATTATTACATGCTATGCTTGTCTTGTTAAGTTGGTTTGGCACCTTTTATAACATGATTTTCAGAGCGTTATATGCATGTTATTTGCCCTTGTTTATCCCTTTTAAGTGTGCTTAAAAGTTACTCTTTGGTGCCTAAGTGTTGGACCATGTGTGCATGCATGTTTGTATGTGTTTTGGCTTTCATTTCCTTGGCATTTGGCCACTGTTTTGGGCTCATTTGAGAGCTGCCCAAATTGGTACAAGTCCATTGTTTGTACGTTGTCGCATGCTCGCCTTGTGTGTTGTTGCATGCTTAGCCCATCGCATGTGTTGCATGCTTGAAACACTTTGCATTTGGCATGCATTTCCTTTGCTAAGTTGCTTTGCATGTCTCCATGTTAGTTCCCTCACATGTTGTTGCATGTTTGCCATTAGCATTGTTATTGAATGCTTTGCATGCTTGTTTGATTAGGTTGAGTGCCTAGTGTACATTGCTTGCTTGCATGCTCACGTCGCATATTTAGCTCGTATGCTTAGGTTGCGTTTGGCATGCATGCCTTATCTCTTGAATCACCATGATAGAGGTTAGGCCATTTGTTTGTTTGGTTTGCATTACATTTGAAATCAAGATGCACAACTTGACTTCTTGGGCCATAACGTATCGAAATGCGCGATTGGTGGTCCGAGAATCAAGGAACATCCTCCTTTGAGTCATAAACATGATAAGGGGTGTGTTGGTGCACACATTTGCTTGAAATGCATTGCCATACCTTGTTTGTCCTCTGTTGCTGTCAAAGCAGGATTCTGCAGGCATAGATGGCCGACCGACCTCATTTAGTGCCGACCGACCATCCATTTATAACCAATGGCTTCATTTGTGGTCGATGGCCACTTACCTTTGGCCGGTGGTGTTCCCCCTTGGTCGGTGGTGTTCCACAGTGTTCAGAGAGTGTTCTTTGAAAATTGTGCCATTTTCAGAGGAGCAGAGCAGGGTAAACAGAGGCAGCTTGTGCATGGCATTGGATTTCTGGGCGAAGCCAATCCGAGCATGCGTGCACCCCTCTTCCCGAGGCCCTTTATTGCTTTCAGTAGCTTAATTGATTCGTTAATTAGTTAAGTGTTGTATAAGTTAATTAATTAGCGTGTAGGTTAATTAATTTGTATATTCTTTTGGTCCCTCCGGGCGAGGACGAATTTGTAATGAGTGTGGGTGGGTGTGTACATGTCTTTCAACCCCCACTTCTGTCTCCCTTTTACTTACCTGCTTTTGATGGTTAGTATTAGGACATATTCAATTTAGCACACCTTATGCTATGCATGCGTGCATCCATTTATTTGTATTGCATGCACCGGGCTCGACACATCATGCTAACTGCATAGTATTCCAAATCTAACTTGAATATGTGCTATTTGTTGCATTCCACATGCCATCCTAGGATTAACCGAGCCTATTCTAGTTGCATTTTGTATGCGATGCATTAGCTATTTAACATGGACTTGGATCATACATTGATTACTAACAAGTTCTTTGTTTTGGCTCGGAGTACTCGGTAAGCTTGTTATGCTTTAGTATCTTGCATGAGTGTGCATGTTAACATAATAGCATGCTTACCATGTGGCTATATGCTTATGTGATATAAACTGCCTGAATGCCTGTGGGTGAAGGTTGGATTGTTTGAGTTGGAACAACTCATTGAAATCCGTGTTTTAGCCTACTCGCGAGTAGCAAATTCCAAACCATTTTCCAAACGAGCGGATATGCAATGCTTTGTTCCAAATTAGGCGATCTAATCTATACTTTTGTGCTATGCGCATCACATAGTAATTCTAGGCTAATAACTGGGATAAGAGCACATAACGTTTTCAAAACAAGATATCACGGTTAGTAGAGGCCGATCTTTGATCGGGCGAGTGGGGGTGCTCATAGCTGACCTTCCCCAATCATACCCAAGTTCCCGAGCCGGGGTAACTTTGGTGATGACGGACACGTGGCCTTAGGCAAACGAGTCAGGGTTTCCTAAATTCTCCCATAAAAAATATTTAGGTAGCGACTCTGTATCTGGCAAAATAGTCCATGTTTGGCACTTCTTTCAAAAAAAATCTATTTTCAAAAACGATTTGTCGGATTTGGACTCTTTGGTGATTTATCAGTCTTACATTGCACATTGCAAGATCAGATTAAGAACCGACACAAATCGAGTCCGAACTGTAGCATTGAGGTCCACGCGGGCGCGTCTATAGGCGCGCATGTGTTTATGGGAATGGGTGTGTTTGTGCTTCACGTCCCAATCAAAAAAGGTACTAGTACTATTTTTAGGTGGTGTGTATTGCAGGCAGGTGGTTATGGGTCGTGATGTAGGTGGAGTAAGTGGTGTTTGTGTGATGTTGGGGAGTTATGTTGTCACGTGATCAAACCCACCCACCTGGTCAAACACGATTTCGAATCCTGTGTAACTTGACCCACTGAAACGTTCCTAAAAATGGTTGAGCATTGTTGGTTTGGGTAATACGAATCGGTAGTGTTTGTCGACGTGAACCCTAGAATTTGTTACGATTATCCCCTTTTGTGATTTGAATTTCAAATTTCAGTGATTGCGAAACCCACGTTACAGATTTAGGCAATATTTTACGCATTTGTTTGTGCATAAGAGAAGCTGTAGGGTTCAAATTCATTTATTTCTTGGTGGTGAAGAACCCTAATATCTTCCGTGGAAAAAGGCTGTTGCTCTGTGCACCTTCCAGATTAGAGTGAAGTACCATTGGCAGTGGATACAAAGTATTATTCAAATGTTTGAAACAGGTAAGTTGTTCATGGATTGGGTTATTATTTTACCTTTATTCGACTATTTTGATGTGGTTTTTAGTTATTGGTGGCTTGTGGTATGTGTTCTTCTGCACAACCAAATATGGATGTATGCATTTTTTTTTAGTTTGTTACTTCATGGTGTTTTTCCCACTATGTGTGTATTGTGTTGTTTGTGAACTGTTTTGATTGGTTTTCTATGTGTTTCGGTTTTAGAATGTGGGGAATATTCTACGTGTAGAGCCATTTTGGTTGGGATGTTGGGTGCTTTTGCCGAGGATATGAATTCCTAAAGTTGGGGTTGTTGGGTTGGTACCTTTTCATGTTGTGGGGTATATGTGGCATGATTATTGTGAAAAGGATTAATTGGGTGTGGGGGTTTTATTTATGCGAATGGGGTGTGGTGTGGGGGGACCGTAGGCACGTGTGTACGCGGAGGGTCAAATGATTTTGTAATGATTATGTGTGGGAAAGTTGTAGCTGATCTAGCATGTTATATGTTTTTGGGTTGGACGTGGGATATGTTTGTAAGTTTAAAATGTAATTTGTTATGTGGCTTTATAATTGATGTTGTTGGTTATAGGTTGTTTGCCGTCTATGGTGTACGTGGGCACTTTATGAAATTGGTGTCAACATTTTTGTTTTGGATTTGTAATTAATGTTGTTCAATTACGTGCTGATTTTTTTGATCGTGTTGTTGGCAAGTTATCGTTGTTGTGGAACAAATATTGTTATTGTATTGTAGTTGATTGTGGTGGTACTGTGAGTGGGTTGGGTAGTGTTTTTTTTTTTTTTTTTTGAAATACTGAAATTTGTTCCTTTAGTGAAGTTGTCCGTTTTGCTTATGTGACTTATGGAACTGCAAGGGTTAACACGGGGGGAAGCTAGTAGACATGTTCATGTGAGCATAAACGGCAAGAGGCAATGGTCTTGTCATCAAAAAGTAAAGTTGGGGTGAACATGCCTAGACAAGTCCTGTTTAAGCGGCCTAACATTGTGTCTCATTCCGGTAGTGCTAAGAAGCGTATCAAACCGTGGCTGAATTTTCGGTCTAACGTTGCTGGGATCATTAAAATGGTTTATGCAGTAAATTTGAGGGAAGTGCACCTGGCACACTTAAGGAAGACACCATTCTAGTTTATGATTGAAGCTATATTAATCAATCAGCTTGATCACACCGAGTTCTGAAAGGGCGACGATTTGATTGTGCGTATCATAAGGTCGTATAGCGTACGAAAAGAGAAGTTTGTTGTTGGGGGATGTGGTATTGATGTGACGAATGAGGATGTGAAGCTATTGTTTGGGTTGCAAAGTGGCAATGCATTCCTTGATTTGATGCCACGGTCGAGACCTGCGTCTGATTTTGTCCAGCGTAGGTTCCCCGGAACAAGTAGGATTACACCGACACTTGTGAGGGATTTTCTGACGGAGGTGGCGGTGGGGGACACGCCACGCGATCATGAGGACACTGCCAAATTCCTTTGTTTGTACGTATGTGGGAAACTATTTTTTTCAATGTCCGGTGAGACAATTAGTTAAACGTTGATCCGGTACGTGGACAACATTGACGCGATGAAATTATATGATTAGAGTAATACGCTGATGTGTTTGGTGAGGGACTTCCATCGGACACCGGAGAAAGTTACCGGATGCGTAGTTGCTTTAACGGTAAGTGTACTACTTGTATTTTGGTTGTTGGTTTTTTTTGTTAACCTAATTTAATATTGTTTGGTAAGACCTTGGTTAGTTGTTACATGGATTTGTGTTTTGTGGTGGCTTGTGGTGCAGTTTTGGTTATGTGAACACATGATCATTGTGAAAGCCAAATATGGGCACAGGTTTCCCAGATTCCTCAGATGGGACATTGGTGAGGTGATATCTAGTTCGCATGGTTTGAAACTAATTGATCCAAACAATTTTTAGGTACCTATTTGTGATTTGTTGGGATATTTTTTAGCTCGTTTAGTGTTGTGTTACAGCTCTTATTGTTACGTGTGGTGGTGGTAATTATGGGTTTACAACACTCCTATTTTGGGTAGGTGATCACGGAACAGTTGGTTATACATGCACACAAAGTCTCAATTTTAGAAGGGAAATGTGTGATAGGGGATGGAAATGTGGGATTTGTTGAAGACGAGGGTGATAAAGTGGCAGGAGTGGGTGTTAGCGTGTTTGCAAATGTTAAACTAGAGGGTAAGAGTTATGGTCAGCATCATGGTGGGAACATATAAAACGAACTGTGGACAATAGCGTATATTATGCAAAGCTGACAACGTGGAGGTCTATCCAGTGAGGAGTTGGCTGGATGAGATGGTTAGTTTTTACCCAAGTGTAGTAGTCCGACAGGGAAGAACGGGTGCGAAAACGTTGGTCCATCTAGTCCTGCTTTTGGGATTGGGGACGAAAGGGACAACCAAATTATAATGGAGTTGAAGAAAGAAGTTGCTAGATTGAAATAGAAGAATGAGATGCAATCAGTTAATCTGGTGGCAAGTTTTGAGAGCATTTTTTGGGTGAAATACGAAGAATGCAAGAAACTTGTAGTTGAGAATGAAGAGTTACGACACACTGTTGCAGCCCTTGAGGAGCAAGTTGCTGAGCAAGCAGTGCATAGTGTGACGCAAAGTTTCTGTGGTGTCAACGTCACAACCACGTATGTGGATGAACATATTGTTGGCAATGTGGCAGGTGTTGAAAATAGACAGGACAACTGCCAGACGATTCATGGTGGGATTGTGATGGATGCCTCTCCCGTCGCATATGTCCCCATGATAGACAACAACGAAATGCATGGTGCCATCCAAGCAGATGATAGTGATGTCGTTGTTGCCAATCTTTTGTTGAGGGAAGGTGGTAGTGATGTGGATGGTATGAACTCCTTCGTACGTAAGATCAAAGGTAAAGTGAAGAAAAATCTGAAGTTGTCAGGGTTTGAGTACCCAGAGTTAAGGGGTAGGGCACAGAAAGTGAACAACAAAATGAGCATTTCTATGTCCGGAGGGGTTCGGTGTAGTGTGGATGTGTTGCAAGATGTGATTGATGTAGACAATGTTGGTAATGGGAAGAAAATATTCACAAGGTTTGGAATCACAAATCGTAGCACAGTGTGGAAGATGATGACCGAGCGAGAGAAAGATGTGATAAGCACTGCCTATGATCGATATGGTGATAGGTAAGTACCGTGTTTATTTGTTTGTATTTTGTTATCGGTCTAGAATACGCATTTCATTGGTAGTATTCGTACTGTAATACACATTTCATTAGTAGTAGTTGTACTTGTAATATTATCTGTTAACACATGTGTGTAGGGCTGTTATGTGGGTTGGACGAGTTGATGGGAACGCAGTATATTTTTCGGATGTTAGATCACTAGTGAGGCAATTAGGTGTGAGGGGGAATGTAAGTGTTACGAATTGTATTCAGGTTGAAATTGGTTCACCAAAGTTTCTATTTTTTAATCTTGTGTGAATGTGTGAATATTGGTCTTACTTGGTTTGTGGCAGGTTATTGACGCCTTTGCGAAGGTGTTGTCAGACGAGCAAAACAGGTTGAATGCGGGGAAAGATTTCCTGGAGAACTCTTATTTCTTCAGCAGCATATGCTAGGTATGGTTTTGTTGGGTGTCACATGTGTGACATAGTTTGTCAATGGTGTGTAGGGAATTTAATTTAAATTTTTTTTTTTTTTTTGCTATGTGTTAATGGGTTGATGTGCGCAGGATGTGATGAAAGGTGAAAATGTGGAGGCAAGATTCAATTATGTGACGAGCAATCTACACGCTGGTAGGGGTGCATTTTAAATGCATTTCCCCCTATGCCACCTTGGGCATTGGACATTAGTGGTTTACGACACCGAGGACGAAAGCTGGAAGCAATATAATTCGATACGAAGCAGCTCCAGTACCGGTGGTGTGCATTATGCTGAGGCTGTCAAACTGGTGAGTTAATTTGAATTATGGTAAAATTGGTCATTTTGTAATGGTAATGAAATTCCATGTTATTTCTTCTCATTGGGTTCCCTGTGATTGCATAGAAAAACATTGTAACGGTTGTGCAGCAGCACTCAATGCGGTGCATGGCTTGGATCAGCTGGTTGGTATGCAAGATTTTGACATACCAGTAGAATCAGTCTCTGAGTGCCCCCAGCAACGGTCGGAAACGTAAGTGCAACGTAATTGTTTTTTGAACAAGGTTGAAGGTGCGCAAGATGTGAGATGTATGTTCTTGACGCCACTTTTTTGTGTTTTTTGTTACAGCATGGACTGTGCGATAATCATTTGCGCTATAATGAGACAATATGTGAATCACGTTGATGTGGGGCGTTCATTGGAAGGTGGCAACTGCAGTGTGTTACGTGCGAACATGGTGAAAAGTTTCGTAGGTGATCCTGTACGTGGGGTAGTGAGCAACATAGGCTGAATGGTGGGGTGATGACAGTTCAGTTAATATTCCGTTACTTTGGATAACGACTAGTTTAAATAGTAATGCTCAGTTAGTACATTTGAATAAGTCCCTTTTTCTAGCCTTTTAAGTACTACTGTTTATAGTTTTTGTGTTGGTTATACGTTTTGTCGTTCGCATTTGGTGTTTGGTGTTTGGTGTTGGGTTTTGTCATGGATGTTTTTGATTATACATAATCAAAAAAGTGTTTTCTCTCTTTGAAGCTTATATGTATATTAGGCATAATGTTTTGTTCATACGGGTTCTTGACTTGCGTGCATTACTGAAAGTGAATTTGTTGTTTTTGTTCATATGGAGATGATGATGTGAATGTGTTGTTACAATGGGATTGACATGTCACTAACAGGGTGCTGTTCACTTTGTTTCGTTGGCAATGTAACAAGTTTAGTATTTAGATTAGGGTGCAAATGTTTGTTGGAAAGGGGATTGTGTGTTTGAAGTTGTTGTTTCTGTTCATATGGAGATAATGATGTGAATGTGTTGTTACAATAGGATTGACATGTCACTAACAGGGTGATGTTCACTTTGTTTCGTTGGCAATGTAACAAGTTTAGTATTTAGATTAGGGGGCAAATGTTTGTTGGAAGGGGGATTGTGTGTTTGAAGTTGTTGTTTTTGTTCATATGGAGATGATGATGTGAATGTGTTGTTACAATGGGATTGACATGTCACTAACAGGTTGTTGTTCACTTTGTTTCGTTGGCAATGTAACAAGTTTAGTATTTAGATTAGGGTGCAAATGTTTGTTGGAAGGGGGATTGTGTGTTTGAAGTTGTTGTTTCTGTTCATATGGAGATGATGATGTGAATGTGTTGTTACAATGGGATTGACATGTCACTGACAAGTTGCTGTTCACTTTGTTTCGTTGGTAATGTAGCAAGTTTAGTATTTAGATTAGGGTGCAAATGTTTATTGGAAAGGGGATTGTGTGTTTGAAGTTGTTGTTTCTGCTCATATGGGATATGATGATGTGAATGTGTTGTTACACTGGGATTGACATGTCATTGACAGGTTGATGTTCACTTTGTTTTGCTGGCAATGTAGCAAGTTTAGTATTTAGATTAGGGTTCAAATGTTTGTTAGAATGGGGAATGTATGTTTATTTATGATGTATACAGGGTCGTATAGTTGTTATTAGTAGCTTAAATATGAGCTTGTTACATGTATCATGATGCGTATGGATATTCACACAGCTTTCACGTTTTGCAAATGAGGCATGTTGTAGGTGACAGGTAAGTTACCTATTGTGAACTTAGTGCTGTTAAGTGGTGAGCAGGTATGCTACCGTGCTGTAGTGTAGTTACGAAATTTATTTATCGAGATAGACACATGTCAGATCGTTTGAATTACTAACAAAGTTAATGTTGTGTTGTAGTTGTGAAGACTATAGTACAGTATTCACGTAATGCCATTCGCATGGTGGGGATGGTAAAACCTGGTTATTTTGATACTAACCACGGAAGGCAAATGTGTGATGGTAATACCAAGTACATTGTGGTGAAAACAATTATTGAATTACTTGAAGGAAAGTTGATATTAATAACTGAGTGTACCAGTGATATAAAATTGGCTATAACAGAGTTGTGTGGCGTCGCGCACAATTATTGGAAGGGAAACAATTAAACATAATTATTCCAGCGAAGAAACAACTTGAAAGTAGTTAAAAAGCAATGTATCACATATGGCGAGCACATAAGTTGCTAAGGTTTTATTCATGACGTGGGTGGTTTTCATGATGTGGTTAAATGGGTTCGTTGCATGTCTTCCTGTTATGGTTCCCTATGCACCCACATCTGCCGCATCTGATTTGCTGAACATGTTTCCCCTTTGACAGTGTCCTCTTCTTCTTCGGCTTACCAGGTGTATGTTTCACGGTGGGCGGCTTGATGATGTAATCACGTGGGTTGAAAGGCGGTTGCTCAACGGTGGGAATTAGGAAAATGCTTACTGTATAAGTTGAACGATATTCGGACACATGGAATTATGGTTCGACCAATGTGTTCAAATCCCAACCACTTTTTTGGATGGCAACCATTACATGAGTGCAAGGGAACCCATTGAGCTGCCACTTGAAACATGAACAAGTGCGTTGACCGATATCAACGGTGACCGATGGAAAAGAGTGCATTTCGTACACATCAACGTTTGATTGGCCTACTTTCCATGATCTACCTTCCTTGAATGCTTTTTCAAAACCGGACTCCATTTTGGGCATATTGTGCCAGACCATGTTTGGGAAGCATCTCTACGCTTCGCCATTTGCCGCATCAATTTGGTTCGGATGCTGTCAACCATTCTTGTGATTGGGAGGTTGCGTGCTTCCTAGACCCATGAGTTGAATGATTCTGCAGCATTTGAACACATCTCACCGTAATGCTGCCCCCTGTAAAATGAGTTGGACATGTCCGGAAATAAATATGACCATTATGACAATATGTGTTGTACATGTGCATTTGTGGAGGAACATGTGGGACATACCTGAAAAATGCATTTGCCCAATGTTGTGGATGTGCATTTGCTAGGAATTCAGATGCAACTGTTCGTCCCGATTTATGGAATTGTTCAACATTGTGGTTAAAAGCGATAACAGTTGGTGCGTACGTGCAATGTCGTAACTTGCTTACCAAACCAACCCGAAGCATACTGTTTGAGTAACGCAGCATGTCCCTCAGATTCCTCCACAAATGTTGAAGACAGAATGCATGTTCTGCATTCGGGAATACGGTTAGCATCGCTTCAAGCAATCCGAGGTTCCGATCTGATACGAAGGTTAGAGGTCTGTCCCCATGCACCATCTGGGCAAGATGCTAAAAAAACCAATACTAGTTTGCGGTGTTCTTGGAGTCCATAGTTGCATAAGATAAGGAGAACAAACTTGTGGATTCAAATAAATGTTTAGGACTCATTATATTCTGTATTCAATGGTTTTGACAAAAACATAGGCACGGTGGGTCAATGCCATCAAGAGAGATTATGAACGTGGTATGTTTGGTTGTACCGTGAATGGTGTTGTGTCATTGTATAAGTTGAATGAACTGACCTTGGTTTCCATCTTTCACGGTGGTGGCAAGTAAGAACCCTTTGAAGCACCCTTTGAGGAGTGTGGCGTCTAGGAAAAGCAACGGATGACAATGGTTGAACCCCTCGATACATGCTTTGAATGAAATAAAGTATCGTGTGAACCGGTGTGTGTGGTCATCATATTCGATATTGATGTAGGTCCCGGGGTTGTGTTCCAATACCGCATTACTATACCAATGCAACTGATTAAATGAAATGGAATGTGCACCGAACAATTCACCCCTCGCTTTTTCGATACCAAGCCACGCCACACGGTAAGTGATGTCGAGGCCATAATCTTGTTTCAAGTCCAATATCACTTCTGTAGGACGGGTTAGTGGCCTATTCCGTACACATTCAGCTATGATGTCGGCGACGAGCTTAGAACCAACAAGTGGGTTTATGGATGTACGGACAACAATGCCACAAATGTGTTCACTGTTCCATTTACGTAGGTAGAAAAATCTGTTGGCCTCCAATTTTCGTCCTTGGACAGCCCACGTGCAAGCCTTTGATTCATTCATAGCACAGATAGCCGTTACCCGGACGGAGTCGTTCTTAACAAACTTGATCTGGAACCCACATTCGACGGCGTATTTCCGTAAAACATTACAAAATTCAGAAGCCCCACCTTCAAAGTGTTGTCCGATGTGGGTAAATCCATTTGCCCATGGAGCGAAAATGAAGACTTTCTCCTTGTGCAGACAAAATGATTGCAGCAGGTTGACTTCATCGTCCATTCCAACTCATTTAGTACTGCAGCACCCGTTGTGACGTAGGCGTGAGTTGTCATTGGATCACTGCCAGGAGTGTTGTTATCCCTTTAAAGATGTTGGTCAATGACCACGTCAACTAACTGCAAGCAGAACGAACGGGCAAGGCAAATCATATTCTGCATATCTACATCATTCTATAAGGAGAAGTTGTTATAGCCAGGGATCTTGTAGAACAACATAATATTTCCCGATAGGAGCCCGTCGAACTTCGAACAAACATAATCGACAAATTTAGCATATGTGTGCGACGGTTGCAAACTATATGCAACATTTGTGGACCGGTAACAACATAGCAACATCATAAAGGCGTCCTTCTGCAAAATAGCACAGGTATTTGTACAGAAATACACACAATTAAGCATATGAAAATGATCCATCAAACCGAAATGAAATAATTACGATAAAAATACAACTGAAATCCGGATTGTGCATCGTTGTGAATGTGCAGTTAAGAGGGCATAGCAATCAAGAACACATGAATTTGGGTGTTGTAACTGGACAACGAATGTTTATTTATACTCATTCCCCTGTCGGTGTGTTCACAGAATCGAGGATTTGTGCAATGGTGTGCATGTGTGGGAATGGTGAGGGAGAACTTTTTAATATAAAATGCCAGAATGTGCAACGATGGCGTCGACGTAAGTGGAGCACTTCTTGTCTGTCACGCAGATCAAAATGAACCCAAAATGTAAACCCTAATTATATATCCTCGTAAAGAAATCTTCACCACTGTCAGCCCCCACAATTCTTGGGATTGCACATACCCAAAACAAAAACAAAACATCCCATATAATAGGTGAGGGCATATTCATCCAGCATACACCAGACATGTTCAAAAGAGGACTTATCAGTAATCAATCCCGTCTCACATGGAGTTGTCAATCAAACAAAAAATCAGCGGGATCAAATGGAATACAATTTAGCCATATAGTACTTTCCGATAAATTCCCCTAAAATAAATTATAAATTTTTAATTCTATCAATTTAAATTTAAATTTTTTGATTTTTTTTTGTTCGAATTTTGTAATAAAACAAATCCTAAATTTTTAATTTTATCAATTTAAATTTAAATCATTTGTCTATTTTCATTAAGACTCCGTTTGTTTCAACATAAAATATTACACACACAAAAAAAATATTTTTGTTTTTGTTTTTCGGCGTTTGATTGACACTTCAAACAAAAAAAAATTATTGTCTATAAGAGAAATTTTGATGCAATAAAGCAACCATTTATGAATTTTTAGAGAGCTAAGATACTTATTTAAAAATGATAAATGTTTTGAAAAGGTAGTGAGTGATAGTCAAACTTTGTGAAAATTGACTTACATAATTTTTAAAGGCAAATTATTTTTGAGAAAATGATGCAAAAATATTTTATTTACTTTTTGTTCAACCAAATAACAAAAAATGAGTAAAATATTTTTGAATTGATAAAAAAATAAATGTTTTAGTCATTAAACTCAATGAAAAGTATATTTTAAACATTTTATATATATCTACATTGGCTCGTTTGCAAAGTGACTATGTTAGTTCATTTTTTACGAAAAGATGTGCAGAAAAATAGAAAGAGTGATATGAAATCTTATAGTGACTTCTTGGTTAAAATCCATGGTTCCTAAACGATCCGTCGGTTTTACTTAACAAAAATAGACAAATGATTTAAATTGAAAATAAATCAAAATATTTAGGTTTAAATTGAGAAAATTAAAAATACAGAATTTATTTTATTATACAATTCAAACCCTAAGATTTATTTTGTAATTGTCCCAAAAATAAAATAAAATTAACCACACCAACCTCTAAGTGGTCACATAAAAAAATTCAAATTATCTTATTCTTACTTTAGGAAAAATTATCACAAAAATGAAAACTAAACAAACTAATCACAATGAGATCAAAAGTAGAGATTTACAATTTAAGAAAGACATGATTAGATTTGTAAAAAATCAAAATACATTACATTTATGTCATTATGGATATAATTGTCTGACTTAAATTGTAATTGTTGATTTTCTTTTTCCAATCATAATTAGGTCAACCAACCATTGTGACCAAATAGTGACAAAAAATTTTAAAATTTCAATATACATTTCACACATATTGATTTACTTTTATATGTTTTTATACATTTTGCATATATACCAACATTAAACATTGTCCGTTGAAAAGTTGTTAACGTTTATCCTTATAATTTGATGAAAAATAAAAAATAATTATAAATTAATAGAACTATTTTATAAAATTTATGAATTTACTATTTTCCTTCCTCTCTCTCAGTTATTTTCTCTCTCTTCCCTCTATAAACCTCCATCCGCATTACCAATTCTTCTCGGTGCCAATAGACATTTCCACACCCTCTCCCGACCTCCCAATGCAATATCTCCCTACCTCTCTCTACCTCTCCATGCCTCATTCCATTGCGTCCAATGCAAATTTGTTCACTCACTATTACACATGATGTTAATTGGTTTTTTAAGTATTAGTAATGTTATAAACTTAAAAAATATTATCTACAATTTATTCAAAATTTGTAGTATGTTGTTTAAATTAATTCTACATATAAACCGTATGATACACTTATCCAATTTACACCACATGCATACAGTTTGGGCCAGAATTTGCTCTCTAAATTCTCAATTTTCGTACTACAAGATTATTTGAGATGATTTAAATAAGTATATTTTTTGACATTTTATAAATATATATATATATATATAAATAAATAAATAACGCAACTTAAAAAAATTAAAAAAAATATATATACTTATATAGTGTACCAAATAGTGCCCAAGTCTTCCAGCATTAGATGTGGGACCATCAGATTAAACTAACCAAAAGCAAAGTCTACATTGGTACTCCATCATACCTCCCTTACCTTGCTAATTCCCCAGTTGACATGGATGAGGGCAATAACCTAAAAAAAAAAAAAACTATGAGAATGTTTGATTGGACGACCTAGATAAGGGAGAATTAAAATCCATCAGACTTGAATCTTAGAACTGTGAATCTCCCAAACTATTTGTTTGGATTGGATGTGTATCTCGTATTTGTTTTCTCATGGGATTAGATGTTTGAAAATAACTATTTTTAGTGAATCCAATATTTGGTTAGACGAACTGGATAATGATAAATAATCAAAAGACTATTTTACCCCTTTTCAATTGTTTACTAAGTAATAGCAATATTAATTTGACTGTAAATTTAATCTTTATTTATAATTGATTAGTGAACCATAATTAATTGTTTAATTTTTTCAATGTTTCAAACAAACATTTTTCCAATAGTTATATAAGACCATTTCCCTTCTAATTTTTATCCAACACAAAAATATATATATATTTTTTTATTAGTAAAAAAATAACTTTATTAATGCATAGAATGAACAAAGCATAAATACATCAACAAAGAAAAAGAGTAAAGAGCACACACCCAAAAACTAAAAGAACAAAAAACAAAAGTTGAAGAGATTTCAATAAAAAGCCTTCACACCCACAGATTAAATGCAACATACTAGCTATGTTTCAAGGCTAAAAAAAAAAAAAAAACCAGTAGCAGCATCACACCACAAACAACCAGCAGCAGTAGCTTCCATTTAAAAAAACAACCAGCTATGTTTTTTCAAGGCTCAAAAAAAAAAAAAAAATACAGACCCAGTACCCACCAACAACAGAGGAAGCAAATGATATATGATGAGGGAAAATAGACCTTTTACGGTTTAATCCCATGGGATTGTTATCCCATGAAAATTGTCCCACACCCTCCCCCAGATAGTGTAATCCCACATATGGGGGATAAGGAGTCCGGCCAGACCCCATGTCCGGCGGACTAAAAAAAACAAATGTTGGATAAAGGGTTTCCAATGGATTTCAATCCAATCCCACACCCTAATCCTTCCAATCAAACACCTCCTATGGGTTTTGTGTTATTTACACCCTAGTTATCTAAACCCACACATTGACAACTTTGCGGCGTTTATAGGGTTAGACAAAATTGTTCGATTTGATTATTGTCTGAACTTGATTTTAATAAAAAAAAAAAAGTTTATGAGAACATTGATAAAGTAAGATAAAATATATGGGTATATAAATCAAAACTATCAAAATTAAAGTAAAGTACGAAATCGTATTATCAAAATAGTTGAGTTTAAAATTAAGAATTCGCTCGTAAAATCGTATTATGCTCAATGCCCTTTCATATTATTAATAGTATTTATGATAAATTCGATGTTAAATCTCTAAATAATATATTTATTAGTAAATATGATTATGTAACATGTCAATTGCTCATTTACCTTATTCTCATGTATGCTAAGGTTTGTAATCAACACAAATATTGATAAATTAATTTATATTATTATATTTTGTTTAATTTTATACTTTTAACTCCTGTATTTTATAAATGTAAATAGGAAGCCATTTTAATTTTAATTTTTAAAATATAGTATACAAATGTCAAATATGTGTAATTTAAAGATAATTAAAAAAATGTTTTTAAATAGTAGGGCTGATCAATCTGTGACGTGGCCTCTTGGTGGGTCATTCAATAACAAAACTAGATGGAGTCCTATCCAACACTATGGGGGTGTTTGTTTGGATTTTTTTGAGCCAACTCATAACTTTTTACTTTGGAAAAGTTATTTTAGACTATTTGGTTAAACTTATTTCAAACAGCTTCTGATTCTAACAACTTATTTTAACTAAAAAAGATGATTCTAAGAATCTGCCCACCCCTTGCTTCTGATTATCAGCTTCTGCTGTGGACATGTTAATTTACGGTTATACTCTTAGATTTTTTTATTTTTTATTTTTTTAAAAATAGAAAAAGACCCAAATGGACTATAGGTTATTATTATTATTATTATTTTTTATGAGAAATGTAGACAAGTAGTGAATAAAAAAAAATAAAAGTTAATTGAAAAAACTACTTCACAGCTTATTTAACAAACACTACTCTGCAATTTAAATCTAAAATCCAACAACCACACCAAACAGATTAACAACTTCTGATTAAAGTCATAATCTATAATCTGTTAAGCTATAATCTATAATATGTTTTAATAGCCACACCAAACGGGGCCTACATATAGAATGAGAGAAGTTATTGGTTGGTCCTGGGGTACCGTCAGATGGTGCCTAATAGTGTTGTAATTGGTGGAGGAGGCGGGGTTTTATAATTTTGTGTTAGGTAATTAGAGAATAGTAAGGGGCATGATATATTGTGATTGGTGAGGAATATCATTACATAACGCCCTAAGAGAACCAAATAATTTTCCGTAGAATGGAGGCTATAATTGTCATTTAGTCTTCCTCGTTATCATCAATGCTCGAGTGGCTCTACTTGCATTTCAATAGATTGATTAGACACTCAAATAATACTTTTTATATTCTTCAAAATTTTGAAAAGATACTTAGGTCTCTTTTGGTAAAGAGGTTAAAAGTAATTTTTTGATTTTTAACATCTTTTGAGTCACGTTATTTTTTTACTTTTTTTTACACGTTTTTTTCAAAAAAAAGTTAAAAAAATTAATTTTTAACATACTTCTCAAAACAACCTTAATATATCACACAAATCAAATAAGCTCTCAAAACACCCAAAGTCAAGTTGTTGCGATAGAGAAAAATAGCAACCAAACATCTCACGGCAAAGCCCATGCTGTCGCCACTCGAATCGTCGCTCACTTTGTCGTCGGTTAAAAAAATCGTAGGAAAAGTTAGAAAGTATAGTAGGAGAAGATAGGCAATTTGTTCGGATATTAAATACTAAATAATGTCAAATAATTTGAAAATACAATGTCAAATATGTGAAATATTTTTAGAAACAAGTTCCAAACAAATGCAATTTATTTAGTACTAAATTTCTGAACAAATTATGAAAACTCATCGACCAAAAACAATGAAAAAGAATAAAAAAACCTACATTCTATGTAAAAAAAAAAAAAAGAAGAAAAGAAACAGTTTGGAAACGTCTTCTACATTATCCATTGTTGACGTCAATATGAAATAAAGTGCACGAATGATGGATTTAAGGGAAATAGGGTTGAATATGAAGATGTAAAGTGAAAAGAGTGAGAAAAGAAGATAGAGAAAAAGATTGAGACTAATTATGAAATGTGGTGTTCAAAACATTATTACACTTTTTTCAATATAAAGTAATTTTTTTTTAGTCATTTTGAATAGGGACATGATAGTAATATATATATTTTTTATTCAATTAGGATGTCCAATCAATATTTTAGGATGCAAATATACCCTTAATGCTCTATCATTCCTAGAAGCTTTTATTTATATCACATTTTAATTTTTTTACACTAATTTTTTCATTAGAAGTGCTAAATGTTATCAAATTATTTATTTATTTAATGAATAGAGTTTGATGGGCATGGCCCAGGACAGCCTAACCCATAACTGCCTTGGGTGGCCCAAACGGTCACTTAGTTATAGTCTAGTAGGTGAAACTCAACAGCAGGCCCACCGTAGAACCCACGTTGGTCCAGGCCTTGTGACACTTAGACACATGTTAGGCAGGGAGTTGGCTATGTGGCAGACAAAGATCCAGCAGAGTTATTGAGCCTAGGCATCAAGCATTAAATGAGGATGTCATGGCATTAAATGCAACAAGACCTCTTGTTCCCTAGTATGGTGAAACTGCCATGGCCGACGGCGAGTACCATAGACTTTCGGCCAATAAGGCAACTTGAATGGACAAGGAAATAATTAGTAAAAGGTATAAGGAAGATTGTGAAGAATGTAAAAGACAACAAGTAACACTCTCTTCCCTCTCTCTCTACTTTCTCTATCACTTCTAGTCTAACTTGGTCGTTGGAGCGTCTACAGGGAGAAACCACTCCAGTCTTGGTTCCTCTCATTGGACCTTTTGCAGGCACGCATTAAGGAGACGAAGACCAGCAAACCCGTGGAACACGTGGATCAGTCCGATCCATCCTTTATCGACCATATAACATTATCAGTTGGCGCTGTCTATGGGAACAACCCCTGGTTGATAGTTGTGTTCATTGTCACTGGAGGAAGTTCCACCATTACCCATCTTCTACGTCAGAATGGATGGTTACGACGAGATCCATGGCTTCACAACACAATACTGGTAACCCCCAAGCTGAGTCCTTCAACCCAAACAACCCACTTCCGTATTTCACCGAACTCACTAACAGCATCAACCGCCTAGCCGAACAAAACCAAGCCCTAATTAACACTTTGCTGCAACGTGACTTATTTATCCCTCCCTTTCCACCGCAAGAAATTCCCCCAAACCCGAAACAAGTCCACAATCATCATCCATTCTAACCACATGTGTCCCCAGGGTTGTTCCCATCCTTCGCCCTATAAGTAGGAATGGCAACGGGGTGGGGCGGGGCCGGGGACTGCCCTCCCCGTCCCCGATCCCCGAAGATTCAAAACTCCCCGTCCCCGGCCCCGATCCCCGACGGGGAACCCATCATCCCCCCCGCCCCCGCACCCTAACGGGGATCGGGTTTCCCCGACCCCGAAAAATCCCCGATGACAGATTAAAAAAAAAAACAGAGATGGAAGAAAGCATGGATAGATCTGATCTAAGCTAACAAACATAGATATATCAACAGAGATATATCAACAACATATCAAACAACATATAACATTTGGACTGAAATCATCAACATATAAAATATAAAACAGAGATATATCAACATTTTGGACATTTTGGACTGAAATCAGAGATATAAAACAAATCAACATTTTGGACTGAAATCACGACGCGAAGCTCTCTCTCTCGTCGGGAAAAATGGAGATCAGAGTACGATTTGGACTGAAATCGGTGAGAGCACTGTGCAGATCGGTGGAGATCGGTGCAGATCGACGATTTGGACTGAAACGGTGCAGATCGGCTCTGTGAAGAGAGCACTGTGCCTGTGAGGAAGAGGGACTGAGCACGGTGGAGGGAGGCACTGTGTCCGTCGTGTGTTTATAACCCTAAAATGAGGCCAATCGGCTGAGAGGAAGGAGAGGAGATCGCGGTAATGGGTGAGAGGAGGGAGATCGCGGTAATGGGTGAGAGGAGGGAGATCGGCTGAGGGTTAGAGAGAGAGAGAGATAGACGAGAAGTGGATATGAGTGAGGAGAGAGAGAGAGGGAGAGAGGCTCTGAGATGAGAGTGATTTGAGTGACATGAGAGAGGACCTAAACTAAACAAACAAATGATATATATATATATATATATTACAATTACTCAGCAGCGGGGGACAATCGGGGATTTGTCGGGCCGGGGCCGGGGTTGGAGAACTGATCCCCGTCCCCGGCCCGAATTTGTTCGGGGATTAAATTTTAAATACCATCCCCGTCCCCGTGGGGGTATTTTTCGGGGAAAACCCGCTTAAATCGGGGTCGGGATCGGGATCGGGGATCCCCGTCGGGCCGGTTTCAAATTTCCATCCCTACCTATAAGCTCAACCGACGAATCTTGAAGGTCTGCATGCCCCTCCTCTGGGCTCGCAGCTTTACCAAGAGGAACCTCTAATCTTCCACAATCACCCCTCACAGCACTGCGCTGCAATCTATGAGGGAGAAGCTAGCAGTGTTCAACCCCCGCTTCATGCTAGAGGGACAATGCTCCGATTTGGGATGAAGAACTACAGGCCATGAAGCTCCAGCTCTAAGGGGTCATGCAAAACATGCAAAGCAAACCTTCTTCCACCGTCAACTCCCCATTTACCGTTTCTATTAGGGACAAACCTTTATCCCCTAAGTTCAAAATGCCGTTGATTGACACCTTCAATGGTACAACCGATTTGGTCAACCATGTGGAAGTGTATAGGACACTCATGATCCTCCATGCCTTTCTAGACGAGATCATGTGTCGCACTTTCTCTATCAAGCTAAAGGGGGTCAGCGCGACTCTGGTTCAGCCAGCTTTAACCAAACTCTGCTACTTCTTTTCACCAGCTCAACGAATCTTTCTTAAGTCATTTCATTGGTGCTCAACGGCAGCGGCATCCGGCGACTCAGTTGCTAAATATTCAACAGACAGAAGGGGAATTGCTGCGCAGCTTTGTTACCCGCTTCAATACGGAGGCCCTAAAGGGTTGAAAAGAACGATGACAAGGTCATTCTAAAAGCCTTCATGGCTGGTTTGCACCCGTTGAATTTCCTCTTTTCCCTCTCCAAAAATCCTCCAACTACCATGGTTGTTCTCCTTGCCAAAGCCCAAAAATACATGAATGCCAAGGACTCTTTGGCAGCTCGCCAAGATTCCACATCTAAACCCCCACAATCAAAAGAAAAGTGAAAAGAATCTGAGCCTAGGCATTCATAATACACTCACCGACCTCCTCAATATATTGACCGACCCCCACGCTCCGATCGACCGGCTCCTACCCGTCCACCTGGTCGGTTCGAGCGGTACACCCCTCTTAACTCACCCATGGAACAAGTCCTAAACCAAATTTAACGTGACTACAACCTAAAATGGCCCCAACCATCAAGATCTTCTTCCGTTCAATAGGACCAATCCAAGTATTGTCATTTTCATCGTGATCACGACTATAACATTAAAGAGTGCGTCAATCTTAAGGACCAGGTTGAGGACCTGATCCGATAAGGGCGTCTCAACTGATTCACCACAACCCGTCCCCACCAAAGAGCCAGGGGTAACCCCCAAGGTAGAACGATAGACGCACTCTTCCCAGGTAGCTCGAATAACCTTGACAGAATGATGACAGGGCCTAACCACAACCCCGAGCCCAAAGAGGGCCCACACCCCCATTGAGAGAAATCTGGGTCATTACGGGCGAACTTGCATATAGCGGACCAACTCGGTCGACACAGCGAGCCGAGCTCAAGAAGATTAGGTAAGGTTCGGATAAGGATATGGTGATAGTGGACCGGCCCCACAAACAACCCAAATAATGGTCGGAGCCAATCACCTTCACAAGTGCAGACTGCACCGGAATCCGCTACCCCCATGATAACCATCTGGTCATTTCTGCTCTTCTATCAAACTACAAAGTGAAGCGAGTACTTGTCGACAATAGCAGTTCATTAGATATTATCTACCTTAATGCCTTCAGACAACTCAACGTCGGGGAAGAAAAGTTGCCACCCTTACAAACCTCTTTGGTCGGCTTCACTAGTGATCGGGTGACTTCTATAGGTTCTATTGACCTTCCAATCACTATTGGCGAATATACACGGTAGTCTACCAAACTCCTCACTTTCCTCGTTGTCAATTGTCCTTCCCCTTACAATATTATGCTTGGACGCACAACTCTCAACGCCCTCCAAGTTGTGATGTCTACATACCAATTGGCCATGAAGTTTCCAACTGATCAAGGGGTCAGCATTGTGAAAAGTGAGTAGACAATAGCCAGAGAATGTTACGTAGCCTCATTAAAGGAGATCAAGATGAGGGGGGCCATGATCATTGAGAGCCTCGAAGCCAGAGACGAAGAGAAGCTGATTCGGGGGGAACTAGTGAAGGAGTTAGTCGAAGTACCCATTTTCTCCTCAGACCCAACGAAGACAACTAAGATCAGCAACCAGCTAAGCCCTCAAGCCAAAGCTGACCTTATAGCTCTCCTCACTGAACACATAGATGTCTTCATCTGGATCCATATAGACATGCCTGGCATCGACCCCTCTACTATCACTCACTGCCTTAGCATCGAATCCCAATTCCGACCGATCTGCCAAAAGCAGCGTATTTTTCATCCAAAGTGCAATAACCTCATCATTGAAGAAGTGGATAAATTGTTAAAGGCCAAGTTATGGTGACTCTGCGTAGATTATTCTGACCTCAACTGTGCTTGTCCCAAAGATAGCTACCCGTTACCCAAGGTAGATCTTTTAGTCGATGTGACGGTGGACCATCAAATGCTTAGCTTCATGGACGCCTTTTCAAGCTATAATTAGATCCTAATGCATGCAGTTGACTGGGAACATACAACTTTCATTACATATAGGGGAACTTACCATTACCGCGTAATGCCATTCGGCCTAAAGAATGTGGGGGCCACCTACCAGCGATTGGTCAATGCCATGTTCAAAGACCAAATTGGCCGGAATGTTAAGATCTACATTGATGATATGCTCGTTAAAAGCAGGCTAGCTTCAGATCACTTGTTAGATCTACGCGAGACCTTCTAGACCCTGCGTAGGTGCCAAATGAAGCTGAACCCGAAGAAATGTACCTTTGGTGTTAAATCAGGCAAATTCTTGGGTTTCATGGTCAGTCACAGGGAATTGAAGCCAATCTAGATAAAATCAAAGCCTTAACCAAAATGCGGTCTCCCATAACAATAAAGGAGGTTCAATGGCTCACTAGCAGAGTAGCCGCTCTCAATCATTTCATTTCAAGAACAACTGACAAGTGCCTTCCATTCTTCAAGGTGCTTAGGAAGACTTTTGTTTGGAACACCGAATGTGAAGCGGTATTCTAGCAACTGAAACAATGTATGGCCCACCCTTCTCTCCTCTCTTAAGCACTTCCAGAGGAAACCCTTTTCCTCTATTTAGTCGTTTCCTGCACTTCGGTCAATGCAACCCTAATTAGGGAAGAAAACACAATCCAACGCCCGACATACTACATCAGCCGCGTGCTTAGGGGGGCAGAACAGAAATATCCCTTATTAGAGAAATTAACACTCGCCCTAATCATCGCCTCAAGGCCCTTTTAACTATATTTTCAAGCCCACTCCATAGCCGTTCCTACAGAACAACCCTTGAAGAAAGTCATGCAATAACCAGAATCTTCTGGTAGACTTATGTAGTGGTTTGTCGAACTCAGCTGGTATGAAATCTCCTACCAAATCCCATACAACAATCAAAGGGCAAGCCGTCATGAACTTCATCCTAGAGTTCACCAATGTTGACCCTCCTGAGCCTTTCCCTCTGATCAACACAACTCTTGACAAAATCGACCCTCATTCTTGGACTCTAAACATTGATGGCTCATCCAGAAAAGAGGGGAATGGGGTTAGGCTACTCCTCACCACCCCAGAAGGAGAAGATCTCGAGTGTGCCCTCCGTTTTCAATTCACAGATAGTAATAATGAGGCAGAGTACGAAGCTTTGATAATAGGTCTTAGGCTAGCCAAATACATTGGAGTGGATCGCATTCAAGTATTTAGTGATTCCTAATTGGTCGTTGGGCAGATAAATGGGGATTTTGACGCAAATGAGGAAAAAATGAAATCGTACAAGGCTATTGCCCTACCTCTCACACATCTCTTCAACAGCTTGCACATCAAACACATCCTACGGTTAGAGAATTCCCAAGCAGACGAAATGGCCTAATTAGCCTCGGCAGACAAGTCAGATCTCAATCGCGGAGTCAGAATAGACTACTTAACACACCCAGCAATCTCACCAGATCCGTAAGAGATCCACCTACTTCAGAATGAGCACATCCCATGGGCACAAGACATTATCCAATACCTCGAGCAAGGGATACTACCAGGAGATAAAAAAGAGGCAGACAAGGTCCGAGCTCAGTCGGCCAACTACATTATCATTGAAGGCATCTTGTACAAGCGAGGGTTCTCCCAGCCGTACCTCAGGTGTTTAAATACTACCCAGGCCACCTATGTTATGAGAGAAATACATAAAAGGGTTTATGGCAACCATTTCGGAGGATAGTCTTTGGCTCATAAGATCCTTTGCACGGGTTACTTTTGGCCCACGCTCAACCAAGACGCCATCGAATTTGTACTTAAATGTGACAAATGCTAATGCTTCGCCAACATACCCTACACTCCTCAAACAGAGCTGATCACGCTTAATAGTCCTTATCCCTTCGCCAAATAGGGAATCGACCTAGTAGGCCCCGTGCCGACTGGCAGAGATCAAGTTAAGTTTATTGTGGTCATTATCGATTACTTCACTAAGTAGGTGGAAGCAGAGCCCTTTGCCAAGATTACCGAGAGTAATACCACTAGATTCATTTGGCAGTCTGTTGTGTGCCGATTCGGGGTCCCTTAAGCTATCATCTCCGACAATGGCAAACAATTTGACAATGCCAAATTTAGAGAATTCTACGAGGAGCTCAACGTCAAGACCTGTTTTTACTCCCCTGGCCATCCCCAAGTTAACGGCTAGGTGGAAGTCACCAACCATTCTCTATTGAAGATTATCAAGACCAAGTTGGAGGCTGTTAAGGGACTATGGGCAGAGGAGTTGCCGAATGTACTCTGGGCCAATCGGACGATGGCAAGAACTCCCACTGGGGAAACCCCTTTTCGCTTAACATAGGGCGCTGAGGCGGTCATCCCCATGGAAGTTGGCCTACCGACCCTTAGGGTCATCCATCTTGATCTGGAACTGAATGAAGAATTTCAGAGGGTTGACTTAAACCTCATTGAAGAACTGCAAGAATCAGCCGCCGTCGGATTGGCTTCATACCAGCAAAAAGTGAGGCAGTACTATAACCGTAGAGTCAGACCCAGAGAATTCGTAGTGGAAGACCTAGTCCCACGAGAAGCATCTCTCACCACCAAAACCCAATAGAGGGCAGGCTAGCAGCTAAGTGGGAAGGACCTTACATTGTCAAATCTAGGTCGCGTCCAGCCACCGTCTGCAAGATATGGAGGGCAAAGACCTCCCTCATCCATGGATTACTGAGCACTTGAAGTGGTATTTCTAGTAAAATGGAGTATTTTCCTGTTGTATTATTCATTTTGATGTTCAGATCACTTGTTCATTTTTGTCATTTCAATACAATGTATAACCTTACAATGGCAGGACTGTACATTAATGACAAAGATATTCAACCCCCATTATTTGTGTTGTATATTTTGTGAGTGGTACGCTGCGTTGAGCAGGAAGAACTCAGCCAGATTAAGTCCAGCAAGCCTCAGCCAGACTGAGCATGAAGACCTCAGCCAAACTGAGTCCACCAAGCCTTAGCCAGACTGAGCATGAAGAGATCAGCCAGAACTGAGTTCTCTAAGCCTCAGCCAGACTGAGCATATAGAACTCAGCCAGATTGAGTCCAACAAGCCTCAGCAAGATTGAGAATGAAGATCCTAGCTAGACTGAGCCCTCCAAGCCTCAGCCAGACTGAGCATGAAGAGTTTTCCTTCTTAAACACAAACTTCATCAGTTACAACATTGTTTCATTCATAAAAAGTTTACTGGTTAAAATTACAAGTCACCAATTCACTTTTTTTTTAGACGAGTCCAGTTTTTACGCAATCACATGGTTAGTGGGGCTAGTTCATTACACGATAGTAAAAAAGGCAAAATGAACAACAGTTTATTACTCCACAAATTTCTTACAAACTGTAAGCAATTTTTTATAAGGACAATTTCAAACTGTAAAATGCTCAGTTGTAACACAAATTGCTATAACACAAATTTCGACAGAATCTCCTTTTGTACTATAACACAAATTTCTTTACAAAGACAAATTAAAACAAAACAAACAAGATAACCATGTACTACGTTCTCAACAGCTCAACTTGCTTCGCCTTCATCTCCTTCATCCCCACTAGACAATAGATCTTCTTCTTCAATACCCTTATCCAGTGGGGTATGGACGATGTCTCCCTCTCCTGGCTTTATGCGGGTGAAGTCAATGTCTGGGAAGAGCTCCTCTACCCTTTGTTGGAAGCTCACCCACCCACTATCCTGGTAGATGCTCAGCTGGTGCTTGAAGTAGTCAAACTGTTGGAAGTTTTTTATTATTTCCGCCTTGGTCTGCCCCTCCACCAGTTCGGTCGTTGCCATATTTAAGGGCCCAGCCTCCCCTCCTTCCTCTTTGGCTAGACTTCTGGCTACAGCAGCATCTATAGCTATTTGGAATTCTATCAACTGTTTATACTGCTCCACAGTTGCACCATAAAAGTCAGGGTAGGCCGCTCTCTCCAACGTCAAGGTCTTGGCCAACTTTGCTGATTTACCCATTTTCCTCCTCCAAGGTCACATTTTCAGCAGCACGAGCCCTCTTTAATGCAGCAACTCGTGCATCTGCCTCCTCCATATCCTTCAAGGCCAGATCACGTAGCTCTTCATTATTGGTGAGGGCCTCCTCCAACCTTTCATTGGCAGTGGTGCAAGCTTGTTGGGCCTCACTAGTTTTCTTCTACTCGTTTGCCACTTCAAACTCCAGCGATACCACCCTTCAACATGGCACTTTAAGCTCATCATTGATGACCGCCAATTCGGTAGTAATTTTAACCTAATCCATTATGGCGCGCTTAGCCATGTAACTCTGCACCACTGCAATACCTCCATCTTTTTCGCCCTCTGGGCATAGGCAAGACCCTTCGCACAGGCACTTCGTGCTGTCTTCTTCCAACCCACAGTCTCCACTCTTATAGTTTGCAATTATGCCTGGACCTTCTCCAATTGGGCCTTGAACGGCTCCGCCTCCATCTTCACCCCCACCTCTTGCCCAACAGAGCTACTGCCAAGGTCAACGCCTCTATCTATGCTGAGCAGAACCCCTTCATGAGGTCAGCCTTTGCAAATCATGAGACATCTCGCACAGCCACGTCCTCAATGACCCCTAGTAGGTGGTCTTCACCAGCCCTGGCCTCACACAACACCCTAGAGGGCTCGCCTCCATCAGCCATTGAGCAATCGACCACTGTGTTCAGGTGGCGAACGGCGGTTTCCATTATCCCCCCCAGCAGCGTTTGTCTTTGGTTCATTCGCTCGCTCTTCCCCCACCTCCAGCTCACCCATCGCCCCCCCTCCCAACTCTTGCCTTGGAGAAATCACTCACTTGCTCCCCTCACCTTTTGGCTTGGGGATAGGTTTGTTAGGGACAGGTCTATTGGGGGCTTAGCCTCAATATTTGGCCCCCCTCCTTGTTCCTCCGCTAGGCCCATCATCTCAGCAATTGAGGGCTCAGCCAAGTCTCCTTCTACACCTATTCCAAGCCTAGCTTCCCTCCCTCAATCTCTCGAGCTAACTCTACCGCCACCTCTTTAGCCTTCTTTAGTTTTGTCAACACCAACTCCACCTCCCTTCTACTCCTCTTCTTTAGCGAATCCACTGGCGCTCGTAAAGGCACAAAAATTCTTAAGTCTTTCTCAGCCAAGGGCTTAGGCTGCGAGCAAACAGACCTCTTCGCGACTGGCTTAGGTGCTGGGCCCAACTCTTTCTCTTTATACCCCTCCACTATCGCCAGAATCTGGCTATCCTCTGCTTATTGGGCTTTCTTCCTTGCCTCCACCTCCTAAGGAGTAAGATCTCCCTTTGCAGGCTTAGGCCCTAAGTTCAGGGAAAATAAGGCCGAGGGCTTGATAAGGTCGTCCTATCTCAGCCCCTCTTTCTCCCTTCACTCCTTGCTTCACCCTCTTCTCCGCCGCCACATCCAACCTTGGCTCCAATGACTTGGTGGGGATCTTCCAAATCGTGTGTACTCTCCTCCCGTCATTGGCTGATACATAGAACCATTTTATCCGCCAACCCTTCACAGATGAGAGAAGCCCTGTCACCAATCTCTTCTCCGCTACTATTGTAGGGTCACCCATGTCTCCTGTTGTCTTGAGGCTTTCTAACATGAAAAAAATTCATCCACTAACATCGTCTCCCCCTTAGTTGCCCGTGGCCATGAGATCGCGTAGGCGAATAGAATCTTTCGTGCATTCGGTATCAGTTGGCCTAGAGCCACCTCTAAACGGTTCAGCACATCAACCGCCAGTTGTGGGAGTGACAATCTCAGACCCCCAGGGAATGCCTCTTCATACGGCGTGAACTCCATCGGCCTTGCCTCAGACGCCCTCTCTATTGCTGTTGGAAGTCTCAACTCTACGTCCGCTGGAATCTGATATTTACTGCGAAATTCCTCTAGATCCTCAGCCGTTAACTTAGATTTGTCTGCCTTGGTATGCTAGTGGTCAAGTGTCACTTAGCTAATTGGTTAGGTAGCCGAGATCATCGTTAATGGAATAGGTCGGGACGGTCGCTCCCTCCTCATTTCCACTAACCATTCTACTCTGTACTTCTCTACCAGAGCCATTCCATCGTCCTCTTCCAATGTATTAGATACCATGGCCGGAGCTTTGTCTTACGCCATTTCCTTCACATTCCTATATATGGCTTTAGTTGCGGGGGTAAGGAAGTTAGAGACATGAAAGATAAGGGAATTGGGTGAAAGAAATGAGGTAAAGTCTGGAATAAATTGATTTTTCACAATCAGGTAAGTAAATCGCACTAGTCCAAATGCCCAAAGCTTTCCTATATTCCAAGGGTCGTGGTTAAAATTTGCCAATTTGAAAACAATTTTGACAAAAATGTAGAGGAAACAAAAAAATAAGTAATAAAAGTGGAACGAACCAAACAACCTCTTCACCTCCAACAAACAATTCAAACTTCCTATCAATAGCCTACATTGTGCCACGTTGATGGCGACGATCACTCCCCTCACCACTCACTTTCTCTCTTCTATCTCGTCTGTCCCCCATCACATCATCATGCGCATCTATGCACCTCGAGCCCTGTGCACCATCAAAGCTACCAAGTTCTTTTGTCTTATCCTTCTAACCTATCCCTTGGTCGACCACCTCAAAGGTCAGCCACCTTAACAGTCGGTCACCTTAAAGGTCGAACACTTCAACGGTCGACCACCTCAACTGTCGGCCACCTTGACTGTCGGTCACCTCAGCGGTCGACCACTTCAACGGTCGGCCACCTTGACGATCGGTCACCTCAATGGTTGACCACCTCAATGATCGGCCACTTTGATGGTCGATCAACTTGACGGTCGACCACCTTGACGGTCGACTACCTCAATGGTTAGCCACATTGACGATCGGTCACCTCAGCGGTCGACCACCTTAACAGTTGGCCACCTTGACGATAGGTCACCTCAACGATCAACCATCTCAATGGTCGGCCACTTTGACAGTCAATCACCTTACTGTAATAACCCCAACCTCCGATTAATGCTAAAACATGATTAATTATGCTTAACAGTAATTTAGAAGGAAACTGGAATTAATTTGCATGTGTATTGCATTATCTTTGTGTTTCTATCTGTTTGCCATAAAATGATTTGTTCATGTTTCAACTTTGAACTGCAAATTGAAAGCCTTATCGGCGCCTGATTCCAAAATTGTTTTGTGTTAAGTATTAGTTAGGATTTATAGAATTTTATGGTATGTTTAATTAAAATTTGATTTGGAATGATTAAATTAGATTAAATAATGCTAAATTACATTAGTTCAATTATTTACAAAACTGCCACTTGGTGGACCACTTCTAAGAGACTTGTTTGGGACTTGATTAGCATACTTCATACATCATTTCCTCAGCCATATTTGAGACAAAATGTAGGAGAGTGAGAGAGGAGAAGAGACTTAGCTTCAACAGGAGTTTTTGGCTTGGAACTTGAAGAATTGTAGAGGAATTTTCATGACTGAGCCTCCATACTTGGAATTCAAGACTTAAGGTAGGAGAATTACCTTCTTGATTGTGAATTCAAGTCATTTCTTGCATGATTCATGTGACATTAGTAATCTAAGACAAGAATTAGATGTAACATGTTGAATTAAAGCTTAAATCATGCATGCATGTCTATATCATAACAATATGAAGTGTTTTCATGGAAATTCTTGCATGTAAGACCATATTCTAATGATAGTCCACGAGTTCATCATGATTTTGAGTTTAATCTTGCATGTGGTTACATTTTTGGAGTATTGAATTCAAGTGAACACTTGCATGTTTTGTTCTTTAATATTTCTTCGAAGTTAGTTTGCAATTGTGTTTAATTGACTCACCCTTGGGCTTTGATTTCTCAAATTGATCTTTAAAACATGTTATACTATGAGTTTAAAGTGTTCTTCCAGAAAATGGGCCCAAGAGGTTGAGATTTGGGTAGTTGAATGCTTGGTTTGAGCTTGGGAGGCAAATCTAGAAATTCCAGAATTTGGCTTCCTCGCTCGAGCGAGGGACTCCATGCTCGAGCGACCATCGCTTGTTCAGAGCTCTGCTCGAGCGAAGGAATGGTGGCTCGAGCGTACATTGCGAGCTCTCATGTTTTTAGTGCACGCAGACGCACGCTCGAGCGACGAGACCTATGCTCGAGCGAAGGGTGTGTCTCACGCTCGAGCGAGCATCGGGCGTACATCGAGCGTAAAATTTCAACAACCAGTACTTTTGCATTTTTACAAACCGCTCGAGCGAAGGAGTCTACGCTCGAGCGACCCCTCTGTTTTGGTAAGTTACGCTCGAGCGAGACCCCTGTTTTCAGCAAATTTTGAAAAATGTTTTCCAAGGCATCTTTGCATCCTCATTTCATCCTAGGCATTCCTAGGCCATGTTTTAGACCCCATAATGAAGATAAGAGATTAGAAACACACTAAGAGCCAGCGAAGTAAGTTTTGTACAATTAGAACGTGTGTTTCAAGTGTGCATCTGTTATGTATTGTGTAGGTCACGTGCCACGTACCGTTTGACCAAGTTTGCTCCGTCTGTTTATTTCAAGACCAACTGTGAGTAATAACTTAGTAAAGTTATGTTCAAACTGTATCTACTTTCTGCGTGATTAAACAAGACATGTTTTCCGAAATGATATGTTCTGTACAATGAATGATTGTTCAATTTCTGATATGTATTTCTTGACATCCTTAGCATCATGTGATATCTGTTAGCTGTTACCCGGTACCGGAGGTTCCTTCATGGAACTTATTTCTGTCTGCACTCTGTTACCCGTACTGGAGGCCCTGCCACGAGGGCTCAGCTTCTGTTCTGTTCTGTTACTCGGATCCGGAGGTTCCTTTATGGAACTGGTTATTCGCAACCTTACGCGTATGCGTTCTGTTAATGCTAATGGATGTATCACGTAAATTAATCATGACTTATGATTTCTGTCTGTATATGATCTAGACAAACAAATGAATTTGGTACAACTCTGACTTATGATTTCTGAATCTGTACGAACTCATTCATTGAAAACCTTTACTCTGTTATTATTCACTGGGCTTTCGCTCACAGTTTATATTATGTATGTAGATGAGACGGCACATGACCAGGGCCAGAGTTGACGGCCTTCTGTTCTGTTTTTGTCAGCCATCCGTTGTGCCCCCCGAGGAGGTTTCGATCGAAGCCTAATGCTATAGCTGTTTTTGTATTTCAGGCTAGTCTCTGTATATGTTTTGTAAAGACAGGTCTTGGGTTGTACATCTTGTAAATATTGTGTACCTGGACTGGCATGTTTATGCATATATACATATAAGTTTTGAAATGTTCCGTCCCATGTACGTTATCACAGCTCATTGGACCTTGTTTGTTTTGTATAATTGCTTCCGCAGCCCCTTATTATTTGCTAATCTGTTCAGAGGCCTTTGGTAATCCACGGATTACTGGCCGGTTACGGTGCTAAACCTATAGGGGCGGGTTTGGGTCGTGACACTTACAAATCAACCACCCCGATGGTCAGTCATCTTGATGATCAGCCTCCCCGATGGTTGCCTACTTTTGCGCTTGGCTTTCTCGACGGTTAGTCACCAAGACAACCATCCACCCTCGCCCCTCCTTACCTGCCCACCCTCTTACTCGCTCGATCCCATCTTTGGCGGCTTGGGGGGCTACCATCACCTTTCTTAGTCCCTTCAGTGGACTAAAGCTGCGCTCGGGAATGGGGGACTATTGATGGGCATGGCCCATATGGCCCAGGATCGCCCAACCCACAACTGCCTTAGGTGGCCCAAATTGTCCTTTAGTTATAGTCTAGTAGGTGAAACTCAACAGCAAGCCCATCGAAGAACCCACGTTGGTCCAAGCCCTGTGACACTTAAACACTTGTTAGGTAGGGAGTTAACCACGTGGCAGACAAAGATCTTGCAGAGTTATTGAGCCCAGGCATCAAGCATTAAATGAGGATGTCATGACATTAAATGCTACAAGACCTCTCGTTCCCTGGTATGGTAAAACTGCCATGGCCGACGGCGAGTAGACCATAGACTTTTGGCCAATAAGACAGTTTGAATGGACAAGGAAATGATTAGTAAAAGGTATAAGGAATTTTGTGAAGAACGTAAAAGACAACAAGTAATACTCTTTTCCCTCTCTCTCTTTCTACTTTCTCTATCATTTCCAATCGAACTTGATTGTCGAAGCATCTATGGGGAGAAACCACTCCAGTCTTGGTTCCTTCCCACCAGACCTTTTGCAGGCACGCATTAAGGAGATGAAGGCCAGCAGACTCGTGGAACACGTGGATCAGTTCGGCCCATCCTCCATCGACCATATAACATTATCAGAGTTTATCATTTTGTTGTTATAATTTTATTCCACATTCTACATAGATACTCATAACTATTATCTTACTTTACATTGTCATATAATCAAATGATATAAAAAAAAGGTAAAAAAAAAAAAAGTATATACACTCATTTTTTTTATTACATTCATTTTAAAAATTATTATTTTTTATCCATACACACCACATAATTTTAAACATACATTCATCCCCTAATCTCTTGTCTTCATTATACTCATCATCCTTCTCTATCATTTCCTTCCTCTTCTCTTTTATTCTTTTTCTCTATTCTATCTCGCCCACAATAAGATTGGTAACATAACAACGGGTAGCTCTATTTGCACCTCAAAGATTGGTTAGACATTCTAACCTACTACTACTACTACTACTACTACTACTACTACTACTACTACTAATAATAATAATAATAATAATAATAATAATATATTATTATTATTATTATTATCAGAATCATCACTAGGTGAATGGTAATTAGAAGATGTATGTTGAGGATTACTAGAATCATTATCAGAATTACTAGCAGATTGGTTTAATTGGAAGATTTCAAATAATTGGTGTTTGGATTCATCATTAATTTGAAGTTGATTAACTTTATCTTTTAATTTTTGTTTTTCTTTACATTTGTTAGAATAATGACCTTTTTTACCACAGTTATAACAAGTAATAATAATAATAATTAATAATAATTATTATTATTATATCCCTATTTAAAATGGCAAAAAAATAGGGGTCTCCAACCAAAATGAAGAATAAGGACAAAAGTGGCCCATATAAGCGTTGAAACGTTTTGGTCATTCTGTCATCTTTGGTTTCATATCCACCTAAAACTTGGTTGACCTGCAGTTTGGAGTCACTATATACCATTAGCTTAGTTGCCTTCATGCGGAGGATTGATTTCAGACTGGCTAAAAGCGTTTCGTACTCTGCTTCATTATTGGTGGCTGGAAATTCAAGTCTAATTGTTTGCTCAACAGTTAAACAGTCTGGTGAAATAAGAACAACTCTTAGCCTAGCTCCATACTTGTTGGAAGCTTCATCAATGAATAGTTTCCACATCTCCTCAACAAACAATTTCCAACATTTAGATGGATCTGAAGATTTCTTTGGATCAGAGGTGGCTATTATTTCTTCAACTGCATCGTCGTCTGGTCATGTTGGAGTTTCACTCAATTATTCAACGATTTTTTTGATCGATTGCTCTACTATATCCTCTTCAGGCATTTCATTGCAAGTTATTTCCTCTATTGCTTGGATTACCTCTTCACTCCCTTGCAGTACATCATTAGGTCCAGTAGATAGGGCTACTGTTGCTAAACTCAATGGCACGCTGCAAGGTTCATCCGTTTGAGGTAAAGTTTCAACTTGTTGCAATGTTGCTGAAGGCTATGCAATTTCCACGATGTCTATCCCCTTGCTCGGTTTCTTTAGTCAGGTCAACCAGACAAACATAATGGATTCCTAGAGAGAACTCGGCAACAAAGTCTGCTGAAGCTTGTGCCTTTATTGCAGTTCTAGGTGGGAACTTAACATTAAATGGCCCCAACTCCACCGCCCACTTCAAAATTCTCCTAGAAAAATTTGCCCTTTCAAATAATCCCTTCAAAGGAAATTCTATTAGCATCACGATTGTAGACACGTGAAAGTAGTGTGCTAACTTTCTAAAACCATCATCAAAGCTAAGGCAAGCTTCTTCAATGGTAGGTACCTTGTCTCAACGCCGAGCAAAGTTTTGCTTACATAGAAAATTGGCAAATGTTGTATTCTCTCTGCACAAAAAAGCACTGTGCTGATAGCATTCTAAGAAATTACAAGGTACAGATAGAGTTCTTCTCTAAGCAATGGGGTCACTATGAGTGGAGGTGAGGACAAATATTATTTTAATTTTTCCAAAGTGTGGTCATATTCTTCATTCCAGCTGAACTTTGATTTCAATGCTTAGAAGAATGGTTTGTAATGATATGAAGATCAGCTTATAAATCTGTTTAGCTCAGCTGCCAATCCTGCTAGATGTTGTACTTCTTTCGGGGTATTCGGTCTTTCCAACTCCTAAATTTCTTAATTGGTGAATGATTTGTTTCTATTCCACAGTTAGTCACCAAGAAGTTTAGAAATTTACCTGATTTCACATCAAACGTGCCCTTGGATGCATTCAATCATAGCTTGTGAGTCTTTAAAATTTTGAACATCTCGGCTAGGTCATTAAGATGGTCATACTCATTCTTGCATTTGATTACCATGTCATCAATGTATGCCTCCATTGTCTTGCCAAATAAAGGAGCAAACATCTCAGTGATCATCCTTTGAAAGGTTGCCCCTGCATTCTTTAAGCCAAATAACATTACCATATAGCAATACAACTCCCTTGGAGTTATAAAAGAAGTAATTTCTTGATCTGACTTGTTGTAAACAACCCATTTTTGACCGTCTTTAAGATTTAGGTACTTTATTCCAAACACCCGATAATGAAAGTTACACTGTGCAATTTTTTAAATTTTCAGTGAAGAAATTTAGATTCAAGCTCTTATCCCAAACCTTACACCCCATTTTGGCCAAGCTATTTTAGACCTTGAAACCCTCCTTTCAAAATATTTTTCTAAATGTTTCTACGATGTTCCGAGACTCGTATTTCGAATAAAATATTACACTTTTCGGTAAACCGAGTAAGGACAAAGTCGAAATAAATAGAAGAGAGGTAAACTCATTGAAAAATATTTAAAAAAACATCTTATTTATAGGTTTGGAGTTGAATGAAATAAGAGGGGAGGGAAGAAAACTAGTTTAGAAAGAGGTTGGGCATCAAACTGTTAAGATAGAAATGAGCAGACTTCACTAAATTAGGAATATCTCTTTTACCACTTAGAATTTAGATGTGAGGCTACCACCATTGGAAATTAGACTTCCGGGCTTCAATTTAGACTCAAGAATCACCTAAAACTAAGTCCGGATGGGGGAGATATGCCAGTTGGAATTCAGGCCTGGAATGCAGATTTTTGTACCAGGCCGAGTCCATTTAAATCTAGCCATGGCTCATTTAGAGCCGGCCAGCTTTCAATGAAAATTGTGAATTTGTGCCTTTTAGAGCCGACCTTTCATTTTTGGGCCCGGTCATATGTTTTTGTGGCTGGCTCACTCTCAATAGCGCCAAACAGCCATCTGGCAAGAACTGGACAGCTAGCTTTGTTTGAAGATATTTTTGACCAAATTGGCTCAAATTCTATAAATAGAGCCCCTGTATTCAGAATTGGGGGTTAGCAAATTTTCTAAAGGCTTTGAAGGGTTACCCTTTCATCTTCAACACCTTTCTTCACCTTCAAACCTTTTTCAATAATACATACATAATATATACACCTTTAGAGCTTGTTCTTGGAGCTTTTTGTTGAGATTTTAAACTAAATTTCAAAACCTTGAGGGTGTTTTGAATCAAGTTTGTTAACTAAGAAGAATCCTCTCTTTCAAAAAGTATAAGCTTGTCACTTTTTTCCTTCCTTTCATTTCAATCTTTTTCTATCTTTTTCTTGTGTTTCCCTACTGTTTTGAATCTATTCTAAGTGTTGGAATTTGCGGTTGAATAGCTACCAAAGGTAGAAAGGTTTAACACCCTTTCTTTGCACCTTATTTCATAGCTCATACTTTTGTTTTTGCACTCTTTTCTTTGTTTTTTATACTGATTTTTAGAGTTTAAAAAGGCTGAAAAACATTGTTTAAAAGTCTCAAAGTTGGAGGGGTTAGCGACCTCTCCTTGATTTTGCTTACTAGCTTTATATCTCTTGCTTTTGTCTATCTTTTTGTGCTCTTTAAACACACTTTTAGCCACTGTTTTTGGGCTGTTTTGGGACTATTCTTGGACTGTTTTGAGGCTGAAATATATGATTTAAAATTGTAAAAAGTGGAGGTGTTAGCCACCCCTCCTTAGACTTTGTTCCATAGCTTTTTCTCTACTCTTTTTACTTATTTTCTCTTGCTTTTAGCTACTATTTTTTACATTTTAGGGGTTGTTATGGGCTGTTTAATTCATTTAAATAGTTTATGCTTTGAATATCATACTTGTTGTGTTGTAAGTCCTCATGGCTTCGATTGTTTAGGCCTTAGACACCAAGTCATTTGAGTTAATAGCTTTATTTACTTAGTTTCCATGCGAAGAGTTTCATTTTAAATGATCAACTTCGCATAATCATTTCGGCACCCTCCCTCCTTTCTTCTTTTCTTTTGTTCAAGAGCTATTTTAAACAACTGCTTGTTATTCAAGGCATGAGAAAGAGATCTATGCTCAATGGCTTAATCTCTACGGAAGTTCATCTTCAATGTATAGTCTGTCTTTCATGCTATGGATCACTTCTCATTTGACATTTCTTCTCATTTAGTGGACTTAAACATCACTCCGGACAAATTGATTAAGTAATGGAAAGGGCTAATAAAAATTGACCTAAAATCAATGAAACCACCATAAAGAAGACGAAAAAATTGGTTAGATTCGGTCAGATGATATGTTGAGTCCATCGCTTCGAGAATTGTCACTTATCAATCTATGATATTTTGACGAAACTTGAAGCGTGTCTATCTCCCTCTTTGAGCCTCCATGATGAGAGGGAGGGGCGGTCGTCTTTATTGCATTTATTAATTATTTTGTCCAAATTGTGTTCGAAATCATCAAGCCATCAACTTGTGCCAATTGATGGTTTCGGACTCAAATTCACTCTTCTCTTGAGCTTTATGATAGTGGAGAGTAGAAGGGACAAACAGGGCCTAGAAAGGCTCTGTCTGCACTAACCTCACCTCAAAGCACAAAAGAGGTTTTGGCATGAAAATTAGGGTCGGCTGGCCTTATTAGGATTCGGTCGGGCCTCATTGGGGGCTGGCTGGCCTCTAATGTGTGGTAAGCAATGACCTTTTGCAGAAACAAAGAGCAGTGGCTGAAAGTGAGGCAGAGCAGTCTGGGCAGACAAAACAGCTTTTGGGCACTGTGCATGCAATCATCCTCATGGTTGCTTGGATCAATAGTTTTATTAGCCTTCTTGTAATTATCATTGTTGTATTATTATTCTTATTGTAATTATTGTTATTGTAAATATTATGGTTGCAATTTCATTTATATATTATTGTTGTAGTTAGTATTGTTACAATACCCTTGTGTAGACACCCTATTTTTGACTGTCCTCAAGACTTGGACGTCATCACTTGTGCATATGGTGATTGTGATTGCATGTGATCATTTTGAGTGCCCGAAGTCCTCGGCGGAACGCCTTGTCTTTGAGCCTCTAAACCTGGCCTTTTCTTTGCCTGATTTTGGACCAAATCTTGTTGTTTTTGTGTCTGGAACCTCTTGGTGACCTGTTGGCCACCACCATAGGCTGTTGGCCATGGATTGTGCTTGTCGACCACCAGTGTGCTTTTCCAGATATTTGTTGATGGTTGTGCCAGCTGTTGGCACACTAAGCTGCATCTTCCTACACGTGTATGGTAGGATGTTCCTAAGCTCAAGGCTTGTTTTTTTATATACAAGGGGGTTCCTCCCCCATTTTGGAGGGTTAGAAAATTTGGACCAAAATTCTCTCTCTCTCTCTCTAGATTTCTCTCTCTCTCTCTTACAATTTTGTGCTTTGTAGCTTGTTTTCTCTACACTATTACACACACTACCTTAACCAAAGTTGCTAGTCTTTGGGCTGAGGTAACTTGGGACCTTTTTTGAGCTCTAGAAGGTGGTTTTTGGTTTGGATTATTGGCCAACTTGTGCTTTGCTTCAAAGGTATAACACTTGCCTTGTTTATACTTATTTTGTATACTTGTTTTGCCATCCTTTTCAATTGTTTTGAGGCTGGTTTTGAACTAAAAAAAGTTCTATTTTTATGGCTTAAAAGTGTTGGCTTGAGGCTATTTTCAGTTAAAGGGTAGTCCACTCTTCTTGCATCTTAGTTCTTAAAGCTTTTGTACCTTTGTTCATTACTTTCAAACCAACTTTTTTGGGCCTCTTAACCACTGAATTTCAGAGGTTTTTCAGTGGCAAAAAACTTATTTTGAATTCCAAATTTGGAGGGGTTAGCCTCCCCTCATTGTGTCATGTTTGCATGCTTAGTTAGCTTCACATGTTAGCGTGTTTTTTTAGCTTAACTTAGCTCAAGTCCAGCATGTTTTAATTTTTGAAATAACCCGTGTTAGCTCTATTTTGGGCTGGTTTGTTCATTTGGATCTTGTTTTGCATAGTTGTAGTATAAATCCTTTCCTGGCTTGGTGTTTTAGGCTCTAACCATCATTGGTTTGAGTTGATTGCATGTTTTAGTGCTTTTTCTCGCCTAATTTCAGCACTGCAATCTCTGCAATCCCCCTCAATTTTTCACTCTTTTGTTTTTCTTTGAAAGTGGTTTCAAACCACTTGTTTGCCTAAGTGTGAAATGAAGGTGCTACAACTAATGGTTTAATCCCTTAGGGGGTTCATTACCAACAGTGTAATGCCCCTTTTATGCCAAAAGCAACTTTTGGTTTGAGCCCTCTTTCCATTAGAGGACACTCACCAATGGACTTAATGGATTAAGGAATGATTTGGTAATTAAAATGAGTAAACAAAATTGGCAAGTAAAAGAGGCAAGATAAGAATTCTTTTGTGTTGTATTACATGTGTTCAAATCGGACGTTAGTTTGAACACAACGAAAATGGGACATTTCATACTCAAAAGTGATGAAATGTGCCACTTTCCTAGGTCTCCATTGCCCTTGATCATGTATAATAGGGTGATGGTCATTTGAGTCTTGTTTTGCATTCATTAAACTTGTACGAAACTTGGTTCTTTGGCCATCATGCAATGAAATTGCTTGATTGATGGTTTGAGTGCCAAGAGTGTCACTCCTTTGAATTTGTTTGATGATAAGAAGGGTAACAGTACAAACAAAGCCTTCAAAAGTACACTGTTTTGCTCTCTGTTGCAGCAAGGAAGTTCAGATCACCAGTAGCCAACCGACCACCACCAGTAGCTGACCGGCCACCATTGTTGGCTGACTGGCCCCATTGTCGTCCACCAATGAAAATTCAGCAGATTGCTCCTGAGGTAGAACATATTTGATCTGGAGAAGGAGAAAGTGTAAATGCTTCTGTGCAACAGAGGCTTGCAGCAACAAAACAGTGGCCTTTCGGGCGGAAAATCAAGCATGCATGCATCCCTCGTTTCCCGAGGCCTCTTGGTTAACTTGTTTAATTAGTTGAGTATTTAACTAATTAGTTTCATTTTTTATATTTAATTAGTTTAGATAGTTAATTATTTAAATTGTTTTAATTAACTAGCTTAGAGTAAGCTCGTTATTCATTCGAAATGTTGTAATAATTAGCTTAATTAGCGTAGCTAGTTAGCTTTTATTCATTCAGACCCTCCTTCGCGAGGTGTAATGTTGTAATAAGTGTGCGTGCGTGTGTGTATGTCTTCCAATCCCATGTCTTTCTCCCTTTTATTTAATCGCTTTTGATGGTTAGATTAGGAGCATCATGTTTCGATTAGCATACCGCATGCTTGTATCCATTTATTTGTATTGCATTCACCGAGGCTCGCCGCATCATTCAAACTGTATTACCATTTCAATATCTTATTTGAATACGTGTTTAATCGCATGTTGTTCAAATCGATCCATATGCCATATTAGTACCCGAGCCTATTAATTGCATGTTGCATGTGTTGCATTAATCATAATTGTATAGTTAGGATCATGCATTTTTCTAACTAGTTTCTGTTTTGGCTTGGAGTACTAGGTGAGTTTTTACGCTTTAGCATACTTGCATGAGTGTGAATGTTGCCATGATTAGTATGCTTGCCATGAGGCTGTATGCTTAAATGCTAAACTGCATAAATGCCTGTGGATGAAGGCTTATTGTTTGAATTGGGACGATTCAACAAATGTATGTTTTAAGCCCACTTTGTTGAGTGGCAAATCGTGTTTTAAGCCCACTATGTTTGGTGGCAAATCCGCAAAGTTTAAGCCCACTTGAGGTGGCAAATTCAAACCATTTTCGCAAATAAACATGAGTTGAATTGTTCCAAATTGAGCAAACTAGTCTATACTTGCTTGTGCGCATCACATAGTAAAGCTAGTTTAATAACTAGAATAAGGGCACATAATGTTTATAACAAATCATATCATGATTAGTAGAGGCCGATCTTTGATCGGGCGAGCGGGGGTGCTCAATTCATGACCTTCCCCTCTCGTACCTAAGTTCCCGAGCCGAGGCAACTTTGGTGATGATGGACATGTGGCCTTCGGCACGAGTCAGGCTTTTCTAAATTTCCCCAAAACAAAAAATATTTAGGTGGCGACTCTGTATCTGGCAAAGCAGTCCAATTTTGACATTATTTGATTTAAAATCGATTTTTCAAAACGATTTGCCGGATTTGGACTCTTTGGTGTTTATCAATTTCACATTGCATTTGTGAGATTAGATTCAGAACCATGCGAGTCCAAACTATGAGGCCTTTCTTTCAAACCTTCCGAAAGGGGGCGCGAAAAAGCGAGCCACACCTTGTTGATAGATAGCTAATTCAATTAGAATTCATTCAAATAGGTAAATAGTAATTAGTTTAGCTCAATTTATTCATTTGGATTTGTAATAGCTAGTTTTAATTCAGACACTTGGACATTCGGACCCTCTTACACGAGGGCAAATATGTAATAATCATGTATGTCTTCTAACCCCCATTTTTTCCTTCTTTTTATTTACACGCTTATAATGGTAGCATCATGTTTCCTTAGCATTTCCCATGTTTGCATACACTCATCTAGCATGCATTAGGGTTCGACTCACCATACTAACCGATGTCAAATTCAAATTCTTACTCAAATACGTGATTTATCATGTCTTGAATCGGATCATATACCATGCTAGTAGCCAAGCCTATTAATTGCATGATTGTATGTGTTACATTAGTCATGTTGCGTTGGTTAGGAGCATGCATGTCTTCTAATCATTTTGCTTTGTTTGGCTTACCTCAAAGTACTAGGGGAGTATTTTGTGTTTTAGCATATCGCATCGTATGTTTGTGTTGCCGTATCGAGCATGCTTTCCATAAAGCTAAATGTTTAAATGATATACCTGTTTGAATGCCGGTGGATGAAGGCTAATTGCGAAAATTGAGATAAATTGATTAATGTACATACAAACTCACCTTTTTAAGTGACACGTATTAAAACAATTTTTCAAACAAACATGAAATCAAAGAGTTCCAACTTTTGCAAATTAGTCTATACGTGTGTGTATCACATAGTAAAAATAGATAATAACCGGAACAAGAGCATATAATGTAATTAAGAATCACATCATGATTAGTAGAGGCCGATCTTTGATTGAACGAGTGGGGTGCTCAATTCATGACCTTCCCCTCTCGTACCTAAGTTCCCGAGCTGAGATACTTTGGTGATGACGGACTAATGGCCTTTAGCATGAGTCATGGGTTTCCTAAATTTCCCAAAAATATTTAGGTGGCAACTCTATAATCTGGCAAAGCAGTCCATTTTTGGCATTTGATTCAAACATCGATTTTTCAAAAAATTTGCCAGATTTGGACTCATTTGTGTTTATCTATTTCACATTGCACTTGTGAAATCAGATTCAGAACCATGAGAGTTCGAATTGTAGGGCTAAGCGTATCCGAGAGGAGCACTAAAAGTAAGCTACACATGTACATAGCAATCTAATGATATCCACGATATGCTTCTAGAAAGCTAAGGTGGTTATGTGTTGAAGTAGAATCCATCAATTAATCAATCATTTGTAATGGAAAGCTATCCTTTGGTACGCTTTTGTAATCGACGCAAACGCACCATTTGCCATTTTTCTTCGGCACAACAATAGTGTTTGAAATCCACTTGGTGTAATGGACTTCTTTGATTGTCCATGCTTCTAGTAAGTTCTCAACTTCTTCTGCCACTATCTTGGTATGGTGTAATGCGAATCTGGGAGTTCTCTAAATGACCAGTCTAGCATGCGGAAAGACATTAAGTTGATGGCAGATGAAGCTTAGATAAATGCCAGGTATATCGTAAAGCGTCCAAGCAAACACCTCTATGTTGGACATCAGAAAGTCTAATATTTCTTTCCTTTCATAGCTGGATAGAGATGAACCTAGCAAAAAGAACTTTTCAAGATCATTTTCGTCTATCCTTACTTCCATAAGTTCTTTGACGGTCTTCTCCCCGGCCTCCTTACCAACATCTTCAAGCACCTTCGTGTTCTCTGGTTTTTCTATCATTTGAACAAATGCCTTGGCAGCTCGGCTATCGTTTATAGTGACAAAGCATTACTTTAACATAATCTGATCTCCTAAGACCTCTTCAATCACTTCTTATGCATTAGGAAATCGAACCATGTGGTGGTATATTGAAGCCACGACTCACATAACGTGTAACCAAGCTCTTTCTAGAGTAAAGTTGTAAGTGAAGAGGACCTTCAACACCCAAAAATCCACTTGTTTGACCGTTGAACCCATTTTGACCAGCATTATGATCTTACTAATCGGCCATTCTGGCATTGAATTGAAACCAATCAAAGGTGATATAGTAGGTGCATGGTCTTTATCATCTAACTTGAGTGCTTGAAAGCGTCATAGTATATAATTTCAACCGAGCTACCCTGGTCGATAAAGATCCTTTTGATGTCGAAATCCTTGACACACAAAGTTACCATTAGCGCGTCGTTATGGGGATTTTGAAGTCTCACCAAATCCCTATCGGAGAAAGAGATCACATTCTTCTTTTCTACCTTCCCCTTCTTGAAAATTGGTTGGACACTGAGTACTTCTCTCATATGTTCAGCCTTCTTTATCATGCCTCTGAGCTCGCAAACTTACTCAGGCTCAATTATCCCATAGATCACATTGATAACTCCTTGAGGAGGGGCGTCAAGCAGCATTCCATTTGGCATGTCATGATTTTGGGGGCCTTCCATAGCTTCACTCTCAATGTAACAATCCAAACGTCCTACTACAACTAATTCTTCTAAATGTTGTTTGAGCGGTACGCAATCTTCTGTCCAGTCCCCTTTTTCATCATAATAAGTGCAACAGTATTTTTCGTTGTAATCTATCTGCACTTCGTCCAACTTGGCTGGTCACCAGACATATGGTTTGTTTCGGATCTCGCTAAAAATAGGGTAAATAGGCCTCTTAAATACCATAGTGATAGTGGTGCTAACTTTCAACTTCCTTGCTTTCTCCTTCTCATCGTTCAAAAATGGATTAGCCCAGTTATCATTGCGGTTCTTATTGTAGTTTCTGTATTGCTTTCCATTTTTCCCAACTATGTTAATTTTTGCTAAAGTTTTTTTTGTCTGCCATAACTGTGCCGCTCTTTGCCTTTTCACGAGCAATGTCTTCTTCAACCCTTATGTGTTGGTTGACCAATTCCATCAGAGCCTGCATGGTCAAGGGAGCATCATTGTTAGCTAGTCTCGCAAGCTATTTTCAATTGGTAAACCACGTTTGCATTGAGAAATAATAATGTTGGAAGGACATTCGCCAATCTTATTGAATGTCTCTCAATACCTGTCGTTGTATGACTTTAAAGTCTCCTAGGGCCGCATGTCAATGGCTAGCAAGTGATCAATCTCCTTGGGCGTTTTGGTATTTATTTTGAATCTGGTAACAAACGCTTCTGCAAGCTGTGTCCAAGTGGCAATGCTACATTCTGGCAATGCTACATTCAGGCGACTTTTCGAACCAGGTCAAGCCTAAATCCCTTAGGCTTGACGGAAACAAGATGCACATCAAAGCATCATTCCTCATGTGAATAGCCATGACTTTTTGAAAATGGCTAAGGTGCATGTAAGGATCTGACTTCCTGTCGTAGATAGAAACTTTAGTTTGTTGAAACCTATAAGAAGTAGTGCATTCTTAATCTTTGGTGAGAACAACGTACTTTGCAATATCGCCAACACTCTATCCATTGGCTTATAAGCAATACGTGACATCAACATTGCTACCTTGATGCTACCATGCCTCCTATGAGTTAACCTCTGCAAGGTTAGCACCCTTCGGAGATAATTTGCTTGGGCTATTTCCTTCATTCGAGCCCTCTCATCGAGAATAGTTCGTAAGTCCTCTCTTCTAGGCAACTCTGAATAGAAAGAAGATGTCTGATGAGTATGTATGTAACACCCTGAATAATACCTTTTACGAAAATTATACAATAATCTATTTTTGAAAGACCTTAAGCTAAATTAGTTAAATTGATAATTGGAAAATTATATTTACTTTTATGATTGTATGTGCTAAAATAAAATTTTAAATTATGGGTCATTGTGTTTTACTAAAAGATGATAATATAATTCTAAGATTTTTTGGGCCAAAGTGGAAATAGTGGAAAAGTTATGCAAATCATGACTTTGTACATGAATTGGAAGAAAGTTGTATAGAAGCGCCAATTGAGTAGGGTATTGAAGATGTATTTGGATTGACAGTGCGTGTTTGTTATACTGTTTTAGCCTACTCTTGACTTATTTAAATTTACTTAGTAGATTATGTTGTGAGTTAGTAATTAGGAGTGTTTCTTTTTTTGAAGGGTGTGTTGCCTTTGAGGCATGTAATGAACTTTATTGTAATATCTAATTTTTTGGTATAAAATATATGACTTACCTACCAAAAAAAAAAAAAAAAAAAGACAGTGGGTGTGTTTTTATTTGTTTGTACGGAGAATTGCTTTGTGTCTTATGAAATATTCCGTCTAAAGTTTTGTTAATTTTGTCTATGTATATATACTTTAGAAATTGACAAGTATTACTAAATTATTTAAATTGAAATTATAGGATTAAAATGAAATTTGGGTCAAACTAGATGGGTGGAAGTGTAGAATTTATGATTTCAATAAAAGGGCAGTTCTCAATTCCTTTTACTCAATAATCTCGCATTTCTTTGGTTCAGTTCCATGAAATACTACTATTTTATGAAAATTATCTCACTAATACTATTCAAATAAAAAAAACATATTTTCATTGATAAAAGTTTAACAGAACATTCATTTTAAGAACATCTTTAGTAGCAATAGCAAATTTGCCTTGACCAACTATTCAACAGAAGATATCATATGAAAGAGGTACAGGGTGTGTTTGGTTTGTGTTTTGAAACATGTTTTTAGAAGAAAATTTTCAAAAACATGTTTGGTTACAATTTTTTTTAATAAAATTATAAAATTACTTCTCTCTATTACACATCAGTCAACCACTTTTTCTCTCTCCTCTTTCTTTCTCAATCACTTTTTCTCTCACACAATCTTTTTAAAATTCTAGTACAAAGCGACTATTTGAGGATTTGAAACTTTATTGTCTTTGTTTGTGACTATTCTTATTCTTTGTCTTATATTAGTTTGTGTCATTTTTTTTTCAAAACATCACAATTGAATTTATTAATACCCGTTGTATCATCCATGGGAAATTTTACTATGCATGCCCCCTATGATATGCACCATTAATTTATGGTATTTTTTCTTTAATTATGACTAATTTTCTTTTTTTAGTTATGATATTATTTTAGTTGTGACTCTTGAAATCTTTAGTTATGCCTCATGTGTTGTTTGATTATGAGTATTTTTTTTAAAATTTATTTTAGTTATGACTCAAAAAAATATAAAGTTATACTATTTTTTTTCTTTAGTTATAAGGTGCATACAATACATACCTTTTGAGAGTGTGTATAGGGGTGTAATTTCGGTCCAGCCTACATCCCTACCTGACCCTGCCCACCTAGGCCCAGGCTAGGCCGGTCCTCTACTAGGCCGCGCAAGCTCCCGCCTTTTTTCGGGCAGGATCACAGGTTGAAAAGTGGGGCTCAGGCCCACTCAAATTAGGACCTACGACCTTTAGACTATTTATAAGGGATAAAAAATAAAAGAAAAATTGTACTCGAGTATTTTAGTTAAAATTAATGAGATGTTTGGTTATGTTTCATGTGGTGGTGTTTAAATTTAATTATAGATGACTCATATTTTTTTGGTTATGACTTAAAAAGTATGAAATTATGTAATTTTCTTCTTTTGAAATGAATAATTTTATATATATCAAAATGAAACTTTCAATATTATAATCATTAAATTAAATAGATAACATTCATTGAATGAATAATTTTTATTTCCATTTCCAACTCTTCTTCAAAACTTGTGTTAGTGTAAAGATCCCCTGCTTGCTTCAACATCTTCACATTAATAAATAATTTTTATTTCAAAATGAAATAAAATATTATAAAAACTTATATCATTAAATAAAATAGATATATATTATTGATAATGGTAAAACAATTGCATCACTATAGATCAAGTACATCCAAACTAAGTTGGCAACTACTAGCCTACCAATTATTTGCATTACACTCCACCTCAATAATCTAATACAAAAGAATAACAAAATGAAATAGTGAAAAATAAATTGTTAATCAATCATCGGAGGAGGCAGATAATTCACTCGCGTTGCCTGATGATATGTCATTCAAATTGCTTTGAATTTTCTCATTTTCACTATAATTTTGTCTTCTCGTAAATGCATGCATATGATCTATGGATATCATAAGTGTCTTAACCATTTAGGGCGAGAGCTTGCTGCAGTAATCACTCAGCATCCGTTCACCTACACAAAAAGAGGTTTTAGAAGGAACTGTAGAAATATGAACAGTTAGTATATCATGGGACATCTGTAGAAAAATAGGCCACATATGTTCATTTTGTTTCCACCAATAAAAAATATCAAAATTATCCACTGGTGGGTTATCCAAATACTGTTGAAATTCAGAACTACTTACGTTTGCATCTTGAGATATTCTTCTAGTTTTTATTGCTGAAAGAACACTTAATTTTCTGTCTCGAGATGAGATGATGTAGTGTGTGTAGATGTATTTGCAGCTGCAACTACCCTGTATTCTTTAAATAATTTTTTGCATGCTTTCATAATAGGGGTAAATTGTTTTTGATCAGCGAAAATACGTTCTAAAAATTCTTGTAAACTAATTTCTTTACAACTAGGATCCATTATTATGGCTAAACTAAAAGATGGGGAATTGGATCAAAATATTTATCAAATTTTTCTTTCATTGCTGTAATATTTGTTACATAATATTCATTACCTATATATTTTGTAAAAATTTTAATTATTTATGCTAACATATGTAAAACAAATGGTGAAATATTAATATATATATATATAAGAAAATAATTTTGTTGCAGTGTCAAAAACTTTTAAAAAATCTTTATATAAAGTTACTTGGCGCCAATTCAGTTTTATGGGAGTCAGTAATCCTCCTATTGATGTTGCTGCAAAAAATAAATTTATTACTTTTCTTTGTTTACAAGCTCTCTCTAACATAGTAAGAACCGCATTTTTTATTACTAGTACAAAAGTCTCGTATACATGCATTACTTGTTTAACAATCAAGTTTAAAATATAAGCACAACAACGAATATGAAATAAATCACCATCAACAAGTAATTGTAAAATTGATTTTAAATGAGTTACAGTCTAATTGTAATATGTTACATTATCTAAATTAATGGTAAATATTTTATTTTGTAAAACCCACTCATGTAATACATTTCTTATTTCTACACCAAGCGAATGATCAATGTATAGAAGTTTAATTAATCTAAATGAAATAATTATTTTATTTAATTTCTAATCATTATCAATAAAATAGACAGTGATACATTGATATTCTAAACCATTATTTGACCACAGATCAGACATTAAACAAACTCTTCCATTCAAATTTTTGAAGATGTCAAATAATTTACTTTTAATATTCTCAAATTTCTTTAAAATTCTATTTCTAGTAGTATTTCTTGAAAAACTTTGATATTGAGGTTCAAATTCTTTGTGAACCATTTGTAAAAAATTGGGACATTCACTAGTAGTAAAAGGTTGTTCTTCTTTAATAATATAATCAACTACAGAAGTTTGTGCACGTATGAGAACATATGAAAATGTTTGTAAATGACTAGTTGATGAAAGCCTTAATTGCATTTGATTTCTAATATTAAGTTGTTGACTTTGTAAATATTTTTTAGCATGCATTTTAGATGACTAGTACTCCTTGCGGATACAACAATAAGTAAATGTGCACAATAGTTACATTTTGCTTTAAATGTAATTGTACCATCAGGATTATTTACAAATATTTTTTTCGAAATGCTCCCAAACACTACTAGTCGTGCCCTGTAGACACCCCATTTTTGACCGCCCGCAAGGCTCGAGCACTTTGCCCTGTACACTCGATGATGAAAGTGGTGTTGTGCGTGGTTCGAGGTCTCAATGAAGGGGCTATGTTTAAGCTCCAAAACAATCCCAAACCTTATATATTCATAATGTTTATACCTCAGAAATCCATTTTTACACATTGTACCGCCCTATGCTAAGTCTGAAGCAGAGAGATAGGGGACCACATTGAGGCCCAGTCGTGCCTTATTGAGAGCCGGACGTGGTCATTTATGGCCGGCCATGCTGTAGTAGCGATAAACACTGTTCTGGGCGGGAGCCCGCCAACTGTCTATTTTTGAAGATATTTATGACCTCTTTTGCTCAAATTCTATAAAAACGAAGTTGTATCTCTATTTTGAGGGTTGAACAAATTCTAAAAAGCTTATACACCTTCTTGAGAGCTCCTTATTCTTGTGCAAGCAACCTTTGAGCAAGCTTACCACCTTTAACCTATATTCATACACCATATACACCTTCACACCTTAGCCTTGGAACCTTGGTTGAGCCTTGAGCATCACAATTCAAGCTTGAGAGAGTGTTTGGACCAAGTTTGATTCACAAACAAAGAGCTTACCTTTCTTGAGAGGTATAAGCTTACTATCTCTTCTCTTGCTCTCTTTACTATCTCTTGCTATCTAGTTCTTATATTTTTGTATTGTTTTGATCCTCTTTTAAGTGTCTAAGTTTGGGTTTGGATAGCTACCAAAGGATAGAGAGAGTTACCACTTTTTCTTGCACCTTCACCTATAGCTCAAACCCTTGTTTTTACACCTTTTTCTTTGCTTTCTAAATTGGTTTTTAGAGTTTAAAAGAGGATAAAAATCATGCTTTGAGGTTTCAAAAATGCAGGGGTAAGCCACCCCTCCTTGTTCTTGCTTACTAGCTTTATTTTCTTTCTTTGTTGTTTAGTTTTTTGGGCTCTTTTCATGCACTTTGAACCACTATTTTTCACCCATTAATGTAATAACCCGACCCTCACATGTGTTTCTGGTACATTTTCAGTCCCTTATTCTGTGCATTTAAATGCTTATTGTGAAATTTTATGTGAAATTGTATTTAATTAAGTGAATCTTATGAAAATAGATTCATATCTATCTAATAGGAGACAAATCTGTTACAACTATTATGTTTGGATCAAAAATTGGAAGCCTTAGAGGCTTAATTCTCTAAAATTGATTTTACATTTGAGATCAGCATAATTTTTAGGTAATAATAAGCATTTTTGTAGAAATTTGATTTGGAGTGATTAAACTGATTAACTTTTGTCCTTATTCACAATTTAGATATATATTTATGTTCTTTATTTATTTGGTTGAGAGTCATTATATAAAATATCTCCCGAGAGAGAATTGGAAGAGGAGAGTTTTAGAGGAAGAGAAAGAGTTCAACAAGGAGGAAAATTGGGGGATTTGAGAGGGTTTATGGAAATTTAAGCTCAAGGTATGTAAATTTCATCTTAAATAAACTCTTTCTTGGAGTTAAGTAAGCATGCCCTTTCATTTGGGTGAGCTAGGGTTATGTTTGAAGTGTTGTATGTGATCATTGTTTAATTGGGAAGTTATACTCACCATATGGTTGTCTTGGGGAACTAATTTGAGCTATGTGAAGGAATTGCATCTTGTTTCCTTGTTATTTCATGTGGAAACTCATTTATGTATTGGATTAAGTGATTAATTGAGAGGATGTCTCTTATGTTTGATGAATTTGGAATGATTTTGAACTATTTAGTGAGAAATTATATTTTATTTCTTTGATTGTCATGCTTGAGCTCAACTATGTGGTCAAATGGCCATGTATATATATGTATATCTATGTGTGTGAAAAGTTAGGAATTTCATGGAATTGAGCTATGTTTATGAGTTTCAAAGAATTAAAGGCCTAATTGAATGTGTAATCCATGTTGATGTGATTATTATACCATTATGTTGTCTTAATTCCTCCATTTTTGGGCCTTGATGTGTTGTAACTTAGTTGAATTGTGCTTTGAATTCGGACTGCCCAAAACAGGGGTCACGGCCGCACGTGCGGAGGTCATGGCCGCACGTGCGGACAAGAGGAAAAAAAATGGGATTTGCATTCTGCTTTCGGCCGCACGTGCGGAGGTCATGGCCGCAGTGCGGCCCAGGCCAGAAAATTTGCCTGCTCCGTTTTGCGTGCTTGATCCTCTGATATTATTAAAATAATTATTTGGTAATCTTAGACCGGTTGTAAATTCATTCGAAGCATAACGACTCAGAAAATGATTTAAAAAGGGAAAAGAGAACTAAATTGTGAATTATGTTTGTGTGTAGGACATACTCCGGGAGGAATGATCGCTCCACCACAGCACTGTGAGTAATAGTACTGTATAGTACATTTGGTGCGTTATTAATAATTAATGTTAACGTTTTGTTATTCGTAAGCAAACTATGTCATTTCTTAACGAATAAATGGAACTTATGTTCATCCTTGAACAATGGTATCTGTGTGAATCTAAGATTATTCTGTTGTGGTATACATGGACCCGAGGTCGTTCAGAATCTATACGATGAATGTAAAGGTCTAACATTATTATGCGACCCACGTTAGAATATGAATCATTCTGTCCTTATTAAGCGTACTGTAATGATATATGTGCCCCCTGTTAATAGTTATTGTTACTATTCTGTTATACGCAAGGCAACTGTGTCAATCTGTAAAATATGCTTTACTTACTGCCAATAATTATCATTAGCACTCTGTTACGCGTAAATTAACTATGTTAATTCATGTGAATGATTGAAAGAACCTACGTACCTCTGTACAACTCTGAGACTAATCTGTTCAGATAATATCTGGGATTATTCTGTTTTGTTTATCCGTTCCGGTTATGCTATGTTATGATATGATATGGATTGTTCGGTCTTTAAAACCTAATGATTTCTAGTATGGAACAAAGTGCTGTACGGAACTAAGTGCTGCAATGCGAGTCACCTCTAGAATCCGTGCGAGACACCTCTTGAGTCCATACATATATGAATTGGGCTTAAAGCCAATCTGGTCCCTTTATGAGTCATCTGGTCCCTTCATGGCTCATCAGATTTGTCAATGCTAATGGATGTACCACGTAAGATTATACACAAATTGTGAATATTGGCAGAACCAAATGATTATAAGTATGTATATGAAGCTGTTATTTCTGGGCCGATGGCCGTTCTGTTATTTCTGGGCCGATGGCTGTTCTGTTATATCTGGGCCCAAGGCCGTTCTGAAAGTAACACAGGATCAGATTAACTACATGTATTTTGCATTAGATACGCATTGATATACATTGTAATTCAAGTTGATCATTGAATTATTAAAGTACTATTATTCATTGAGATTGTCTCACTCTGTATTTTGTCTGATTCTGTAGGTAGCAAATCTGGAGGTCAGCCTTAACCCTCGATGCTCGTCTCTCTCTTGTCAACCTTTGTGTGTGTCCAGTCATTTGGATGAAGCCTGCCCATTTTTATGGAGTTTTGCTAAGTTTTTAGCTTGTACGCTGATTGTCTATAATATGTTTCCAATGTTTTTGTTATACACCCAAGCAAGGGGCGGTGTTTGTATATGTGTATGTAAATATTTACCATCTGATGCACTGTTTGTGATCCTGGCATGATAGTGGTCGCTCAATGGATGTAGTTTCTTTTTATTTCATATTATTTTATGATATATATAATGCTTCCGTTCAGGCCGCATATATTATGTACAACAGGTTAAGTGTCCACTTCTGAATAGGTCATGCCCAAACTTTTAGGGGCGGGTTTGGGGCGTGACAATTAAGGGCTGTTTTAGGGCTATCCTAGGTTATTTAATTAATTCATGCTTTGATTAGTTTGTTTGTTGTCTCATATGTTCGCATATATAGCTTGTTGTATGTTGTTCTTGGCCTTTCTTTGTTTAATTTCCATGTTTAAGAACCTCATTTTAACAAGCAACCTATCATCCATTTCTTTCATTTGAGAGTTGTTTCAACCGGTTGATGGTTGTTCAAAACATGAGCTAGAGATCTATGCTTAATGGCTTAATCTCTACGGAGGTTCATCGCCAACGGCATAGTCTTTCTTTTATGTTGAGAATCACTTCCCGTTTGACACGCTTCTCATTTAGTGGACATAATCATCACCTTGGACTTAATGGACTAAAGAATGGAAATGTCTAAAAATTGCTAAAATGAACCAACCCACATAAAGAAAATGAGTTATATTGCTTGGATTCGGCCAGACATTATGCTGAGTTTATTGTATCAAGGGTTGTCTTACATCAATTCATGATGTTTCGATGAGCCTCGAAGCGTTCCTACCTCCCTCTTTGAGCTTACTCCATGATAGGAGGGAGGGGTGGTTATTGATTCATTGCATTCATTAATTTTGTCCAAAATCATGCCCTAACTTATCAAGCAATCAATTTGCTCATTGATGGTTTTGGAAATGACTTCGTTCTTCTCTTGAGGCTTACCATGAGAGAGAAGAGTTGTAACGCCCTCAAAAATAAACCCATAATACATAATATTAACATGCGGAATTATAAGGAAATAAAGCATCTTATTTCATTCATCAGTGTATCATAAAATAAAAACATCATAATAAATGCCCTATGGGCTTACATCTTGCCAAGCCAACACTTGGACACAATTTCATGAGTTCTAACTCAAAACAAATAAAGCCCTAGGCTTGAAAGTTTACAAGTTATTCAAATAAAACAGATAAAATAAAGCAAGTCTTCGAGTCCAAATCCTCACAAGCTAAGTCCTTGGAGGTAGTGAACCACCTGAACCTGAAAATGAAGTTCCCATATAGGGTGAGCCACAGCCCAGTAGAAAAATACTAAACCAAGCATAAGAATTAACTAAAGCATTAGCATTCGATACGTGGTTAACACAAGATAATCAATTCCCAGTTTCATGACACTAATGTCTACGTTGTCTATGACTTATCGTCTATGACACAATACACTTTCCATTCATACAGACATGGCTCAGAACCTGGCCAAACAACTCAACAAGGATAACAAATCAGGTTAAACCTTTCTTATAACAAAATAAACACACATGCTGGTGTTATATCAATCTTAAACAAATCCACTTCCATACTTCCCAACTGATACACATGGTGGTGATGTATCATATCAACAACAAATAGCAATATTGCTATTATCATTAAGCACACATATGAGTGATGCTACTGGAGTCCATCCCCTATCTCCTCCCAACCAATCCGGTTTAGAGGTACATCCCCTATCTTCCCCCAAACCGTGGAGTTCATCCCCTATCTTCTCCAAACAACATGCATATGCAATGAAGCACACAATTGCCATATATAACACATAATCAATACAAGTAATGTTCTGTATTAATTCAACAGTCACATAAGTGACTTAATTCCAGTTATACCTAAGCCACATGCAAGGTCTACAACAATCACGACTATCCTCCACCGATAGCCCAAAACAGTTATTTCTAAACAAGAAATAAATACAACAATGAATGTAAAAATCCACATTCTCATAGGTAAGCATTTAAACTACCCAACTATATCATTAATCTCATAATTTTCCCAACTTCATGAATTAAACCAAATTCCACATTTTTCCCTTAAATTAATTATACAAATTAATCTAAGCCAAAACCCTAAGGTTTCTCCCAAAATTACCAAACTACCCCCACATACCAAAATACCAACACTTAGGATTAAAACGTATAAATGGAGTAGGAAATCCCTACCTCGAAGCAAGAACCCAAAAAGAAGAAGACGGAGATGATAGCCCAAACTCCAAAGTGCTCCAAATCAACAACCGTTCAGATTAGATGGAAGCCCTCGACTCACTCTACCTTTTTAATGAAGGAACTAGGTTAGATACTCACTCTAAATAGATGAAACCTAGGAGAGAAGATGAGTTGGGAGAGAGAAAACTCGTAACCTAGGGTTTTATAAACTGAAAGAGGCTGAAAAACTGTTTTAAAACACGCTGCTTCGTATTTAAGCTTGACAGTCCCGCTCGAGCGCACAAAACACCGCTCGAGCGTAAAGAACAAAAACAATGTCCGCTCGAGCGCAATGTTAACCGCTCGAGCGTAGATTCTCCCATTCCAGAACCCACGCGAAGAACACACTACCCGCTCGAGCGTCAACAATACCGCTCGAGCTCAACCCGCTCGAGCTCAGAAATCCCGCTCGAGTGTAGATATCACACCTGCAAAAGTTTTGCAGGGTTCACAAATACTGGAAGTGTGCAATCTCCGCTCGAGCGCAAGAAGGTCCGCTCGAGCGGAAAGGCCGAAACTTCAAAAATCTGGGGTTTGATCCCAGACTCAAACCACCCACTCGAAACAAGTCTAACACACCCTAAGACTCAAACAATGACGTTAAAGGATGACAACAACAATAATATGACAACAGAATCCACGGAACATAAGTCCAGATACAATAATCCAATGGGAAAAGACCGGGGTCGCTATAACCTCCCCCCCTTAAAAGAATTTCGTCCCCGAAATTAAGCATAAGTTTTCAAAACAAGTTTTCTCAATTCCCACTGATATCATAAAACAATAAACAACTTGACCCAATACCGGTCACTTCATCTCTTATCAAGAGGCATCTCACAATATGTATGAATCAACATATATTCAACTTGCATCAATATTATGCATTATTCCTTTCAATGTTAACAATTTCCATATCATATTCAATCTCATGATATAAACAACACATCTCATGTATAAATGTTATATTCCGCTTCCAAAAAGGCAAGTTCAAAATGCTAACATTAAATCCAAAACATTCTTAATGTTTTCCAGCTTATGACATATATAAAATTCTCAAGTTTAACAATATTACAAAAATCTATATATATAAGATTTCTAATCACTAAACATGTCCGGATATTTCTCACGGACTTCCAATTCACGTTCCCAAGTGGCTTCCTCCACTCCGTGATGCTTCCATAAAACTTTCACCAAAGGGATGGTTTTGCCTCGCAAAACTTGATCCCGCCTATCCAAGACCCGAATTGGTCTCTCCTCATAAGAGACATCCTCATCAATTACTAAATCAGTCCAATCCAACACATGTGACGGATCTGGCTCATACTTCCGAAGCATACTCACATGAAACACATCATGAACTCCGGATAACTGCGGTGGCAAAGCTAAACGATAAGCAGCCTCGCCAATCCTCTCAAGGATCTCAAAAGGACCAATAAATCGAGGGGACAACTTCCCGCTCTTCCCAAACCTCATCAAACCTCGCCTAGGTGATATCTTCAGAAAGACATGATCACCTACCTCAAACATCAAAGGTCTCCTCCTACGGTCGGCATAAGATTTCTGACGACTCTGGGCTGTAACAAGCCTCCTACGGATAAGCTCAACCTTCTCCGTCGTTTCCCTCACTAACTCCGGACCCAACAAAGGTGCATCACCCACCTCGGCCCAACAGACTGGAGACCTACACGGTCGGCCATACAAGGCCTCAAACGGTGCCATACCGATACTAGCCTGAAAACTGTTGTTGTAGGCAAACTCCACTAAAGGCAAGTGCCTCTCCCACGACCCACTAAAGTCGAGAACACAACCCCGAAGCATATCCTCAAGGATCTGAATAGTACGCTCGGACTGCCCGTCAGTCTGAGGATGATAAGCCGTGCTAAATGTCAATTTGGTGCCTAAAGCACTCTGCAAACTCTGCCATAACCTGGCAGTGAAACGAGGATCTCTATCTGAGACGATCGTTACTGGGACCCCGTGCAACCTCACTATGTCTCGAATGTATAAATCGGCAAGATGATCTACTGAATCTCTAACGCGCATAGGAATGAAGTGCGCCGACTTAGTCAACCGGTCTACAACCACCCAAATAGCATCACTACCCCGCTGAGTTCTCGGAAGACCCACAACGAAGTCCATAGTGACATGCTCCCACTTCCACTCGGCAATGGGCAAGGGTTGCAACAAACCCGCTGGCCTCTGATGCTCGGCCTTCACTTGCTGGCAAGTAAGGCACTTAGACACGAAAACTGCCACATCTCTCTTCATACCTCGCCACCAAAATTGGCGACCCAAATCCCGATACATTTTAGTGCCTCCCGGATGCACCGCTAGGCGCGAATGATGAAACTCTCGAAGTACCTCCTCTCGGCAAGACTCCGGCACAAACAAACGGTCTCGGTATCTCACACTCAGGTCGGGATACACCGTCAAACCCTTCTCAACCTTCCCACTGGAAATCTTTTCTCGGAGCGATTCTACCTCAAGATCACCCCTCTGAGCCTCTAACACTCGAGTCACAAGTGTAGGCTGCACAACAACAGAAAACAAGGCCGCAGCCTCAACGGATTCACCCAAAAGCAAATCAAACTCCCCAAGTGCACCCAACATCTCCCACTCTCGGATGGCTATACTAGCTATGTCACCAACAGATTTCCTGCTAAGGGCATCGGCCACAACATTGGCCTTCCCCGGATGATAGTGCAACTCGAAGTCATAATCCTCAATAAATTCCATCCACCTCATCTGCCTCAAATTCAAGTCTTTCTGTGTAAACAGATATTTCAGACTCTTATGATCGGAGAATACCTCAAATTTCTCACCATATAGATAATGCCTCCAAATCTTCAAGGCAAAAATCACAGCTGCTAATTCTAAATCATGCGTAGGGTAATTCTTCTCATGAATTTTCAATTGACGTGAGCCATAGGCAACCACTTTCCCCTCTTGCATCAACACACAACCCAGACCCTCTCGTGAGGCGTCACAATAGACTGCATAACCCAACCCTCTCTCCGGAATAATCAAGACCGGAGCGGTGGTCAATCTAACCTTCAGCTCCTGAAACGACTTTTCACAAGTCTCACTCCAAACAAAATTGACTCCCTTCCGAGTCAGTCTAGTCAAAGGTGAAGCTAACCTGGAGAAATCTTTCACAAACCGACGGTAATACCCAGCTAATCCCAGAAAACTGCGGATCTCAAACACACTCTTAGGTTGTGCCCAATCTTGCACTGCCTGTGTCTTGGACGTATCAACAGACACCCCTTCCCCAGAAACTACATGGCCTAAGAACTTCACCTCTTTTAGCCAGAACTCACACTTCCCAAACTTAGCATAAAGCTTATGGGCTCTAAGTAACTCTAGCACTATTCTCAAGTGCTCCTCGTGCTCCTCTTCTGAAGATGAGTAGATAAGAATGTCGTCCACAAAGACGACCACAAAACGATCTAAGAATTCCCGGAAGATCCGGTTCATCAAATTCATAAACACTGCCGGTGCATTGGTGAGCCCAAATGGCATCACCAGGAACTCATAGTGGCCATACCGCGTACGGAATGCCGTCTTCGGAATATCCTCCTCCCTGACTCTCAACTGGTGGTAACCCGATCTCAAGTCTATTTTAGAGAAACAACGGGAACCCCTCAACTGGTCAAACAGATCATCTATACGAGGCATAGGGTACTTATTCTTAACCGTAGCCCGATTCAATTTTCGATAATCGATACACAGTCTCAACGCACCACCTTTCTTCTTAGCAAAGAGGGCCGGTGCTCCCCACGGCGAAACACTAGGACGAATATAGCCCTTATCTAGCAACTCCTGGAGCTGAACTTTCAACTCAACTAACTTGGCTGGGGCAAAACGGTAAGGTGCCATAGAAATCGGCGCTGTGCCGGGCACTAGATCAATAGAGAACTCAACCTCTCGATGAGGTGGCAAACTAACAAGATCCTCGGGAAACACGTCCGAGTACTCACATACTACCCTCGGCAACACAGTCTGAGTCTCATCACACTCACTACTCTCAAGGCTAGCAAGTAGACCACTTAACTCGCTCCGCCTTCGCGGATCATACCCCGATGGTAACATACTACCAACCCGGTCCCCCAGAAAATGAAAACGTTCTCCGCTAACGGTACAACAAGTGACCCTCTGACGGTAGCAATTAATAAATGCCCGGTATGACGATAACCAGTCCATACCCAAAATAACATCAAAGCCCTTCATGGGCATAACCACAAAAGAAAAAGGGATTCTATGATCATCGACCTCTATATCACAACCCCTAACACCTTGTTTCAAGATCAATTCACCCCCAAGAGGTGACACTACACAAATAGGAGATGCTAACTGTGCTAACTCCAACTCCAAAATAGATGCAAATGCAGCAGACACAAAGGAATGAGATGCACCCGTATCAACCAAAACACTAGCAACTGAATTGCAAAACAAGAAGGTACCTCTCACAACCGACGGAGCCGGTACAGGTTCCTGCGCGGTAACAGCATACACACGCCCAGACGACCTCTGATCAACCTGCTCACCCCTCGGAGCATAAGATTGCTGCACAGACTGGGACGATGAAGCCCCCTGATTGGCCCTCGAGGCCTGAATGGACTGAGTTGGCTGACTACTCTGAGTCTGCCTCAAACCCGATGCACCAGGTGTGCCACTCAACTGCGGGCAAAACCTCTTCAGGTGCCCCGGCTGACCGCAATGAAAACAAGAGAGTGGGCCTCTGCCCTGACTCTGGCTCTGAGATCGAGCCGAAGAAGATGCTGCTCTCTGAACTCCTCCCCTCTGAGGACAAACTGGAGACTTGTGACCCAGCTGGCCACACTTGAAACATGTAATGTCTCCCTGACTGCCCTTCCCAGAACTAGCACTTGGCACTGGAAAAGTGGATCTAGAAAAACTACTCTGAGGCTGCTGAGGAGTGAAACCTCTCTGCCTCCTGCCATCACTCTGGCCATCCTGACTCCTCTTGGAGCCTTTCTGCCTTTCCCCCTCTTCCTGCATCATAATCTCAGTATGGGCTGCTGCATCGACCAAACGCCCAAAATCCCGAATCATAGACCCAACAACTCTCAGCATGAGGCCACGCCTCAACTTCTTCTCAAACTCAATGCAACGGCGTTCCTCAGTCGCCACCAACTCAGGTGCAAACCTGGACAAACTAGTGAATGCAGCCTCAAACTCGGCCACCGATAAACTGTTCTGCTCAAGATGGCGGAACTGATCTCTCAACTTCTCCTGAACAGCTGGAGACAAGTACTTCTCCTGAAAAGCATCAACAAAAGCCTTCCAGGTACCCCCAATACGACCCTTGATGAACTTCCACCACTGACCCGCATCCCCCTTCAGCTGGAAAGATGCCAAGGTCACCTTCAGTGCCTCGTCTTCGATGCCTAGCATCTCAAACGTTTTCGTTGTCTGTTCGAGCCATTCGTCTGCCTTAAGCGGCTCGCTAGGATCACCTAAAAATTCGTCCGGGTGAGACCGGAAGAATTCCCTCTTCAGAAAAGCAGGTCCTGTATCCGCAGCAACAACAGCCTGGGCTGGATTCGCAGCCCTCAGAATGTCAACTGACGCCTGAAATGCCCCTGCTATCCCTTGGGCCAAAGCGCCCATAAACTGCTGTCCTACTGGCTCGGCCACATTGGCCTGGCCAACACCCTCCTGAACTGCCGGAATTTCCTCCGGTATAGGCACTTCCTGCCTGGCCTGCCTACCACGCCTACCACGACCTCGTCCTCGTCCTGACATCCTAATAAAGGAAATAAAGACGTTAGCACCCTAAATAATGTGCCAAAATTATAACACTCACGTCCTAATACATTGGACAACAATAAATCACACCACGTAAGCACATAATCACATAAGCACCTACGAATTTCATTCCTGGATAATGATAGTCCCGAGGCGCCACTAAAGTTCCGGTTGGAAACAACATTGATCAAGTGCCTTTCCAACAAGACTTTCAGAGACTCAAGGGTCCAGTCAACATCCTAGAAACTACATTCCATACCCACATAGTCACATAAACATGTTATCACATAAGCATATAACATTACACTAAGTCTCTATCAAACGAGACGAACCCATTGTGATTCTAATCACTTCCCACGTACCCAAAGTATTCGAACCCGGTACGCTCTGATACCAAGTTGTAACGCCCTCAAAAATAAACCCATAATATATAATATTAACATGCGGAATTATAAGGAAATAAAGCATCTTATTTCATTCATCAGTGTATCATAAAATAAAAACATCATAATAAATGCCCTATGGGCTTACATCTTGCCAAGCCAACACTTGGACACAATTTCATGAGTTCTAACTCAAAATAAATAAAGCCCTAGGCTTGAAAGTTTACAAGTTATTCAAATAAAACAGATAAAATAAAGCAAGTCTTCGAGTCCAAATCCTCACAAGCTAAGTCCTTGGAGGTAGTGAACCACCTGAACCTGAAAATGAAGTTCCCATATAGGGTGAGCCACAGCCCAGTAGAAAAATACTAAACCAAGCATAAGAATTAACTAAAGCATTAGCATTCGATACGTGGTTAACACAAGATAATCAATTCCCAGTTTCATGACACTAATGTCTACGTTGTCTATGACTTATCGTCTATGACACAATACACTTTCCATTCATACAGACATGGCTCAGAACCTGGCCAAACAACTCAACAAGGATAACAAATCAGGTTAAACCTTTCTTATAACAAAATAAACACACATGCTGGTGTTATATCAATCTTAAACAAATCCACTTCCATACTTCCCAACTGATACACATGGTGGTGATGTATCATATCAACAACAAATAGCAATATTGCTATTATCATTAAGCACACATATGAGTGATGCTACTGGAGTCCATCCCCTATCTCCTCCCAACCAATCCGGTTTAGAGGTACATCCCCTATCTTCCCCCAAACCGTGGAGTTCATCCCCTATCTTCTCCAAACAACATGCATATGCAATGAAGCACACAATTGCCATATATAACACATAATCAATACAAGTAATGTTCTGTATTAATTCAACAGTCACATAAGTGACTTAATTCCAGTTATACCTAAGCCACATGCAAGGTCTACAACAATCACGACTATCCTCCACCGATAGCCCAAAACAGTTATTTCTAAACAAGAAATAAATACAACAATGAATGTAAAAATCCACATTCTCATAGGTAAGCATTTAAACTACCCAACTATATCATTAATCTCATAATTTTCCCAACTTCATGAATTAAACCAAATTCCACATTTTTCCCTTAAATTAATTATACAAATTAATCTAAGCCAAAACCCTAAGGTTTCTCCCAAAATTACCAAACTACCCCCACATACCAAAATACCAACACTTAGGATTAAAACGTATAAATGGAGTAGGAAATCCCTACCTCGAAGCAAGAACCCAAAAAGAAGAAGACGGAGATGATAGCCCAAACTCCAAAGTGCTCCAAATCAACAACCGTTCAGATTAGATGGAAGCCCTCGACTCACTCTACCTTTTTAATGAAGGAACTAGGTTAGATACTCACTCTAAATAGATGAAACCTAGGAGAGAAGATGAGTTGGGAGAGAGAAAACTCGTAACCTAGGGTTTTATAAACTGAAAGAGGCTGAAAAACTGTTTTAAAACACGCTGCTTCGTATTTAAGCTTGACAGTCCCGCTCGAGCGCACAAAACACCGCTCGAGCGTAAAGAACAAAAACAATGTCCGCTCGAGCGCAATGTTAACCGCTCGAGCGTAGATTCTCCCATTCCAGAACCCACGCGAAGAACACACTACCCGCTCGAGCGTCAACAATACCGCTCGAGCTCAACCCGCTCGAGCTCAGAAATCCCGCTCGAGCGTAGATATCACACCTGCAGAAGTTTTGCAGGGTTCACAAATACTGGAAGTGTGCAATCTCCGCTCGAGCGCAAGAAGGTCCGCTCGAGCGGAAAGGCCGAAACTTCAAAAATCTGGGGTTTGATCCCAGACTCAAACCACCCACTCGAAACAAGTCTAACACACCCTAAGACTCAAACAATGACGTTAAAGGATGACAACAACAATAATATGACAACAGAATCCACGGAACATAAGTCCAGATACAATAATCCAATGGGAAAAGACCGGGGTCGCTATAAGAGTAGAAGGGACAAACAGACTTAAGAATAAATCTGTCTGCACTGTTTTCACTTAAGAGCACAAAAATAGAATTTTGCATAAAATTAAGGCACGACCGGCCTTATTTGGGCTTGGCCGGGCTTCATTGGGGGCCGACCTACCATCAATGTTTGGTAAGGTAGTGTGTTTTGCAGAAGCAGAGGGCAGTGACTAATGGTGAAACAGGATAGATTCCAAGGAAGGCAGACAGAGTTACTTCTGAAACCGCTACAAGCATGCCATCCTTGTGCTTCCATTGTAAATTGTAAATTAATGATTTCAATATTGTTGTAATTATCATCGTCGTAATTAATATTGTTGTAGCAATGATTCGTTAGATAGTTAGCTTATTTTGTTGCAATAAATTAGCTAGTTAGTTAATTATAGCTTAGCTAGTTAGTTTTTTATTCATTCACTTGGCTTTGTAATAATTAGTTTAAATCTGGACATTCAGACACTCATTCGGACCCTCTTGTGTGAGGGCCAACATGTAATAAGTTATATGTCTTCCAACCCCACGTCTTTCTCCCTTTTACTTATTTGCTTACAATGGTTAGTATAGAACGTTATTTTTCAAATTAGCATCTTTATGCTTTGCTTCCATTGTCTTGCATGCATCCAAGGTTCAGCTCATCATATTAACCAAATGTTAAAATTCATTGCTTGAATACGTGATTCATCACATGTCTTGAATGGAATCATATGCCATGTTCATAGCCGAGCCTATTAAAATTACATAACGTGTGCATTGCATTTAGTTATATTGCATTAGTTAGGAGCATGCATATTTTCTAATTATTTTGCTTTATATTGGCTCAAAGTACTAGGTGAGCAATTTTGAGTTTTAACATCTTGTATTGAATGTTTGTGTTGCCATGCCAAGCATATTTCCATGAGGCTAATTGCTTAAATAATATACCTGTTTGAATGCTTGTGGATGGAGGCTTATTGCCAAAATTGGGACAAATTGATTAATGTACAAACTCACCTTTTCAAGTGACGAGTATCAAAAACAATTTTCAAACAAACATGAAATCAAAGTGTTCCAATCTTTGCAAATTAGTCTATACTTATGTGCGTCACATAGTAATGTTAGTCTAATAAAACCGGAACAAGAGCATATAATGTAAATAAAAATCACATTATGATTAGTAGAGGCCGATCTTTGATCGGACGAGTGGGGTGCTCAATTGATGACCTTCCCCTCTCGTACCTAAGTTCCCGAGCCGAGACACTTTGGTGATGACAGACTAATGGCCTTTGGCACGAGTCTCGGGTTTCCTAAATTTCTCAAAAATATTTAGATGGCGACTCTGTAATCTGGAAAAAAGGTCCATTTGTGGCATTTGATTCAAACATTGATTTTCCAAAAAGAATTGCTGGATTTGGACTCTTTTTGTGTTTTCAGTGTTTCACATTACACTTGTGAAATCAGATTCAGAACCACGAGAGTCCGAACTATAGGGCTAGTCATATCTGAAAGGAGCACGAAAAGCAAGCCACATGCCCCTAGATGATGATCCAACTGTTGGAAGAGGGATATTAGGTATATTAGAAGGAGAATCAACAAATTCATGTTGTGTAGTATATGCATCAATATCGATATAAACATTAGGAATATTAGGATCAATAGTAATATAAGTAAAATAACATATAAGAACTAACAATTAATTTAAATAATGAGTAAACAATAACAACTAATACATGTTAAGAAATAATTAATGTAACAAAATGAGTAAATAATAAATTTAAATCAAATAATTAATGTTACCGACTGGCGAATGCGATACAAAAATTAACTTTTTCTGATAAAAGTTTCTTCTTGCACAATTGTAATTGCCACTTAGGTATGAGATTTCAAAATTAATTGAGAGAGTTGAGAGTTGAGAGAGATGAGAGTTTGAGAGAGAGAATTGTTTGTGAGAAATAAAATGGGAGAAGGGTGGTATTTATAAGAGTTTGGAAGGAGGGGGTGAATTTGTAAAAAATAAAAATAAAAATTGACTTTTGAGATGTATAAACCGTCACATGACTGTTTGAATTTTTTTTTAAATTTTCTAACCGTTAGGAGACCATAGAGCCGTTGGGGGGAGTGGGGTGCGGGTCGAGTCAGGCAAGCCACAGGGTGCAAAATTTTTTTGGGCCAGGTTCGCAGGCCAGGCCAGGCTTTCAAAAGAGGGCCTAGGATTAGAGTCTCAAGCCGTAAGCAGACTACGGATCCACTAGCTATTTTTACATCCCTAAATATGTATCATAGTTTTTCGTATCATCTATTCTTGTTTGATTATCTAGTAACAACAGATATGTCGACCTGTGTTTCACATATCATTCTTGAAAACAAGTTAATGCAATTTGATAGTGTTTACTGAAACTAGTTATCTTTTATTGATAGATTAATTTTTTTGGTGTTAATTTTGTATTTTTTAGCTGTGTAATTGGAGCATGCATTTTTAGTTATAAAGCTTTGAGGGTAAGGCCCCATTTGGGGTGTTGATTTTTTTAATTAAAATAGCAAAAAAGTCAAAATACCCAATCACATCATTTTCTTTATCTTTTTTTAACATAACTTCTTGTAAAAAATCAACTAAAATAGTCATTTTCCAAACACACTCAATAATATGGAGGATGGAATTTAAGTCATATATATTGAGAAAAATTAATTATGATGATAAAAAAAAAATTAAAAAGAAGTGGCATAGGCTTATCTAGACCCCAGCTTCGGGTAAGGCTCCCCAGCTGTTGAACTAGTAAGCTAAAACAAAGGGATGCAAGGGCACCATATTGAGAGACAATGGAGTCTCGAGCACGGGTTAAAGCCTTTTAGTGTTGAGTCCTATCCACTGAACCACTTCAGGTACTATTATTAAGGCCTATTTTAAAAGGAAGGTTAAAAGTTGATTTTTTTTTATTTTTTTAATTTCTTTTAAAAATATATAATAAAAAAAATTGAGAGATGATATGACCCAAAAAAACTAAAAAAAAAAAATTTAACTTTTAATTGTGTTGTGAAAATAGACCCAAATGTTTGTGACGGTAAAAGCTGATATTGTATAAGAAAAGAATTTGAAAAGATGATTAAAAGCTGCTTTTTTTAATTTTTTTATAAAAAAAAAAACTTATAAAAAATATAAGAAATAATATGATCTAAAATAAATTAAAAGTTGATTTTTATTTATTTATTTATTTATTTTTCTTGAATGGGGCCATTTTCAATAAACTTTTGCGATACAACAATGATTGAGATCCCTTTTTTTGGAAACCCCCACAACCCCTTTGGATATTAACCATTGATGGTGTGAACCCCACACATACATCAGTAGTTGAGATTCGAAGGGAGTTATGGGAGTCTCCAAAAAAAAGGGTCCCAAACATTTTTCTTTGCGATATATGCTTTCGCCCTATCAAGGCCACAAGTTTAACACGGCGTTGCCATGAAAGTTAAATTTACAGATAGCCAATAATATCCTGCCACATCACAAAATACTAAAAGTAAAGTGGGCCATCATATTGAGGGGCAATTTAGAAAGTTATTAAAAAGTTAACTTTTAACTTATTTTAACTCATATCACTTTTCATATTTTTTATATATAAAAAGATAAAAAAAAATTAAAAAGCCAACTTTTAATTAATTTTTAATCAACTATCCAAATCATCCTAAGGAGTCTCACCAATTTAACCCTAGTTAAATCCTCTCTCACCAAACTATTGTTATCTCTGAAACCCATTTTCATCTCTCTTCCCTCATCTCTCTCTCTCTCTCTCTCTCTCTCATGGCCAGCCACCATTATCACCGGCCATCGGCAGCATCCTCCTGCCCAACATTATAGTAATATTAATTTTGTTTCAATTAATTTCTGTATAATGACTAAACCCATACCATTAGTAAATCTATCAGAGCAATATAACCCGTATCATCATCTTTAACCACCAATTATACCACCAACACTGTCACTCATTGCCTCAACAACTTCTAATTTTTTCATCTAAAATCTTCCTTTTCACTCAAAAATGAAAATTTCCAAAATGAATAAACAAAATTTAATTTTTCTTTCTTTTTTCTACTTGCCCAAAAACAAAAAAAAATCTCTCTCGAATATTTTGTGTTATCCAAACCTCACTCTCTTTTTGGATTCATTTTTTATTATCTATAACTAGAGATACATATACATATAAAATAATTCCATTTAGTAAGGAATAATAAAGGGGTCCAGTTTTAGAGAGCAGAGGACATGGGTAAGCTTTTGATTTATTGAGAGTATTGGAGCAGACAGTGAGAGAAGGAAGAAAGAGAAAGAAGTTGGGGGTCTGTAGAGAGAGAAATTGAGTTAGGTGAGAGAGAGAAAGGAAGAGAGAGAGAGAGAGGGGATTTGGGTTTAACAAGTTTTTAAAAGGAAGTTATGGTTACGTTTTATGTACAGCCTCTTAAATTGATTGTTCTACTAATTTATTAATTTTCTGATGAGGCAAAAAATTATTGAATGTTCGTAAAGCTTTACTCCACAGCTCAACTGTATAAAACATGAAAAAATGGTAAGAACTCAAATGCTTTATTAATAGTTTTATCAAATATTTTATATAAATAAAATATTTAAAAACTTTAACATTATTCATAAAACATATCTCCCATAGGCCGGTCAAAATCTTAAATCTGTCCTTGCCTTTTTTCCAGACAACATCTTAGACGGGAGGAAACCCCATCCAAAGCAGACAAATCAACCCCAAATAGATTAATAGAAACTAAAAACTGCTAATGTTTTAATTTTCAAATTGTGCACAAATCAAAGATTGAAATTTAAGTAGATAAACCGACCCAAATGCAAATATAAGTTCAGAATATAGTACAAGCACTAACCAAACACACCAGATCGGGACATCGTAAATTAACATAAAGTGATGAATTTTATTATTTAAATGAATAAAAATCAAAGCAAAATACTATATTTGCTCTAATATCATTACATAATTTTTCCTCACTAAATACAATTATATCCAACAGAATGACACCATTTCAAATATCCAACATTATAGCCGATAGAATCATTGAACGCGCTCATAAGAATTCTGAAATATCATAGAAGTTAGAATACAAATGTCATCAATATATATAAAAGAAGATTAATCCTTTTAATTAAATATTAACAATAAGAATTGAATATATACAAGCATAAATAAGGACTAAAAAAACTAATGAACCCAGAATAAGCGGAGGTATTCAAATTTTCAAACAAAAAAAATGAAAAGGGATTTATTTATCTTCTTACTTAGCACGACCACAAGCAGCACAAAGAAGACAATCATAGACCAAACTCTAGGATTGAAATTCTGGCGTCGCACAAAGAGGTGTTCGATAATTTCAGACCCCAATGCTCTCACAGCTGGTTTCACAATGTAATTAATGAAAACTTCCCTCGCAGAAGTGGCTTTAGCTTCCATGTTGAAGTTGTTGAAGGAGGAGAATACTCTGGCTATATATATACGAATTACGTGAAGTTGTTGAAGGAGGAGAATACACTGGCCTTTATATAGACGAATTACTACTTTATTACTACTTTCCCATTTGATTTTATTTTTCCAGTGTTATTCCAGTGTTACTATTTTCCCATTTGCTTCTCTTTTTCCAACGACCACTATATAGACTAATTACTAGAAGTTGTTGAAGAGGGAGAATACACTCGCTTATATATAGACGAATTACTACTTTCCCATTTGATTTTGTTTTTCCAATGTTATTACTTTCCCGTTTATTACTTTCCCATTTGATTTTGTTTTTCCAGTGTTACTACTTTCAAAGTGTTACTACTTTCCCATTTACTACTTTCCTACTTTCCCATTTGATTTTGTTTTTCCAATTAATTTTGTTTTTCCAGTGTTACTATTTTCAAAGTGTTACTACTTTCCCGTTTACTACTTTCCCATTTGATTTTGTTTTTCCAGTGTTACTACTTTCCCATAAGTTGTTGAAGGGGGAGAATACACTGGCCTATATATAGACGAATCACTACTTTCCCATTTGATTTTGTTTTTCCGGTGTTACTACTTTCCCGTTTACTACTTTCCCATTTGATTTTGTTTTTCCAATTGATTTTGTTTTTCCAATGTTACTACTTTCAAAGTGTTACTACTTTCCCGTTTACTACTTTCCTACTTTCCCATTTGATTTTGTTTTTCTAGTTAATTTTGTTTTTCCAATGTTACTACTTTCTCGTAAAGTGCTACTACTTTCCCGTAAAGTGCTACTACTTTCCCATTTACTACTTTCCCATTTGATTTTGTTTTTCTAGTGTTATTACTTTCCAATTTGATTCTGGAAAATTTGTTTTTCCAGTGTTACTACTTTCCCATAAGTTGTTGAAGATGAATTACTACTTTCCCATTTGATTTTGTTTTTCCAGTATTACTACTTTCTCGTTTACTACTTTCCCATTTGATTTTGTTTTTCCAGTGTTACTACTTTCAAAGTGTAACGCCCCAAAATAATTACGATAAATCCCAACTCATAAGTGGAAGAATAATAGAAGCAATATACTTTCATTCATCAGAGTCCGTATACAAAAGATGACACATGCAATAGACATTCATAAATGGCTCATCCTGAATCTATAGCATGTGTTACAAGTGATAAAGAAATGAAAGTCAATAGATATTCACATGCCCTAATGGCTTACATCTTTCCAAGGCTATGCTTGGTTACAACAAAATGAATACAAATCTAATACATATAAAGCCCTTGGCTAGAATTTAAAACAATTAGCACAATACAAAAAGAGAAGCCTTTAGCCCTTTCCCTCCCCCCCCTCCCAAGCTATTGCATTGGCAGAGGCATGTCACCAACACCTGAAAATGGTTTTTCCTAAATAGGGTGAGACAAAGCCCAATAGAAATAATCTATCACAATATATGAGTCTTAACAAAGGTATAAGTACAACGTGCATATACAATGCCTGTGACAAGTCATTCATATTCCACAAGATTATAAAGTACCAAATTTTATATCTCAATGCATTGTTCTTCAATTCTATTTAAATCAATTCATTTTATCTAAAGTCATGAGCCAATTTCATTTTTTTCCAAACACCCAACTGAAACTACAACTCAGCGGTTCTCTAATCAACACAACAATCACGCCAATACTTTAATTTGCCATTTTACGAAAATTTCGTCCGCGGGAATCGGCATGCATGTATACGCGTGGTTTTGGGACTTTCACCTTAGACACACAGGCCAACTTAATTCAATGGAGTCCATCCTCTTTCTCCTCTCAAACATGGAGTACATCCATTTTCTCCTCCCAAACATCATACATATACAATGTATTTAAAACACAATCATATTCAATGACAACCAACAAGAGATTAGTTTCAATTCACCTAATCCTCGTGCAATTTCTACAATAATTATAGCTATCCTCCACCAATAGCCCAATACAGATATTTCTAAATAGATATTCAATCTCAAGACAAATAATTTATTCAAAATTTCATAAGTGAGTGATAATACATATTCTTTTTCACCATTTATGTCAACATCCATTCAATTTCACATTTTCAATACCAATTCTATTTATTTATACGAAATAAATATTTGAAGCATCTTCGGGAAAACTCCATCTTTCCCATATATCAACCCAAATGCCAAAATCAACTATTTTGTCACAATATAACCTCACATTCAACCCTATAACCATTTATAACTCATTCACTTAGAAACCCCCTTTTTGATTTAATACCCAAACCCTAAGTTTATTCATAGTACACCCAAATTCTACCATTGTTACACAACAACTCATAACTAAGTTAAAATACATATGAAAGTATAGAAAATCCCTACCTCAAGCTCAGAAGACCAAAGAAAGAGATGGAGGAGCTTCAAGAACGCCGAAACCAAGCTTTAATCGGATAAAAAAGGAACTCTTGAAACGTACTACTTTTTTAACAAAGGGACACGAGTAGAGAACCCACTAAATCTAGGTAAAAAATGTAGAGAGAGAGAGTTTTAGAGAGAGGAGGTCCCGATCTAGGGTTTTTCGAACAAAATGTATGAAAAAGCGAAGTAAAAAGGTGCTGCTGCGAACTGATATACGCGTAGCTCGCTCAAGCGGAAGAATTGTCGCTCGAGTGACCAGACACAAATAAGTCACCTTGCTCGAGTGCAGAATACACACTCCCAGAAGTTTTACAAATAGAAGACCGTCGCTCGAGCTCAAGAGTCTTTGCTCAAGCGAAGAACAATACCCTTTCAGTATATTTGCACACCTGCAAAAGTATGGGGAGCTCGCAAAGCTCGCTCGAGCGAGCGAGCTTGAGCATAAGAAACATCGCTCGAGCGAAGAGGCCAAAAACTAGACAACAACAATTTGAACCAACTAACAACCAACCTGCTCCAAACATAACCAAGGCACTCCAAAACTCAATTTCAAAGAGGAATAAGGGAAAAAGAGACAAAAACAACAATACAGAATCATGACACTTGAGCCCGGGATATAATAAGGGTCGGGTCAAAACCAGAATCGCTATACAAAGTGTTACTACTTTCCCGTTTACTACTTTCCTACTTTCCCATTTGATTTTGTTTTTCCAGTGTTACTACTTTCCCATTTGATTATGTTTTTCCAGCCGTTTACTACTTTCCCATTTGATTTTGATTTTGTTTTTCCAGTTGATTTTTTTTCCAGTGTTACTACTTTCCCATAAGTTGTTGAAGACGAATTACTACTTTCCCATTTGATTTTGTTTTTCCAGTTGATTTTGTTTTTCTAGTGTTACTACTTTCAAAGTGTTACTACTTTCCCGTTTACTACTGTAACAACCCCGACCCATGATTAACTGTTAAACTATGATAAGCCATGATTAAGTATTCCTAATAAGTAATTAAGATAAAATCCTGAGTTAATTACATGTGCATTGCAATATTTGTGTTTTTATCTGTCTCTCGTAGAAATATCTATTTGTGCTTCTGTTTTGTTCTGCGAATTGAAGGCCCTATTGGCATCCGGTCACGAAATTGACTTGATTTTTGTGTCAGTTAGAATTTTTAGAATGTTGTGGTAGGTTTGATTGAAATTCGAATCGGAAAGATTAAATTAGAATAATTAATGTCAATTAATTAGCCTACTCTTAATTAAACCTATATTAGGCCAATATCACTTCACTTGTTCATTTTTGCATCCTCATTTCTTCATCTTGAAGCTTCAAAACGTGTGAGAGAGAGAAGAGGAGAGAAATTGAGATCAAAAGCTAGAGAAAGGGGGAAATTGTTGGGAATTGTTGGAGAATTGAAGAGCATTTAGGAGTTTAAGCCTCTACACCTATGAATTCAAGGTTTAAGGTAAGAAATCAAGCCTTTGGTCTTACTTTTGAGTTGGTGAGTTCATGAATACAAGAGAATTAAGTTGAAAATGAGCTAGAATGAAGGAGTATAGATCATACCATGCATGCATGTCCAATTTCATCACAATTTGAGTTTGATTTCAAGAAGTCTCTCATACATGTGTTCATTTTATCTTTGTTTTGGGAATTTATCAAGTTTCATGCCATTTTACCTTGTTTGATCATGTTTTGGAAGGTTGAAGTCATAACAATTCATGCATGTTCTTCATACATACAATTCAAGTTTGATTTTGAGCATAAGGCATATTGTTGGGCCTTGATTCCAAGAAATGATCTTTAATTCCTAATGTTTTCAATTTAGACTTGATTTCTCAAGTTTTGGGGCCCAAATGTTGATTTTAATGGCTTTGAATTTGAGTTTTGCATCAAGTATAGCAATTTGGAAATTCCAGATTCTGCCTCTCTGCTCAAGCAACAGAACCTACGCTCGAGCAATGACTCTATGTTTTTGCACTTCTGCTTGAGCGACCAAAAGTTAGCTCAAACGTAAAATGCATGCTCCCAGAAGTTTACAATTTTTACAGACCGCTCAAGCGACAAGAGTTGCGCTCGTGCAAGGACCTTAGTCTCACGTTTGAGCGAGCGTTGAGCGGAAAAATCAAGCAACCAGTACTTTTGTAGAGTTTACAAACTGCCCAAGCAAACGAAGTTGTGGTCAAGCAACCACTCACATTTTTTAACATCCGCTCGAGCGAGACCCCTGATTTCAGTAAGTTTTGTTAAGTGTTTTCAAGTGCATATTAGCATCCTCATTGCACCCAGGGTATTCTTAGGCCAAGATTAAGACATAATAATGAGGATAAGAAGTAGAAACACACCAAGATAAGAAAGAACTAAGTTAATGATTCCGGATGTGTAATTCAGTATGTATTCGTTCTGTATAATGATTCCGGATGTGTAATTCAGTATGTATTCGTTCTGTATCTATGTAGGTTACGCGCTGCAAGTTATCTAATTTGTCTGCTGTAAGGAGTTGAATTAAATTGAAATATTATTATTATTATTATGGCAATTTTTATTTTTGAATTTTAATTATTCTTGGGTCTTGAGTATTAAATGAGATATAAATTTAATTTGTGGAACTTATTTGATTAACCCATATTTAATCATTTTGGTTCATGTTTAATTATGTGAATGTTGGGGACCACTTTAAGTTTTTTAAAATTTATTTATATTTTAATCTCAGTTGGAGATTTATTTTATATTATTAAACTCCATTCATTTTGGACCCAATTGATTGAATCATGACTCGTTTATAACCATATATTATTGTTGTTATTGTTATTATTATTTATTTTATAATCTTGAGAGAGTTACAAATATTTATGGTGTGCACCATCAAACTAAATATATTTTGTGGTAAGAAAATATTAAATCTTTTTTGTCATTAATGATGTTGAAATATACTTTTAATTTATATATATATATATTTGTATTGATTTGAAAAAAAAAAAAATAGATTGGCTGACAAATCTCATCCCTGCTTTGTATTTCTTTATAATTCTTTATTTCTAAGGATATCTGTGGATAAGATTTTCGCAATGGCTGTCGTGAGACGGACTTTACCCCACTTTCCAAACCTTACAAATTCATTGCCAAAACCCATTCCCTCCCTTCTCTCTCTCTCTCTCTGAATTTTTTTTTCTTTGTTTATTTTTATTATATAAAATCCTTGATTTATCAAAACCTGTTAGGTTTTAGACCCTAGTTCCATAGATCAAATTGTAGAGGGTTCCGAAGGCTTCGATTTAATCTGAACGAATCGAATTTTTGTCGCCGGAAAATTTTATTTTCTTAGAAGCTCTTGGATCGAAGTAGGGATTTTTCCTACACTTCTTTATGCACTTGTACTTGATTATAGGGAGCTTAGAGTTGTATATAATTTAATTAGAATTTTTGAAAAATTTGTGATTTATTTGCTTAAAAGAGAAATTTTGAGAAAAATAAAAAGTTGATGCCTAAATTGCGAAAGTGTAAACTTGGAATATGTTTGTAAGGTTATGAAAGAGTTATGTTTTAAATTTGAACAAAAACGGATTTCGATTCGATTGGTTTTGAAATTTTTATTGATTTGTGACCAAAAGAGCATTTTTAAAGAAGACAAAGGAATTATGTTTAACTTTTGGGGTTTTCGATCAAAATAGGATGTCATAATTGAATAATGCTTGGAGAATGAGTTTGGAAAGAAAATGATGTTTTCTTGGGCATTAACGGTATTATTTTATTTAATGTATCCGTTGGAATAAAACGGACACGGTTAGAAATGGACCTTGAGAGGTTACCGGACGTGATTGTGTTATGAGAACTAGTGTAGTTGTTCATATTTGATGAGATGTGGAATAGATTGTATTTATCGAAATTTTTTGGAATGTAATTGTTTAAATATCCGTTTAGAAATATCTGTTTTGGGCTATCGATGGAGGATAGCCATGATTGTTGTAGAAATGTATGAGACTTAGGTAAATTGAACCACATTTCTCATTTGTTGCATTGGACATTGCATTACATTCATTTCATTGGAAATGTATCTGTTTTTGAGAAATGTTTGGAAATGTATTTGTTTGTGAAAAGATGAATACTTTGTGAATCTGGATATGGGGTATAGAACCGCGTGGTTAGGTGTCAAGCCTTCCAATTTACTGGTAAAAATGGCAGTGGTAGTGCATTAGGGCCTACTTGCAGACACTCACCTAGAGATTCACAAAGCCTATATTCATGTAACATAGATGGTTTAAAATAGAAATGGCTTTATATCTGTTGTTGTATCTTAGCATTGCATGCTTTATAAAAAGAGAGATAAAATTGTTTTATCATGAACATGGCATGAGCATACTCCTCTTTAGTCTTGTCATGGTTCATATGTTGTGTAGTATATCTCTACTGGGCTGTGGCTCACCCTATAAGGGAAACCATTTTAGGTACAGGTGCTATATCTCCGCCAAGGCATTGACTTGGGAGGACTCGGAGCTGAGGCTTCATTTTTGTTTTATTGTTATTTGTTGAATGTAAGCCTAGGATTGTATTTGCGTTGAGTTGAAACTCCATTTTGTGTAACCAAGAATGTTCTTGGATAAATTTGTAAGCTTGTAGGGCACTTATTATCTGTTTGGCTTCCATTTCATACTTGTTGTAAAATGCATGCTTGGGATTGGAACTGGGGCATTGAGATGTGAACAGCATGCGATTGGCATTTGGGATTTAATAGAAATGGATGTATGAAATAGTTAGCTATATATATGTGTTTGTCTATCAAGTAGGTTTTGTTGCATAAATAGATATACCCTACCCAATTTTCGGGGCGTTACAACTTGGTATCAGAGCGTACCGGGTTCGAATACTTTCGGTACGTGGGGAGTGGTTAGTACCACAGTGGGTTTATCTCGCTTAATAGAGATATCTGTATGATGAGCTGCTATGTGATAACATGCTTATGTGATTATATGGGTGTGGGGTTTGATTTCTGAGATGTTGATTGGGTCTGTGAGTTCTTGGAAGTCCAGTCAGAAGAACACTTGATCACTGCTATTTCTGATTGGAACTCTAGCAATGTCATAGGATAATCATTATCTAGAAAGAAAATCTGTATGTGCTTATGTGACTATGTGCTTATGTGACTATGTGCTTATGTGGAATGAATTAACTGTTGTCCATTGCCTTAGGACGTGAGTGAGTTAGTTTCGGCACAATTGTGACTGTGCCAATCTCGAGTGTTACCTTTATTGGGATGTTAGGACGTGGAATGGGCAGTGGTAGGCATGGTAGGCCCAGGAGGCACGAGATGCTAATACCGGATGAGATTTCGGCGCAGGAGGAGGAGAACAGGTAAATCAGAGACCTACTGGGCGTGTGTATGCTGTTACCACGCCAAAGTTAGTGCTAACACCTTTGGTTGTGAGAGGTACCTTCTTGTCCTATACTTCTATTGTTAATGTATTGATTTACACAATTTTTCTTTCGTTAATACCAGTCAGTGTATATAAGTGTATTTGGATTGTTTTGCTTCATTTTTCTTTCGTTAAGCCATGATTTGATTCAGGTCAGTATGGAATCAATGTCCAGTTCAGAGTTCAAAATTCCATCATCCTCAAATTTAGTCAAACAAAATTGTTTTCAAGCTTAAAGTGTTATGCCAGTTACGCCATTGATGTGCACAAAAAAAAAAAAAAAAAAAAAAAAAAAAAAAAAACGAAACTGATTTTATTGAAGTCAGGGGATGATATCCCCGATTGCAGAGACAAAAAAAAAAGAAAAAAGAAAAAAAAAGAGGGATCTTGTTTTTGATAATGGCCACACGCCGACTTCATTTACTCGACTCTCCCGCCGAGCTCTTCCTTTTTTTTATCGTCTTGGGTGACTCTTGAAGACCTTGCCTCAGTGCATACAGGACCGCAGAGAGAGTTGACTCCCTGCTGGCTGTCAAAGGCGAAGTACGAAGGTGCTCCGAATCAGGTCATGACGGTGGTCTTCCGTTTCAACTCTTTATTCTCCGCCTTTAGTACGCAAATCTCTGCTCGTGCATCTTTGTACATGCATTGAAGCAGAGAAAGTTAGGCATTTAACTGATGTACCTTATTGGTCCTACTCTGTAGTCGGTGAGATAAGGTGGTAACCGCAGTCACTGTCTCCATACAGGATCTCAGTGTGAAGTGGTTGGCCTCAATGTCAGATTGAGCGGCCATGATTTGCTCAACTGACATCATGGGAAAGTTAAGAAGAGTAGGAGCAGGGACACTCTGTTCAGGAAGGTTAAAAAGGGTAGGAGTAGAGGCACTCGGTCCAGGAAGCTTAGGAAGAGTAGGATCAGGGACACTTGGTCCAGGAGAGCTTGGATCATTGAGGTCCGGAAAGAAAGTGAGAGGACGAGATGAGGCCATGTGTAGTGAGAAGTGTAAAAAGAAAGAAATGAGTCACAAAGAAATAACAGAGAACAAACTGAGTTTTGGGGCAGCTTTTCTCCTCCGCTCAGTCTCGATGTTCTGTCTCTCTCAAGGGGAATGAGGAAGAAGAAGGAGAAGAGAGTGATTAAGTAGACGAAAGACAGTGATGAAGAAAAAGAAGATGGAAGAGAAGAAGACAAAGAGGGAGAGAGAGCCGAGGTGAGTTTACAAATCGAGGAAGTCTGCTTTTGTCGGCCAGCTGACGTAAAAGTAAGGCCGCATGAGTTTACAAATCGAGGAGATCTGCTTTTGTCGGCTAACTGACGCAAAAGCAAGGCCGCGTATTAAACGCAGTTTTCGAAGGAAGAGAGAGAAGCATGAAAATTATATGCATATATGTATATCTATAGTATATTTATGTATTATATACATTTATTCAATTATTTTTGTCACAAGAGTAGCTTGGCTCAGTGGTTTGGGCTGGGGCCTAAGCTTGAGATCAGGTTTCGAAACCCCATATCCCTGCATTCGTGTTTTATTTCCTTTTTACGTGTTTTGCTTACACGCGATGACATCAGTTAATGGAATATTCCGTCGTAGTAACGGCATATGCTCACTAACGTCCATAGACAGAATATTCCTTGTTAGTAACGGCATATTCTCCAAATGTGTCTGTGTATATGTACGTATCTGTGTGTTTCCTCCATATTTGTCCGTATGTGTCTGTGTATCTTTTGTTCGTATTTGTCCCTTGGTGAAAATGTTGTGGAGACACCAAGGGGTTGAGGAGGCGACTTGGGAACGTGAGGTTGAAGCCCGTGAGAAGTATTCAGACCTTTTTATCAATGTTTGGGAATTGTGATAGAAATGTTATTTTGATATTAGGATGTATATTGTATTTGTTATGGAGTAGGGTAAATTCTATGTTGGAGTGAAATTGTGTGGATGGATGTAGACAAGTTTGCGTAAACTGTTAATCAGTTCGTCGAGTGAAAGAAATAGAGTGGATAGGTAAAAATAATACAGAAATTGCTTGGTTGGGCAATTAAAGTTGTGGCTGAGAATTTTCGAGTAGTGTGTTTGGCATGATTGCATTATGTTTCATAAGGGTTGGTGTTTCTTGTTGTTCAAGTGAAACAGTTGAGGCTAAGGTGATATGTGAATTTTGTTTTTGGAATAATTCAGGGAAGAATATGATTGTACTAGGGGATGAGTGGAAGTTCTCATGGGATGAAATATTTTAAGTCATTGATTATGATAATTTTATTCAATTAGGTAACCGCGTATGAATTCATTTTAATATTGAGATGAGTTAGTTGTCGTGTGATAGTTGCAATTACAAAATATATCATTGAATTGTGTCTTTAAAGGGACGGTGCTCTCATTGGTTAAGAGTCTTGAGATAATCACTTTGGATGGATATTAAGTAAATTATTGCACTAGATTATGGAAAAAAAAAATTTGTTTGTGATGAGTCATCTTTAATGGTGTGTAATATTTGAATACTTTTCTGAGTTCTCTTCAAAGTAGTGGGATTCTTTTGTTGCTATGACCTATTGAGTTAGTTGTGTGGAGTAAGCAAATTTTGTGGCTGTGTTTGAACGTGTTCAAGTGAGATTACAAGTATGGTTGTATTCCAATTGCAAGTTTGATAGATTTTGATTAACCCCTTATATGTTGCAAGAATCACTTACATTTTCCCATTATGGATTGTTTGTTGAAATTCTAGTATAAGTGGTTTTAAATTAGAGGGTGGCTTCTATAGAACAACATATCTAAAGGTCGTGGGTGGCCTTAGGGTGTAGAAATTTTGTTTTTGAGTCTATCGTAAATTTGTTACCTCATATTCGTATAATAATATTGGGACTGTAGTTGGAACGAGATGTTATCATGATAGTTAAGTTGATTAAGTTAGATTGTTCGAAATTCTTGTTTGATCTAGGTTATAGGAAGCATCATTACTGCCAATGAGAAACTATTATAGTGTTCACTCTTTTACGTTTATGGTGTGCTTAAGAGTTTCGATTTTGGTTACGGTATCTCTACAATGGGAGGCCAAAGAGCGTTAAATTCTTGAGAGTGAGTTTACAAATTGTTTGGGGACATTGAAGGAATGTCTCAACGTGAAAATGGTTATTGAGAGTTTAAGGCTCAAGTGATTATGTCAAGAGTAAATCTCATTATTCTTTTTATCAATGCGAATTTCGGGGGCGAAATTCCATAAGGGGGAAAGACTGTAATGAGTTGAATTAAATTGAAATATTATTATTATTATGGCAATTTTTATTTTTGAATTTTAATTATTCTTGGGTCTTGAGTATTAAATGAGATATAAATTTAATTTGTGGGACTTATTTGATTAACCCATATTTAATCATTTTGGTTCATGTTTAATTATGTGAATGGTGGGGACCACCTTAAGTCTTTTAAAATTTATTTATATTTTAATCTTAGTTGGAGATTTATTTTATATTATTAAACTTCATTCATTTTGGACCCAATTGATTGAATCACGACTCGTTTATAACCATATATTATTGTTGTTATTGTTATTATTATTTATTTTATAATCTTGAGAGAGTTACAAATATTTATGGTGTGCACCATCAAACGAAATATATTTTGTGATGAGAAAATATTAAATCCTTTTTGTCATTAATGATGTTGAAATATACTTTTAATTTATATATATATATATATGTATATGTATAGATAGATATTTGTATTGATTTGAAAAAAAAATAAAATAAAATAGATTGGCTGACAAATCTCATCCCTGCTTTGTATTTCTTTATAATTCTTTATTTCTAAGGATATCTGTGGATAAGATTTTCGCAATGGATGTCGCGAGACGGATTTTACCCCACTTTCCAAACCTTACAAATTCATTGCCAAAACCCATCCCCTCCTTTCTCTCTCTCTCTCTCTCTCTGAATTTTTTTTTCTTTGTTTATTTTTATTATATAAAATCCTTGATTTATTAAAACCTGTTAGGTTTTAGACCCTAGTTCCATAGATCAGATTGTAGAGGGTTCCGAAGGCTTCGATTTAATCTGAACGAATCGAATTTTTGTTGCCAAAAATTTTATTTTCTTGGAAGCTCTTGGATCAAGGTAGGGATTTTTCCTACACTTCTTTATGCATTTTTACTTGATTATAGGGAGTTTAGAGTTGTATATAATTTAATTAGAATTTTTGAAAAATTTGTGATTTATTTGCTTAAAAGAGAAATTTTGAGAAAAATAAAAAGTGGATGCCTAAATTGTGAAAGTGTAAACTTGGAATATGTTTGTGAGGTTATAAAAGAGTTATGTTTTAAATTTGAACAAAAATGGATTTCGATTCGATTGGTTTTGAAATTTTTATCGATTTGTGACCAAAAGAGCATTTTTAAAGAAAACAAATGAATTACGTTTAACTTTTGGGGTTTTCGATCAAAATAGGATGTCATAATTGAATAATGCTTGGAGAATGAGTTTGGAAAGAAAATGATGTTTTCTTGGGCATTAAACGGTATTATTTTGTTTAATGTATCTGTTGGAATAAAACCGACACGGTTAGAAATGGACCTTGAGAGGTTACCGGACGTGATTGTGTTATGAAAACTAGTGTAGTTGTTCATATTTGATGAGATGTGGAATAGATTGTATTTATCGAAATTTTTTGGAATTTAATTGTTTAAATATCCGTTTAGAAATATCTGTTTTGGGCTATCGGTGCAGGATAGCCATGATTGTTGTAGAAATGCATGAGACTTAGGTAAATTGAACCACATTCCTCATTTGTTGCATTGGACATTGCATTACATTCATTTCATTGGAAATGTATATGTTTTTGAGAAATGTTTGGAAATGTATTTGTTTGCGAAAAGATGAATACTTAGTGAATCTGGGTAGGGGGTATAGAACCACGCGGTTAGGTGTCAAGCCTTCCAGTTTATTGGTAAAAATGACAGTGGTAGTGCATTAGGGCCTACTTGCAGACACTCACCTAGAGATTCACAGAGCCTGTATTCATGTAACATATATGGTTTAAAATGAAAATGATTTTATATCTGTTGTTGTATCTCAGCATTACATGCTTTATAAAAAGAGAGACAAAATTGTTTTATCATGAGCATGGCATGAGCATACTCCTCTTTAGTCTTGTCATGGTTCATATGTTGTGTAGTATATCTCTACCGGGCTGTGGCTCACCCTATAAAGGAAACCATTTCAAGTACAGGTGCTATGCCTCCGCCAAGGCATTGACTTGGGAGGACTCGGAGCTGAGGCTTCATTTTTGTTTTATTGTTATTTGTTGAATGTAAGCTTAGGGCTGTATTTGTGTTGAGTTGAAATTCCATTTTGTGTAACCAAGAATGTTCTTGGATAAATATGTAAGCCTGTAGAGCGCTTATTATCTGTTTGACTTCCATTTCATGCTTGTTGTAAAATGCATACTTGGGATTGGAACTGGGGCATTGAGATGTGAACAACATGTGATTGGCATTTGGGATTTAATGGAAATGGATATATGGAATAGTTAGCTATATATATGTGTTTGTCTATCAGGTGGGTTTTGTTACATAAATAGATATACCCTGCCCAATTTTCGGGGCGTTACATCTGCTCTGTTTGTTTGCTTTGGAGCCATCTATGAGTAATAACTTTGTAAAACTATGTTTACGTTTAAGTAATTTCTTATATGATATGATATGACATGACATGAAATGCTCTGTTTTCTGAAATATTATGTTCTGAATCAATGAATGATTGTCCATATATTGAAAAGTATTCGTGGAATCTTTAATGCAAGGCCTTAGCCCGGGGGTAACAATACCGTGGTTTATAAGCACAAGGCCCTTGCCTGGGGGTAATAATACCATGGTCTTAAGGCCCTTGCCCGGAGGTAATAATACCGTGGTTTCCTGGCCCTCGTCCGGGGCTAACAATACCGTGACTCAAGTATGTTACAAGTTCCCGGTATCGGAGGTTCCTTTATGGAACCGGCAAGTATGACCTTTGATGCTCTGTATATGATCTGTTAGCACTAATGAATGTACCACGTATGATCCTCAGTGAATAAATACATGTTTCTGAACTCTGAATAAGAATATGGGTCTGTTTCTGCTTTTCTGAATATGATATTGGACATCATTCATAAAACCCTTTACTCTGTTATTATTCATTGGGCTTTTGCTTACTATCTATATTATGTATGTAGGTGAGCAAGTGCATGACCAGACCTAAGCTGTTGTCTGGAGAGTTTTGAGTCAGTCAACTACAGTGCCTCTCGAGGAGGTTCCCGTTTTGCCGAAGTCAAGTTTGTGAACCATGTTAAAGACATTTATTTTGCTTTGTTTTGTTGTCTGTACACTGGGCTAAGTCCCTTTTGGTAGAATTTGTATGTTGCTATAAGCCTTATGTAATAATGACTTCATGTGTGTATATCTATAAGTTAAAAAAAATTCCTATCCCATGTATGTCTATACAGCTTAATGGACTACATAAGTTTTATATATTTGCTTCCACTAGCCCCTTATATTTCGCTATTCAGTTCAGAGACCTTCGGTAATCCAAGGATTACTGGTCAGTTATAATGCTAAACCTATAAGAGCGGGTTTGGGTCGTAACAAATACTTTCCTACTTTCTCATTTGATTTTGTTTTTCCAGTGTTACTACTTTCCCGTAAAATGTTACTATTTTCCGGCTTACTATTTTCCCATTTGATTTTGATTTTGTTTTTCTGGTTGATTTTGTTTTTCTAGTGTTACTACTTTCCCGTTTACTACTTTCCTACTTTCCCATTTGATTTTGTTTTTTCAGTGTTACTACTTTCAAAATGTTACTACTTTCCCGTTTACTACTTTCACTTTCAAAGTGTCACTACTTTCTCGTAAAGTGGTACTACTTTCCCGTTTACTACTTTCCCATTTGATTCTGTTTTTCTAGCCGTTTACTACTTTCCCATTTGATTTTGATTTTGTTTTTCCAGTTGATTTTGTTTTTTCATTGTTACTACTTTCAAAGTGTTACTGCTTTCTCATTTACAACTTTCTTACTTTCTCGTTTGATTACTTTCCCATTTGGTTCTGGAAAATTTGTTTTTCTAGTGTTACTACTTTTCCATAAGTTGTTGAAGACGAATTATTACTTTCCTATTTGATTTTGTTTTTCCAGTGTTACTACTTTCTCGTTTACTACTTTCTCATTTGATTTTGTTTTTCCAGTTGATTTTGTTTTTTCAGAGTTACTACTTTCAAAGTGTTACTACTTTCCCGTTTACTACTTTCCTATTTGATTTATTTTTTCCAGTGTTACTACTTTCAAAGTGTTACTACTCTCCCGTAAAGTGTTACTACTTTCCTATTTGATTTTGTTTTTCTAGTGTCACTACTTTCCCATTTGATTCTGTTTTTTCAGCTATTTACTACTTTCCCATTTGATTTTGATTTTGTTTTTCTAATTGATTTTGTTTTTCCAATATTACTACTTTTCCGTTTACAACTTTCTTACTTTCCCATTTGATTTTATTTTTCTAGTTGATTTTGTTTTTCCAGTGTTACTACTTTCCCGTTTACTACTTTCCCATTTGATTTTGTTTTTCCAGTGTTACTACTTTCTCATTTGATTATGTTTTTCCCCCGTTTACTACTTTCCCATTTGATTTTGTTTTTCCAGTGTTATTACTTTCCCATTTGATTCTGTTTTTCTAGTCGTTTACTACTTTCCCATTTGATTTTGTTTTTCCAATGTTATTACTTTCCCATTTGATTCTGTTTTTCTAGTCGTTTACTACTTTCCCATTTGATTTTGTTTTTCCAAGTGTTACTACTTTCCCGTAAAGTGTTACTACTTTCCCGTTTACTAGTTTCAATTTCAAAGTGTTACTACTTTCCCGTTTACTACTTTCCCATTTGATTTTGTTTTTCCAATGTTACTACTTTCTCATTTGATTTTGTTTTTCCAGCCGTTTACTACTTTCCCATTTGATTTTGTTTTACCAAGTGTTACTACTTTCTCGTAAAGTGTTACTACTTTCCCGTTTACTACTTTCACTTTCAAAGTGTTACTACTTCCTCCGTTTACTACTTTCCTGTAAAGTGTTACTACTTTCCCGTAAAGTGTTACTACTTTCTCATTTACTATTTTCTTATTTGATTTTGTTTTTCTAGCCGTTTACTACTTTCCCATTTGATTTTGTTTTTCCAAGTGTTATTACTTTCCCGTTTACTACTTTCCCATTTGATAAAATGTTACTACTTTCCCATTTACTACTTTCACTTTCAAAGTGTTACTACTTTCCCGTAAAGTGTTACTACTTTCTCATTTACTACTTTCCTATTTGATTTTGTTTTTCTAGCCGTTTACTACTTTCACTATTTTCCCCTAAAGTGTTACTACTTTCCTATTTGATTCTGTTTTTCCAGCCGTTTATGACTTTCCCATTTGATTTTGTTTTACCAATTTATTACTTTTACTTTCAAAGTACTACTAGTAACACTTTTCCATTTGATTTTGTTTTTCCAATTCTAGTGTTACTACTTTCCCATTTGATTATATTTTTCCAATGGCCACTATATGTGAGGGAAAGTGTTACTTTTCAATGTTTAAGTTTGATTTGATTGACGTTTAGTGTTTATTGGTATAAAGGAGTAAGGGACATGATAACAATGCAGTGGGTGTGTGTAAATTTTCATAATTCCTTATTTAAGTGAATAATTTATGTGAATGTTTTTTGTCTTTTAGGATTATGTTTATTAACTTAACATCTTTCTTTTATGTTTTCGATATGGGACAAGAACAACGCTTATTAAAAGAGATTTTTACAAGAAAATAAGAAAGATTTTAAAAATTACAACAAAAAAATAAATAAATAAATAAACACATTTTATTTTCGAAAATTTCCCAACACAAAAAGGTTGAGATTAGTCTATAATCAAAAGAAAAGCAGAGTGACATGGGGTTCTGAGAAATCAAATCATTAAAGCTTGATTTGTGATGAATTTGATTAGTGGCTCATTCAACATTGTTCACAAAATTAAACAGTGAAAAAACTTGCTCACATTTATAAATTATAGTTTTATTTTTATAACAAGTTCAAATACAAATTATCTATTTATACAATTATACATACTAGAGTTGGTATTTATGTCTTATTTTTTGAGTTTTCTCAAAGTACCTCAATAGCAATTATGTCTTGCATTTTAATTTTTGTTTATTCACACTAGTTGCATGGGTAGTTATGAATAACTTTTTTTCCCCAAATCTTTCAATTGTTGATCTTTTAAATTCATAAAATTTTTAATTTTTAAATTCAATCATACGTTTTATATTATTATTATTATTATTATTATAAAATAATTATATACACATGTGTGTGTCCATCACTTCTCGTATCTTTAAAGTCAAGTCTTGCAAAGTTGTTACAAGTCTCTTTGGTGTCATCTAGGTTGGAGAGATTTTTCATGCAGTTTATGTGACGGCCAGGGTCTAATTTGACCCTTATGCCTTGATTGATTAACCTTATTTTCATCTATCACTTAGAAATTTAGAACCTTATTCCTAATTGTTTTGTTATAGAGATGGCCATTGATGTTTTGGGTTGCATGCTTATGAGTAACTTGGGCAAATCAGAATGCGATTGATCGCACTTCCTTGATCGGTTCACAAAGATAGATTGTGTAATTTGAGTAGTAACTAGCAATCGCTAGGGCATGTCGATTACTTTAAATTTCAAAATTTTAGTAGTTAACAATTGAAAGGGAATCGATCACTAGAGGGATCAATTGCACTTGTTAAGATAAGTGCGATCGATTGACTTATCATACAAACTTAAATTTGAGATTTTCTTTCTCTCTCCTTCCACTTTCTCACCTTCTCATATGAAATTCCCTCTTGCTTTTCTCTACTTTCCCTCTCTAAAAATTTGTGTTTTTAACTCCATTGAAACCTTAATCTAAGGCTCCTAGAGTGGGTATTTGACAAAAACTCAAGAATAAATATTGTAGAACACATTAAGAGAGCTATATTTTCATCTGAATGGATTTTTTATTTGATCACATTTGAAATCCTAAGGTTTTACCCTTCATTGAGGTAGAGATTTATTGTTTATGTTTAATACGAGTTGGATTGTAGATATGTTGTAGTATTTTTAGGAAAAAATGTTAGAAATTTTGCATGTATTGCATGAAAAGCTAGGGTTTGTACCATGTTAAAAATTTTATTTATCATTATTTCAATAAAGACACATGATAAGATAAATAAATTTAGTATTTATTTGGGATTAACTTTTTTAATTTAATTTTTTGACTATATTAATTTGACTAAAAAAAATTTATTTGAGATATATTTTTGATTTTTTTTAATAGTTCATTTGATGGTTGCGAAAAAAAAAATGATTATAATTTGAATATGACATTTTGTCTCATTTTGACTTTTTAACTTATTTTATCTTCTTATAGGCTAAATTAGCCCAACCCATTTGCCAAACAACCCCTAATTTTTTTTGATATAGTACATATGATAAACAAATTAAACAAAAAAAATTGGGGGCTCGACTCACGACATCATTAACCCAGAAAATTCTATCATACAAAAAAGTAGTTTTGAGGTATGGTACATAAATAAATATTCACCATTGGATTTGGATAAGGCACCATCTTAACCATTGATGAGTAAATAATTAATATTTAGTTGGAAAACCAAGGTAGATTCCCATAAACAAGGTAGCTTTGAGTATTTTTAATAAAATATTTATAAAATTAGCTTATTATTGCAACATGTCACACTCACTATTTACTATGAGAGAACTTACTATTGTATAAACTCATACTTACTATTGAAAATGACATCTTCAAGAGATTATTGGTTCAAAAGGTAACAAGTAATACTTTGAAATTTGTGCTAAACTAATAACACACTATATTGGCTACTTTCACTCTACATTTTGTATAAAAATTCTAATTATTTTTTAACACAACTACTTTCACTCCACATTTTGTTTATTTTTTAACACGCTATAAGATCTACCAAGGAAGATCTCTCATTTATAAATATACTTAGGAATATCTCTTATTTATCAACATTCATTATTGGCAATAAATGAACACATTTACCAAAAAAATACTTTCCTTTACTTATCACAACATGAACAACATTTATTAATGACAATAATTAAATACATCTAAATTAGTTAATTAAAAAAATATATGGGAGACCCCACAATTCATTTGCACACACTATGAACAATAATGATTTTCTCTATAATTTTTTAACAAAAGATAAGTAAAATAGGGTGATTTAATTTTTACAAATTCAAGAGAGTCTCCATGTATGAATCTATCTATATCACTATCTATGTTTTATTTTAACTTATGTTATATTTTTAATTTATAAATTTTAAGGTTTTGTTGGAATAACATTTCACCTAATTAAAGAAAAAAAAAATCATTGAATAGTAAGTGGAGCTTCATTAAGTAGTAAATCGAGTTTAATTAAGTAGTAAGTGAAATCTAATAAATTAGTAAGTTAAGTTTGATGAAATAGTAAGTAGAATATCAACGAGTAGTAAGTAGAGTCTCATTAAATAGTAAATGGTGTTTAATTTAGTAGTAAGCAAAGTCTAATGAAATAGTAAGTAGAGTCTCATTAAGTAGTAAGTGAGATTTAATTGAGTTATAAGTTAACCAGTCATTAAGTTGTAAGTGAGATTTAATTGAGTAGTAAATCAAGTCAAATTAAATTGTAATGTCCCAAAAATAATTCAACATGAACTACTTATATTAATTAACATTCACTAAACCATGGCCATAAACCTTCCATCTTTACATAGATAATAAGAGAGTTTATACAAAAGCTCACATGCGGATATACATTCACTGACAAAAGAATCACATGAATCTATAGCATGTGAAGCATCTAATCATAAAACAATAAAATGCCCTTAAGGGCTTACAGCTTCCACGGCAATAGCCCGGTTACACAAAATGGTCTCTCGGACCTAAACATATTAGCCCTTGGCTTACAAAAATACCACAACAAAAATAAGAGCAAGACTACTCTTCACCAAAACATATCCACGCCCTTAGCTTGGCGGGGTCACCACGTCCTTACCTGCACCAAATCCCATAGGGGTGAGCATAAAGCCCAGTGGAGAACTTCCTAACAAAGTATATACATTTATGTTGGATGTCCAATATCATATGCAAGTGCAAAATGCGATGCAATGCCTTTATCAAAATAATCACATATCACGCTTTTCTTAGAAGAATCCCCAAGCTTTGCATTAATATATTTCGATCTCATCAATTTCAAATCTTCAATTTCATTAATCCAAGGGGCGGTAAATACGACACTAGTAATCCCTAGGCTGGTGTCTGCAAGTAGACTCTACGAGTACTACCAAATTGTCATTTTTACTGGTATTAACCGGAAGGCTCGACACCTATCTGCGCGATTTTCTGGTCTTTCACCAAGAACACTCAGGCCAACTTATCAAGTTCCACTACACCCTCTACCCGGACTTACCACGTATTTACCCTATACACATTTTCATGGTTCTCATTATAACATATTCTTTTTCAAAGTAACGTTTTTCCAATTCATCTCAAAATGTGCAATGTTGGTGGTAAACCAAATGAGAACATGATGCAATACATAATGGCTCATACATTCCTCTATTTCAAGCATCTCCACAACAATATCAATTAACTACATTATCCATTTCTTCTCCTCAACATTAATTCACAATGACCATGCCATCAATTCATAGCAGTGACAACATCTTTTCATGCTCGAATCACTACAAATTTGCCCTCATCAAGACTACATGTGATACCTTTAAATCATGAATTCCAATGTTTACAATTTTTCTCTAACCAAGGAGCTCAACTATTTGTTATTTTACAACAATACACTTTCAAAGGTTCAACAATAATGTTAGGATAATTAGTTCTTTTCTCATACACTAAATAATTTACCATTTATGCTAAACAATATGATGAAGTTTCACTCTCCAACTTTAAAACAACAAGATGCCTTTAAATATGTCTACATCTTTCAAAAATCCCCAAAATTTCTAGGGTTTTATGACTAAATCAAAACAAACACCTCTCCTCTCTTTTATAAACGGTTTTTCTATCATGATAGCACACCACCTATTATGTGACTTAAAGTCCTTAAGAAAAATAGTTTAGGAGGAGAGGGAAAATCAAACCCACTTTTGAAAACACTAGCATTTATGAGCCAAAACCAAACATTTCAAAATCATTAATGAAATCTTTACATCTACCAAATCTAACATAAATATATATATAACTCAAGGAGATTTCCCTACCTCAAGGTTTTGAAGGAGAAGATGATGAAACCCTAGCTTCAATGGAGGATTCTTCAATGTTCTACAACCCCAAGAGGAACCCCAACTTGGATCTTCAAGATTGGTAAGAGATGTTGGTGATTTAGACCCAAAATCTACAAGAATCAAGGTGTTTTAGGGCTTTGATGAGAGTTTCTAGAGAGAAGGGAGAGTAAATGTGTTTTTAGAGAGAGAGAAGTGTAAAAAAAAGAGATAGAACCAGCCCTAAAAGAGAAAGGAAAATAGAGCCCCGAATCTGCCCAGATTGCCACACGTGCGGCGCCCATCCCCGCACGTGCGGAGTGCCCTTCCCGCACGTGTGGCCCTCACCCCCGCACGTGCGGTGGCTCTGCCGCACCTCAGCCCGCACCTGCCTTTTAGCAGTGTGCAACTCACTCAAGTCATCTACTCTCGCACGTGCAGGCTCATCCCCCGCACATGCAGCTCCCATCCTGCACGTGCGGCCCTGGTCCAGCAGCCCAGAAAATTCTGCTTCGCTTCTGGGCACCCCGGAAATGAAGAAACCTCAACACCGAATAAAATAAGAACAAAGACTTAGTTCAGGAACAACCTCCGAATGTCTCGAACCCAATGAGAGCGAGAAGAGAACGAAATGAAAAAGAAAGTAGAAGAAAGGGAAAACAAGACCCAGTCATCACATAAATGGTGTCTTACTAAGTACTAAGTTAAGTCTAATAAATTTTTACATTTTCACATTTTGTTTAAAATTCATGTTTCTTGTGTTAATAATTTAAAATTCATATTTATATTTATTATTGACCAATCATTGAGTTGATGATTTACTAAGTTATTCTTACAACATTTTGCGACTCAACTTGCCACTTACCAGTTTACCACTTAGTAAGTAAAGTGTCAACGAGTAGTAAGTAGAGTCTCATTATAATAGAAAATAAGGTTTAATTTAGTAGAAAGTGAAGTGTAATGAAATATTAAGTGGAAGATTATTGAGTAGTAAGTAAAGTCTAATGAAGTAGTACATGGAAGCTCATTACATAGTAAGTACGATTTAATTGAATAGTAAGTGAAATCTAATGAAATAATAAGTGGAGTCTCATTAACTAATTGTAATATCACTTACTATTTGGTTTGATCTAATTAATTTTATTATACTTACGAAAGATGGAAGACAACATTGGACATAACAACATTGTATATGAATTACATAACGGTGGTGCTACATGCACCAATTGATATATCAATTAGTATACCAACATATATTATGACATTATCACTAATCCCACCTATTATACAAATTACAAATACCCAAACCTCTAAAATTATGTCACATCATCTGTTAATACACTAATTGGTATACCAATTGGTGCATTTAGTATTATTCATTACATAATGATGATGATGATGATATTGGCACTGGTGAGTACAACTTGGCAATCAAGAGAATATTATTAATTCTGATGATCTCCCAACCGAAAGAGATGTTAACTATATAGATCAACTAACTGAAAAGGATATATTTGAAATGACATTAGATTCGGTAGAAAGTGAAAAAAGTTTCTATAATATGTATGCAAAGGTGAAAGGTTTTAGTATTTGAAGAGATTGGTTGTATAAGGACAAGAGTAATATGGCTTTATCGAGGAGATGGGTTTGCTCAAAAGAAGGGCATCAACAATCTGAATACCTTGAGGTGGAAGATCATAAAAGAGAATCGAAACGATTAACTAGAGTTGTCATGCATCCTTTAATATCAAATACAATCCAAATATTTGCAAATATGAAGTGATTGAGTTTGTTAAAGGGCAAAACCATTCAATGACAGGGCCTCTAGTGAAGTAATAAGTGGAAGTTCATTGAATAATAAGTAAAACTAAAATTGAGTAGTAAATGAAGTGTAATGAAATAATAAGTGAAACTTGATTGAGTAGTAAGTGGAAACTCATTCAGTAGTAAGTGGAGTCTGGTGAAATAGTAAATGAAAGCTCATTGAGTAGTAATTAAAGTGTAATGAAATAGTAAGTAAAAACTCATTGAGTAATAAGTGAAGTCTCGTGAAGTAGTAAGTGAAACCAAAATTAAGTAGTAAGTGAAGTGTAATCAAATATTAAATAGAAGCTGATTGAGTAGTAAGTAGAGTCTAGTGAGATTTAATTGATTAGTATGCTAAGTCTAATAAAATAGTAAGTGAAAACTTATTAAGTAGTAAATGTGATTTAATTGGTTAATAAGTCAAGTCTAATGAAGGAAAATTTAAAGGATCAACAAATAGCAAGGTTTAATTAAGTAAAGTTTCATTGAGTAGTTCGTACGATTTAATTAAATAGTAAATGAATTTAATTGTTAGTAATGAATAATGAATAAAAATGCAAATAAACAACGAAGTATGTCAAATTTATTTAATTGTTTTTTATTGTGTATAAAATAATTTAAAAAAATTAAGATTGAATATATTAATTTAATTTCAGAAAATTTCTCTACCAGTCTAATCTAATTAAAAACTTACAATTCAAAAGAAAATTTAAAGGATCAACAAATAGTACATTCCGGCCAACTATTTGCTCGCAAAGAAAAAAATTACACAAAACTTTTTTATTCTTTTAAGAAAAAAAATTAAAATATTTAAATCTCGTTTAAATTTTTTTTTTTTTCATTGCACAGAACAAAACTGAGTTAGTTGTTAAGGGGAAATTACTAAACAGTGGAAGGTGGAGAAAATAATTACCAATGGATGTGGGATTTTGTCACGACCCAAACCCGGCCCTATGGGTTTAGCACCGTAACTGGCCAGTAATCCGAGATTACCGAAGGCCTGCTGAACAGTTATACAGTAAAACAGAGTACAAGGCCTGGCGGAAGCCAATACAGTAAATAACTAGTGTCCATTGAGCTGTGACAATCTATATGCCAAAAAACATTTTTCATGCATTCAAACGGTTCAAAACAATACAGTCTATACAATCATTACAACATTCAGTGCGGGGACTTAATCCCTCGCTAACAGTACGGTCAAACAGTAAACAGTTTCTGCAATAATACAGTACAGTCAAGAGACAGGTGGGGAACACAAAACACCCCAAGCCATAGCATGGCGTCTCGGAACCTCGCAGTGAGGCACATAGGCTGGCTTGACAAAACTGGGGACTAACCCACGCTCCTAGCTCCGGTCTGGCTGCTGAGAACCTACATATATATATAAACATTGAGCTAAAGCCCAGTGAATAACATAAGGCGTAAAGAGGTTATGAATGAATGTCCTTACAGTAATGAAAACAATTCATTAAACAGTATTTCGATCTTTCAGTATTTCAGTCAATCAGTCATATGTGGTACATCCAATAGCCTATAAACAATAGGTCCAAAGGACCGGGCCTTAACAGACCCAACAATAATGATGGCCATTAATCAGTAAACAATATGGTTCCACAAGGGAACCGACAGAGCTCTGTAACAGTAACAGTAATCAGTAAGTGCTAAGGATGCCACAGTACAGTTCGGAATACAGGACATACATTCATTCAATAAACAATATCAGTTCAATAAACAGTTCAGTTCAGTATTCAAAATATAACCATTTTGAACATATCTTTACACAAACGTTACTCACAGAGATTGGGCTAATAGCAGCTAGAGCGCGTCCCCGAGAGCCAACCCTAAACAGTTAACAAGTAGAACACACACTAAGTTTCACAGTCGGGAAGGATGATAATTAAATCCCTAAATTTCCTCGGTGTGGTTCTATGTCTAAATCCTCGTTAAGATGCCTTAAACTAGGCCTAAGAATGCCTAGGATGGGATGAGGATGCAAAAATACACTTGGAAGGCATTTTTCAAAAGTTGCTGAAAACAGGGGGCTCGCTCGAGCGAGCCTTCCTTCGCTCGAGCGAGGTTGCAAAATCAAAGGCTTCGCTCGAGCGAGGAATCCTTCGCTCGAGCGGTCTGCAGAAACAGTAAAAGTACTGGATGCTCGATTTTTACGCTCGAGCCACCAATCCTTCGCTCGAGCGTGGCTCAGAGGAAACCTTGGTCGCTCGAGCGAGGAATCCTTCGCTCGAGCGAAGAAGCCAAATCTGGGATTTCCAGATTTGCCTTCCAAGCTCAAACCAAGCATTCCCAACTCAATACTCGACCTCTTGGGCCCAAATTCTGGAAAATACATCCTAAAACAATGTATAACAAGTTTCAAAAGCCAATTTATGAATTCAAGCCCCAAAGGTGAGTCAATTAAATACAAATTCAAACCCATTTTCAAGAACAATATGTAAACATGCAATGCATGAGTTTTAAACCAAATTCAAGCTTCAATCCTTGCTCTAAAGAGCTCAATAGTTGGAAAACATTTTGAAAACATGGGCTATAATATAAACATGGACATGCATGTACAATCTACCATGAATTCAACTTCAAAATGCACCAATTCAAGCATGCATGCAACAATGGAGTTCCAATTCAACATATATGAGCAAATTCATGACTTAACTCCTCTATAACCATGATACATGCAAGATGGAACTCAACGGCAACAAGAAGAAGATGAATTTTCTTACCTAAGTCTCAATTACAAGGTTTAGGAGCTCAAAAATACATCAATCTTCAATTTCCCCTAAGTTCTCAAGCAATTCACAAAGTTGGAGTCAAAATCTCTCTCACTCTCTCTCTAAATTCGGTTATGGGGGAAGGAAATGGCTGATCAAAATGTATCCCTAAGTGTATAAGGCACAATAGAATTGAATAAACAAAGGTTCACTAAGGGCTAGTTTGGTAAATAAGGCCAACTCTTCAATTAATCAATATTTAATCTAATTTAATCATTCCTAATAAATTTTCAGATAAATACACCATTAAATCACAAATATTCTACTGATCATGAAACACTAAACGGTTCCTAATTCGGCCGCCGATAAGGCCTTCAATTAGCAGGTTTAACACATGAATTCAAACAGATAATCAATCAATCAAATAGATGCAGTGTGCAATTCAATATATAAATTTATTCAATTTCAGTTTCGATTTCAATCAGTCCATTCAGTACTTCAGTTCATTCAATTATCAGTCACTATCCGTTCAGTTTAACAGTAACCAGTAGCTAATTCAGTGGTTTATCGGTAATCAGTACGAGGGTTGTTACAGATTTGCACTCAAACTTTTTATAGTAGGTTATGTTAGAGACCCCAAATGATTTTCTAAATTTTCTACCAAACCTCTTAAAGACTTACACAACCATGTAAGTAATTTGATAGAAAATTTGATAAATTATTTACAATCATATGAGAAGTTTGATAAAAAAATTATTAAATCATTTGAGATTCATAACATCTTCCTTTTAAAATTATTTTGAGTTCATTAGGCTAAATGGTAATTTTCCCAATTGTAAATTCATTTCACAACTACATAATCACACACCATATTTTTCTGAGAGTTTTTGGGGAATGATTTTCCACCGGTTATAACCGGTTAACAATTTGAGCAATGGACCGTTTAGATTCCTTCCCTAAATCTAATGGCTGAAAATAAGTTTCATGTATGGTACACAAATACTACTTTTGGGTACCACAGTCGGACCCCATTAAACCCGGCGAGCAATTCATCAAAGCAAAGCTTGTCTGTCTTTGTTTGTCTCGCAATCAGCCACCACTGTAAAAGTGAATCGAAGATCACTTTACTTTGACACCCAGTGGCTCTCCAAACTTCAATCGCCTCTCGGCAGTTCATCAACGCAGTGGATTGTTGTCTGCACTAATTTCAAACATTTGGTAAGGAACCATATGAAAAAAAATTATAAAAAAAAATTGGTAAACACAGCTTTATTGCTTGTGTGTTTTGTTTTTCTTCTTCTTTTTGTGTTTCTTGTGGGACGACTAATAGTTGGATTTGGATTTGAATAGTTAAAACGAATTGAATGCTTTTGAACTTCTTAATTTAGAGCACTGAAACAAACCGTATGTTGTTGCATTTATGATGTTCGATAAAATGCCTGATTGAGACATTGGGCTAACTTGAACTTGCTTCGATCTTTTCTTTGTTCCCATTCACTTTGATATTCTTGTATAATCATTGGCGAACTTGAATTAAGTACTGGGTTAGGGAAGAAGATGTAGAATGATCAACTTGGGAATTGGGTTTCAAAGTTTTTGAACTTAGTCAGTCTTTGGTCCTTGTTATGGACAACATCAGTTTAAAAAATCGCATAGTGATTAGAAAAGTTATCCATATATGATATACATCATTTCGTTTTACTCCTACGAAGTAGATACGTAAATTAAATTCTACCCCATGACATGTATATAATACACTTGAAAAGAAACATTTCTGCATATTCATTCATATGATTTACTTATCGAAGAGACATGATTTATGATAAAGGGTTAATTACACCAAGACTCTTTAACTATTAATGAATATCACTTTACCTCTTATATATAAACCCATACATTTTGAAAACTGTAAAAATGCCCCCTTCTGGAGGGTGGAACCATGGATGCGATTCATTTCATAGTTGAAGGGATCAACCAATAGTTAAGAGGGTCTTGGTGTAATTAACTCTTTCATAAATGGCACAAAACCCATTGGAGCATTACTGCTTGAACATTGAATCTCTTGCAAGGTTTCAAAACTTGGTATGAGTATGCTTAAGATGAATTCATCATGTGGTAGGACAGAAATGGACAGTATCCGACAGGAAAAGGTGCAGAGATTTGAGGAATTTGTAGATCGTCGCTTAAAACCAGACCTTGTTCATGCTATTGCTGAAAGGTACATTTTCCAAATTTTCTATTTTTTTGTTTATTACTGATCGTCCACCCTCTATTGAACTGGCAAGGAGAGTTAGAGTATCTTCTTTTCCTAGTCCAGTTTTTAAACCCCTTTATACCATGATTCATGACACATGAAATTGCATCATTTGTCTTACTACCTTTTGATGAAAATAACCAATTATGGTCTCTGTGGTTTCTACTAGTAAAATTTTGTTGTTGCTATTTGAAATTAATTATAGGTATATGTTGGCTAGTGTCGTCCCAAGTGGAAGCTCATTAGTTGGAATGATTTTGTTTTTTAGTTGTATGAATGGACAAGCATTTTTATCTTGGGCCAGAAATCTAGCCCCTTGTCTTACTCTCTCACTTTGACTAGTTTCTTTGTGGATGTTTTCTGTAATAAATTTGGGTTTGGTTTTGCTTATGACTGGTAATCGCTGCTTCTTTAGAAGTGTCGATGGATTGTCAATTCAATTGAGAAGGGTATTAAAGTCGTACTTGCTTGTTTAGAAGTACCGATGGCCATCAATTGAGTAGGGTATCGAAGATGTACTTTGGACGGGTAGTGCGTGTTTTTATGTGTATGTATGGAGAATTGCTTCATGTCTTATGAGATATTCTGAAAATCCAAGTGATAGTAGTCCTTTAGCACAAGTTTAACATTTTGTTACAGGATACATTTGGACTTTTAGATTTCTACCCAAAGTTGGTTGATCCACTAGCTTTTTGTGGAACTGGGATAAGTAATGAAGTAGTGATAGCATTATAAGAAATTTCACTTTTGGCGACTAAAATTTTAGTCACCAAAAGCCTTATTTTAGTCGCCAATTACTTTTGGCAACTAATATATTTGGTCGCCAACAGTTCGTCGGGGAAGACAATGGCGACTAAAATTTTTTTGGTAGCCAAAAAAGGCCTATCGGTGACTAAAACTTTAGTCGCCATATATTTTTTAAAAATAATTAAATATATATATTTTTTACTTTTAGCGACTAAATTATGTAGTAGCCAATTGAGCATGTATGTTTGGCGACTAACTATTTGATAGCCAAAAGTTTCACTTTTTGAGAATTGGCGACTAAAAATTTAGTAGCCAAAAGTTTTTTTTTTACAATTGGCGACTAAAAGTTTAGTAGCCAAAAGTTTCACTTTTTGACAATTGACGAATAAAATTTTAGTAGCCAAAAGCCAACTTGTGATATTTGTTTAGTCGCCAAAATGTCTCATTTAGTTTTTATAATTTGTTTTGTAATTATTTTGCGCCACCTGTAACCTATGCATATACAAAATTATTCATTCATTCATTCAATTTTCAACTATTCAATAAAAATATTTCTCCACAACCTGTGGTATTCAATTTTCAACCATATACAAAACTTAACTATTAACTGTACATATCAAAAAAAATAAGAATCCATAAACATAGGGCTGGTTAGGCATCATCTATAAAAGTTAAAAAGTCAAAAAGTTATTAAAAAAACAAAAAAGTTCATACTATTTACCTTGTTTGGGCGGGAAAAATAAAAAATAAAAAACAAAAAAATAAGACAAGTTGATTGATTTGAACTATAAAGTAGTAGTACAGCTTAGTGGTGCAAAAAGAAATAAAAAAAAAAAAAAAATGCAGCTCAGTTCAATAACGTGGCATAATGCAAGCCACGACTTCGGAAGTTGACTAACATGCACGGAAATTAGCTCTCAAATCAAAAGGGTAGCAATGTAATTTTGCTATTTTATATAATATTTTAATACACATTTTTTCGTATAAAGTCAAAAAATTATCCCAAACAACCATATTTTTTTCTCTACTTTTTTAGCCAAAAAGTCAAAAAGTACACTTATATAGATAATCCCAAACAACCACATAGTTTAATCCAACAAATACATATACTACCCAAACCAACAAATAAAATCCAAATTAAAAAAAAAATCTTAATAACGAAACATATCCGGTGTACATGTTTTCCATAAACAAAAATGTAATGTAAATTGTGCCCATGCAAACATCATCAATTTGGCCCAAAACATCACAGTATCCATGCCAACATCATTAATCTGTAACAAAAACCAGTGAGGTAACTAATCAAAAATGCAGAGCTTGATTTTTGTTTAAACAGAATATGATCAATTTATTTAACAAGTAATTTAGCTTATGGAGAAGGAAAAATTAGATAACTAATTCAGTTGAAATATTATAAGCTACAAAATTGTATGAAATGACTTGAATTTCTTTGTTTATTCCAATTTGCAAACTCACACTAAAAGTGGCATCTGTGTTAGCATACACTGATCATTTGTTTATTAGATTATCATGTTCATTAGAAAGAACACTCGGTGAAGTTGGCATATTCACTATGTTTCAGCAAAAAAAATAGGAGCTTACACGAGCACAGGAATAAGTAGCAACATTGTAGTGTGGTTCCAATAAGTGTGAGGACCTGCAACAGGGAAAATCAATTCACACTGATGAAATTTAAGACAATAGCATTTTTATTTGTTGGGCCAAATCGGAAGCTCCAGTTTTGTACATGTAAATGTGCTACGTGAACTATGCGGACTAAATGCATGTTCTGTGTGCTTCCATCAGTTAATTGTCTGCATACAACACATTCTTCCCTATTTAGACTGTACAAAAATATCAGACTTCGTCTTACCTTTACAGAAAATGTTCTGGGAATATAGAGTAGTCATCATTAGATGAATACCAAAAATCCTCTCATCCAAAACTGAAAACTAGTAAGACATGTTTCTTTGCTGCCAATAAACAAGATGGCTGAACCTTCAGTTTGACATTTAGCCAACAATACAGCAGCTTTAAGCATCATAGCATCCAGCACTAGAAAATAGACAGAGATTTTTAGGTAATCAATTGACTAAGATGTCAGTGTTGTACCAACAATACCTCACTGGTGCTTCATCGTTTGGATGCCCCATTTCATAGGGAAACCAAATCTAGTTTTCATTATTCATTTTAGAAGCCAAACTACAACAATTAACACCCTCTAAAGGTAGACTAGATTCAAACTGGATATGTGCAAAATATTATTTCTGAATTTCAAAAAATAAAGAAAAAAATGAATCATCAAATAGTTTCAGGAGGTAGATCCATCTAGCCCAGTAAACCATAAAAACACCTCAAAGGAGCAAAAGAAGAGGCTAACCTCACCAATCCCCATAAAGGCACGCATGACAAGCAAGAAAGGAAGCCCAGCTCTGGCAGCAATAGGCATCAAAACTGTTGCAACTGACCACCAGATCACTCCAAATCCCAATACTAGTTTCCCACCAATTTTATCTGCCCAGATACCTCCAACAATCTATTTGCCAAAGAAACATAAAGAAAATCCAGTTAAGAATTGTTCATCTTGGTCAAGAATTGTTCAATAATAGAACTGCCTTGCAAGTTGCAACTACTTAGGAGGAGAAGAAATATTCACAGTGAAAGCTAAAAACCAGCAGCAAAGTTTAAAGTGCCATAGAAATAAACCATGTTAAATTTGTAAAACTTCATATTTCAGATATAATAATAACTTATGAGAGAAAACTAGACCATAACTTACTCTGTCCATGTTGCATAACAGAAATGCAGAAAAACATAGCAGTACTATCACCCAGCGCTTTGGAAACTGCTCCCACCAAGGTTTTATTTACTCCACCCCTTCCACTAAAACAGTTTCACTTGACCCCTCCGATGACACAAATGGGTCCGCCTCTGTTCCAGTGATGTCGTACTCATCAGATTTGTAGCTAACATGGGTCATATTTACTTTTACATGCTTTAACTACTGGTGTTTCCTGTTATTGATCCCAAACTTATCCAGATTTCTTGGTTGAACCCACTGTTGCAAGAGGGAGATGATGCAAGACAACATTCGCATATTCCTCTGATTCTTCGCCTAGCATTAATGCTCATAGTTTTACCATTTGAATGACCAATAAGACGAAGAGATGGACTATATGAGTATCTAAATAAAGAAAAACTTCCCCTTTGAACATATAAATTTTTGTAGAACATGTTTGTATGCACATTCTGTCCAGGAGCAAAGCCCAACCAGTCTCCACACTGATGTGCTGTAGTTTGTTCTTTTTGATATATTTTTCCTGCCAATATAAGTATTGCCATATGAAAAATGCTAAGTTGAGTTGAACTTAATTTAAATTATAGGAGAATTACAAATGAAAAAACATAAAACTCAATTGAATATATATCCGATGCAATTTACTCCCTCCCTATATTCTGAAAGAATTCACAGGATCTCCAAAATTACACTAGGTTTGTCAGATTTCTTGGTCATTACTGGTCAGCCAACCTTATCATTCATCAAATCATCAAAAGTTCCAACAATTTTCCAGTAGCAAGTAGTTCCCTAATCATTAATCACCAAAATGCAAGATAGCATGCAACTGAGCACATGATAAAGGCATGCCAGGATTTGTTGCACTAGTGTTTCACAAGACACAAGCATCATGAGATCCATAAAGCAAGTTTAGCATAAGCATACATGGATATGCATTGTCAGTCAGATCACATTTAAAACCAATCCCAATACATGGTAAGCATTCTTTCAATGGCCAAATTTTAACCAGCTTTCCTAATAAGTAATCTGAGTATGAAATATATATATATATATATAACTACAGAAAACACTATTAAATTGGATGACAATTTCAAATTTTTACCAATTTCAATTGGTTAAAGTTTCATGTATGACTAGCAAATCTTAAAACTTCTGGAAGTCCGTTACAAATCAGCTCCAAAAATGCAACAACGAAAACAGGACTGCATATACAGTGTGTTGTTAACAACCCACATTTAGGCAAAGATACACACTCATTCTAATATCTAAACTATCAAAGACCAGGGGATTGGTCTAGTGGATGAGGTGTGCTACCTTATTAGTTGTGATGTCTGAATTCAGGTCTTACTGTTACACTATGCAACTTCCCCTTCCCTATTTCCTCTCCTACTGATTGTAAATAAATAAATAAATAAAAATATCTAAACCATCTTCAATTACTTAAATAAAACCCACAGTTTTGCAACGACAAGTATGTCCGAATTTCAGGAGTGATTTTCTTCTTCCTTTTTTTTTTTTCTTTTTTCATTTTTCTTTAACTTACAACAAAATATAACCCTATCACCTCCCATTTAAGTAGGGCTGAGCAAACAAATCAAAAAAAAATCGTAAACCAGTCCCATTCAGTCCAAACCGCACTATTTGGTTTGGTTTTCTCAATACAAAGTTCGGTCTTGTTCTTAAAATAGGTACGCCGTACTTCACAACTTGATTTGTAGTTTTATAATTATGGTTCCAATTTGCAACCGAACCAAACCATTTACATATATACATATATTGCTTGATCTTTGAACAAGTTGTGATTATGATATAAATGATGACAAAATTGTTGAAAACCATGGTTCCAAGACTGAACAGAACCATATTTTCATGGTTCGGTTTGGTTCCAAATTTTATAAAACGGTAAGTGATGATTTGGTCTTGGTTTACTCCAAAACTGAACCAAATCGAACCATGCTCATCCCTACATTTAAGTGCCTAGCTTGTTCACACTTTTACCATGGGTTTGGCTGATCATTGGTTGCTATATCAATCCAATTCAATCAATTTAATCAATTTTTTTCATAATGTAGCAATTACCATACACAACTCACACTCCAAAAAACAATAATATTAAATATAGCATTAATAACATTTTCTACTCAACAGACACGAAATCGAGACATGTTCAAATATCAAATTAAAAAAATTTAAAAGTAAAAATTAGAATTGAGCTCAGACAAGCAAGTTCTAGCAAATACATTGGATTATGCACATTTATTGTAGATTTATATACAGATATACAAGAATTGGGAAGGGAAATCCATACTTGAATCGATGAAATAAGCGTAATTCTTATTGGAAAGAACAGAGCCGATTGCCATTGTTTCGTTCAACAGCAATTGTCAACACACTCTGATGTGATGCCTCCAGAACCTCACGCTATTCCACCATCTCTCTCTCTCTCTCTCTCTAAGTGGATAATGGAATGGGGATGTGTTTGATATGAATTTTGTGCCAAGTTTTTTTCTTCTGTTTTTCAAAAGCGGGAAAAAAATCCCAGTGGAGTTGGTCGGAGATGGGTGCTCCTTGCAACGGTGGCGGGTAGCTCTCTATGGAATGAGAGAACGAGAGATGAAAGAGGATGAGAGAGAAGAGTGAGAGCATGAGATATTTTATATGGATGGTTATTGGCAATTAAAATTTTTTAGTCGCTGAAAGTATTTTATAAATCCCTCCAAAATATTTGAAATGTCTCCCTTCAAAAATTTAAGTTCTTTGGCGGCAAATTCTTTTTTGTCGCTGAAAATAAACTTTTGGCGACCAAATTTTGGTCGCCAAAGGTAAAAAATAATTTTTTATTTTCCATTCGGCGACTAAATGGTTTTAGTAGCCAAAACTTAATATAAGGCGACTAAAATTCTTTTTTGTCGCTAAAAATAAACTTTTGGCGACCAAAGGTAAAAAATAATATTTTATTTTTCATTTGGCGACTAAATGGTTTTAGTAGCCAAAACTGAATATAAGGCGACTAAAAAATTTTTTTGTCGCCAATTCTGGCATTTTTAGCAACTAAATTTTTTTTTTTAGTTGCCAATAACCAATATTCCCCAACTAAAAAGAATTAGTAGCTAAATATTTTACTTTTGCCGTCTAAAAAAATTTTTGGTTGCCAATTCCACAATTTTTGGCGACTAAATTTTTTTTTGTCGCCAATTTTGGTCGCCGAAGGTGCATTTTGTTGTAGTGCAGGATGTGTTGCCTGATCTAGAAAGGGGATAATTCTGTGTCACTTTGTTGAGTTGAGACTTGAGAAGTAGCTAAAGCATTTAGTTTTGAGTATTGCATGAATCCCCCTAACTTTTTTTTGTGTGTGTTTTGCAGGGACAAAGTCTTTGAAAAACAAAAAGTATTGTATCCTTCTCCTGCCCCCTCTCTATGTCATGTTTCTTGAAATGTATAGCTTTTTCTTTTGATTTAACCGAGTTGCTTGTATACTTCTGAAGTGATTGTCCTTTATTGTAGGCATTCCTAAACTTTGAAATTTTGCACCAACATTGACAATTTTTGTTTGTATCTTTTTTTTTACTTAACTCTTGAACTTGTAGCTCAGATTTGAGAAAGAACATAGAAAATTTAGAGAAGAATAGTGTAACCAGTCTCAGGACATTGGTCAATCTCGGTTCTGAAGTGTACATGCAAGCTGATGTGTAAGTCTTTCAAATCATCATATCTTTTCTAATTATACTTGACGTGCATAATATTCTAGTGCTGCATGTGTGCTCATATTATGTATCTTGTTGTGTTGCATGAAAATTCTATATCTTGCTATGTTATATGAAAATTGTATAACCTCAAATTCTGTAGTTTGGTTCTTTTGTTGTTTGTTATTCAGTCAACTGCTACTTTTCCTTACTATTAATATGGGACTAACTTGCCACAATGATGGGTTATATACTGTCTTAGAGCAATAATTATGTTAGGTGAACCATTTACCTGTGGTCAATGGGCAACCATAATCCTAAGATTCCATCTAATGATGGAAGTGCTTTACTTTTCATAAGTTGTTGCACCAAAAGTTTTATATTTCAGTTTTATTTTTTAAAAATTTATTTCCATCTCACCATTCTGTGAGAAATTTGTTTTGCTAAGAAACGTGAACATGGACAAGTTCCGACATTTCACTTCTTAAAAAAACATAGGACACGACTTGTATATGGTTTATATATTTATTATATATCGTATAGATGAATATTTTATTCAGTCAAAGTTAATAAAAATATGCAATGTAACATGAATTTCTAGAGTTTTAAGGATGATTGATTAATATTTGTAAGTCTACTTGTTTTTCATTTAGCATTAAATCTTTTTCTTCTTCTTTTTTTTTTTTCTTTTTTTTTTTTTCAAACGTGCTTTATGTGCGTCTAAAATGATAGACGTGTGTCCCATAAGTGTTCAAAGCTTGTCCAAGTTCAATATTTTTAAAAATATATGGGCATGTCTAGAAGTGTCCAATGAATATCGATATCCAACATTTGTCGGACGTAGACATGTCAAGCCACCTTAGCAGAAGTGTCTGTGCTTCTTAGGCTATTAGTAATTTTAAAAGCATCTATACTTTAACTTAATGTCAATTTTATTTAATTAATTAATTATTTTTTGCTTGGTTGTCATCATATCTATAGGCCAGATACAAGGCGTATATTTGTAGATATTGGACTTGGATTTCATGTGGAGTTCACCTGGTCTGAAGCTCTAAATTATATAACTGCAAGGGAAGAAAAGCTAGCCAGGTAATTTCCCATATGGCCATATTTTTATGCTTTTTACCAATTGATCGAAATTGCTTGTTGAAAGTTTTTTATTTTTATGTATATATAGATATTTCTCATGGTCTTTAGGAGTAGTTCCTTATGGACAAGTTCCACTTTCTCATATATCAAGTCTCTGTAATCACTACAAAGAATAGCTTATTCCATTGACTGAACGGTAGAGCTATTGAATGAACGGTGGAGCTATTGAATGTGGAACTGAATGTGTCGTTTCAATATAGTTTGAGAGTTTAAATCCATCTTTGTTATACTTTTGTTCAATTATTATTTTTTTGTTCCTATTACTACAACCAGGAGATAATGTGGTTGAATCCAGAACTTATAGATCCATCTAGCATCCCCCTTTTTCTATCTCCAACCCACTCCCCATTGGGCTTTCCAATTTTAGCTATGAACATAATGGTTCCTCAAGTTTGAGGGGTAAAGGTTTCTGATTTCACTTGGTTATTTGGTTTTGTCTCCCTCCCATAATTGAAATTTAAGAAGCACGGATACGGACACACAACATGAATACGTCAACACAATAATTTTTAAAAAATATGGGATATGACATGTTGGGAAAATGGACAGAATATATAGTTTTATACATGTATTATATGTTTAAAGATAATAAAAAAATACAACATAATACTAATTCTCAACGTCTAAAGGAGGGGAGCTTAATATGTATAATTTTTCATAGCTTTTATTTCATCATTGGATTTCAAATTATTTTCTCTAAACTTGTAATATGTTTCATTTGTGTCTAAGTGACAAACATGTGTCTCCCAATTGTGTTACACGTGTTGAGAAGTGTCTAGCATGTTTCCGATAGGGACATGGTAATGTCTTAGAAGTTATGGCGCATGGGTACTTTAAAAATATTGCCTTATGAGTACCAGGTACTTACCTAATACGGATACACGTAGTAGTACGGCTACACATGTATGAGGTACACAAAATCTCAAGGTAAGGCTTGGTTGTGGGACCTGTATGATATGGGTACGACTCAAATATTACATGGGTTTGTTTTGGGTACTTTGTGGCATAAATGTAATTTTAAAATGTAAAGGTACTGAAACAATTATATTGTGTTTATTTTTAGAAACTTCTAAAAATTATAAATTATTTTTACAGTTATTAAAAATATAAAAAATACTTAGAACTCTTTTTTTGACTATTATAAAAAAAAAAAACTTTGATTATTTTTTGCATTTGAGTTTTTAACTGTTATATACTACAAATAATAAAAGTATTCTTTTTATGGACTTTCAAATATCTCGATGGCTACTCTATCTCCAACTACCTCGAGTTGTTCTTTTTCCTCCGTGGCACAACTTCCATGCCACGTGGCCCAGTTAGCTATTTCCATTTAAGGTACAAACAGTGATGTAAAGTAACATGCCAATCTAGAAAGTTGCCCTTCATGGATATTTCTTGATCAGTATGTCAGGGATCAGTAAGACACTTGCCTACCTCATGAAAGATGAAATGTCTTTATTCTTTCACTTTCTTCTTTTGTTTCTTTCTTTCTTTTTGGAATACGATCCCCACCAGTGCAGAATCTGGACTGGCGGGCGTTGTTTGGACAGTAAAGTTCACCACAGATTCCGTTTTGATAATCCAAATCATTTATTTTGTTGGACACTTTGTTTATTTCATTCACAAAAAAAATTAAGTCAATCCGATAACTGTAACTTGTTCAATTTATTTTGTTGGTCACTAAAAAAATATAAGGCGAGTTACACTAACAGTCCCTATAGTTTGAGGCTCGTGTCACTTTGATCTCTGCTTTTTTAATTGTGACACATTTGACTTTGAATTTTGAATCTTTTTCCAAATAAGGATAATTGAAGATACCATTGCTCAATTTCAATGGCAAAGTCGTCAATTTGATAAAATATAAACTAATTTGACAAAAATAAATGTTAAAAAAATATTTTTGAATTTTTAAAAATAATTTCTATTCACCAACGATAAAATTATGTAAAACTAATAAATCTTTTAGACATTTATTTATTTATTTATTTTACCAAATTAATTTTTATTATGTGTTTGGATGATGATCATGTAATGGGTGGTTATTGAGCTTTTAATGTAGAATCGATATATTTAATATATGAAATGTTTTTAGTTTTGAATTTTTTGATTTAATAGATTGGTTTAATAATGATATCAAAATTGTCGCCATATTTGACTTTTGAAAAAATAGAAACTAATTTAATGAAAATAAAAACAACCACTCATTAGCGGATCATTATCCAAACACATAATAAAAATTAATTTGGTTAAAAAAAAATGTCTAAAAAATTTATTAATTTTACATAATTTTATCTTTAGTAGGAAGAATTAATTTTTAAAAATTAAAAAATAATTAACATTTATTTTTGTTAAATTAGTTTATATTTTATTAAATTAACGACTTTGTCTTTAAAATTGAGTAATTGTATCTTCAATTACCCTTATTTGAAACAAGATTTAAAATTCAATGTCAAATGTATTACAATCGAAAAATCAAGGATTAAAGTGACACAAGGCCCAAACCATAGGGACCGTTAGTGTAATTCGTCCAAAAATATATGATTTATTTTTAAAAACACAATTGTTGTCTATTTTTTTGGTAAAAAATTGAACAAGTTACAATTATCGAATTGATCTAATTTTTTGTGTGAATGAAATACACGAAGTATTCAACAAAATGAACAGTTCAAATAATCGAAACAGGACTCGTTGTGAGCCCCACAAACCTAAGTAGCGAGCTTACTGGAGGGGATCCTCCTCATCGTTTTTAGTGTGTGTTTAACCGCCTGGTTATTGTAAATGAGGTCCAGTTCTTTTGTCTGGTTCTTGGTATGATACACATGTAAATTGATTATCACTGGATACTGCTCTTTCAGGCAAATAGAGGAGTACACACGCCTAATCGCATCAATCAAAGCCCAGATTAAGATGGTATGTTAATTGTGATTTATATTCAATCTAGCTTTATCTTCCCTTCCCCGCCCCTTATCTATTTCAAAACATTTGAAAATGCACTTCATTTATTGGATCGATGTAGGTTTGTGAAGGGATACGGGAATTACTCCAACTTCCAGGAGAGGGGTCTTACTAAACGAGAGTTCTCGAATTTTGTATAACTTAGTTCTTGCTGCTGCTTTGCTAGCATATCTGCACAATGAAGATAGAGAGGAGAAAACAAGGACAGACAAATGAGGTTTGTTATGGACCTTCTATAAATAGAAGACGGTATTACTATCACAAAGGTGTCAATATTGGGAAGTTGACGGACAATACTTTTGTGGAAGCAAAAAAAAATTAATTCTAGTATGAAATGCATTTTAAATTCAACAATTGATGGCTTGTGTTCATTGGTGTTGACAATCTATTGCCATATTTGATTCCCGAATAGAATCAAATGGGATAACTTATCTTGGGGGAACATTTTAGACATTTAATTGTGAAAAAGGTTATCTTGAGATAAGATACTCAAAATATTTATAAGGCAAAATAATTCTACATTACACGACTTGAATTGGGTGGGATTGATTGATCTACATCAATAATTTATAATGTGAAAGCAGTAAATAGCAATATACACATGTTGAGCACATTTACCTCTATATATAGAGCTGTTGCTGTATATAACCATCTCCAGCGGAGTGTTAAAGACACTGCCAATGTCATGTTTGAGCTAGATTTCCTCAAATTTACACTCTAGTGGTCTGTCGAAAGGCTTGCTAAATTAAGGCTAACATCAGTAATCAGTTAACGTTTGTTAAGATGTTCTCCAATATTCTAACAAAAAGTATTTGAGTCATACAATTTCAATCATTAATATCAAATTGGGCCACCCTGTGAGATGAGATCAAAAAAAAAAGAAGGAAGAGAATGAAGATTGTGTTGTTAAGTCGAAGATTCAACTGAGTAAAGCATGCCGGAAATCTTATGCTTTGGCAATGCTATAATCTAGCACATCATCAAATTCAATTGTAATCTGTCTCTCTCATTTGGTTTTCTCAAAAAAATCATACAGTCACATACTCAAAAAAATACCAAAATATTTATCAATAAAAACACAGACCCAACCTAAAAAAATACCATAAAATTGACCAAAAACAAATCACAAACCATGAAAACTTGTATTAGCAAAAAAAATTCTTGAAATCACATCGGAAATGCCCCAAAATTCCCCAATGTCCCAAAATAGGCAGGACCTATTTTCCAACACCTCCAGGGCCACCCAAGATTCACTTGTTCAGCAAAGATTGATGTATTCAAGCTTCTCTGAATCATTAAAAAAATACGACTCAGAGTAACAAATTTAACCCAAAGGATCAAAACTCAATATGAAAGGGTGGACCACCAAAACTCCATTATACAACTACAGCCTTGAGAGAGAGAGCCACAGAGAGAGAGAGAGAGAGAGAGAGAGTACACCATGTTCGTCGGCAAGGAGACTACATACCAGCACAAAGAGTCTGTGAGATCATGAGAGAGATATGAAGATACAGTGGGTTTGGGGATAAAAGAGGGGAGACTAGAGTTTTCGGTGAGAGATAGAATAGAAAGAAAAAAAAAATAGATATATTCATGTTTGGTTGAATTGAGAAATGAAGAAATGAAAGAGGCTAACACTCATTTAGATGGAGAGGTGTGGTGAGAAAATAAAAAAAAATAATGAAATCTCTCACCTGTTTGGATGATTAAGTGAGAAATTGTGAGATATGGTGAGAAAAATCTCACTAACGCTGTATTTGATTGGAAGATTTGGGAAGTAATTTGAAAAGAAAAAGGGAAAAATGTGTGAAACTAAGTGAAATATAGGTATATTTTATTCACATTTCACCTACCTTTTCTCTTTCCATTTTCAAATCTCTTCGCAAATTCTCCAACCAAACACAGCGTAAAGCTATGTATTGTTTCTCACCAAAAGTGTTGAAATTTGGTAAGAAAAGAAATGAGTTTAATGAAACTTTTCTAAAATATCAAAATTATCTTATCGTGGAAAAAACTGAAAAAATAACTTATTAATATAGAAAGTTATTTTAGTAAAATAAAATAAAATAAGATATTTTCTTTTCTTTTTTCTTATGGACTATATCTAAATAAGATAAGTAAGAAATCACATTATTTTCTCTTTTATTCATCCAAACACAATAATGCGAAATCATAATCACTTCCATTCTTTTCCTCACTACTACAATCATTTTTTTTCCCCCATTTTTTCAAGTCAGGATCCAAAAGTTTATGTATTGAACACCCAACTATCAAAAATTAAGCAATCAAACAATATTTTCAGACCCTATCAAAAACTAGCATTTGCACTGCTGTGATAATGATGTTTCTACATTGTAAATATCAAATTGTGAGTTTAACATTATCACACATCATTAGCATAAATTTAGGAGTTTTTTCTTAAAGATTTTTAAGAATTTTTATGAACAGTAAAATTCTTCAATTTAAAGCTATTTTTTAAGAAACGAGAAACGAGAAACAAGTGCCATAAAAGATGAGTAGTGTTAAAGGGTACCAAACAACCTCTCACCAAACTAAGAAGATATTTGATGGTTTTGAAGG